>JAOSBP010000005.1:13902175-13912353 GCA_027563825.1 Erythroxylum mucronatum
TATTCTCTTGGGCCTAATCTATTAGGCATTGAATAAATATATGTGGATATATTTATTGGGCTAGATTGAATTAAGTTTTCGGGCTTTTATTATATGAGATATAATGGGCCGAAACTTATTGGGCTTCAATGGGATTAGGTTTTCTCTATAAATAAAGAAACTTAGGTCTCATTAGAAGTAAGACACTATTGATACACGAAACCCTAGCCACCATCTGAGAGGAATACCGTGCGGCATTCGGAAAGAGTTTCAGGACGTGCTGACACACCATAGCCTCAGCCTGGATCACGCATACTCGTGTGGATACCGGTAGAGGACATTCACGTATTACAGTGTCTTGAAATCCGAAAAGAAACAACCAATCCACGGCATAAAGGTATTTTCGTACATCCTGAATATTTTTGATTATACTTCACGTTGTTGTATGGTCTTTTCAGCAGTATATTTTGAATATTCGGGCCATACGCGATCCAACAAGGTATCCCTGTAGAGTTTGAGAGAATTGAGGAAATTGTGAAAAAGGGATGAAAGGGATCCAACCTTTTGGAATTATGAAACCATTAGTGATAGACAATACGATTCAAAGACAACTCAACGGGGAGGAAGGGAATATCTTGCAGACTAGAAACAATGCATCCCAACTGAAAAAGAGTAGTCAAATGGAATATCTTAGGCAAAGTAAGGAGACAGATGAGCCTGATGTTAAAAATTCGGCTAAGGAAGGAAAGGACACTGGTGGCCAGGTAGGAACTGAGCAATGCAGAGTATGTGTAATTAGAGCAAAGTCAAGATGAAGGAAAGTCAACTCTTGACAATTTCATGGTAGACAATGTCAAAAGTTTAGAAAGTGATGCGAATGATTTTATCTCCCAATATTTAGAGTATTGTTAGATGGATTGGGTCAATATATTAACTCTAGATGCAACTATTGGGCAAACGAAGAATCAAGGAACAAGAGATATTGAACAAACTGAGGATGGTGATACCCCCTAGCAGTAGCCAATGTCCCAAACATTCTTAGTGATTTTTGTGTGTAATCCAAATATGCAAAAAGAAAAAATTGTAAGAAAGAGAGAACAAAATTCCAAACATGAGAAATGATAAATAAGATCTCCCGTGAAGATGATGTGTTGCCTATAATTGTTCCTTGGTATCTATTACGTGGATAGCCACTTTATCTTCCTTTGGGAAGTTTTTTGTTCTTGAGTTATATCGCAATACGATGGTAGGCTTAAAGCCTCAAATCCGTCGTAACGTTCGTTTTAACTCTAATTTTAATTTTTTAAAAAAAAATCGTTATTTTAAAAAAAGCCTGGATGGAATAAATATGGATATCCTTATTTTTCTTCATACTTGATACTGATATAGTGGATACAAGGCGAGAGAGAGTGAACATGTCAGAAGCTGCACAGCTCCCAATCATTGACCTCTCAATCCCTGATCGACTCTCCGCCGCCGGTTTAATCCGTCAGGTTCCAATTCTCTTCTTATAAAACTAAACTTCGTTATATCGTTGTTAGCCGCTTGATTCACAAGTTTGCAGTTGTTCAATACTATCTACGATGTTATTGTTACAAGTTAACTGTCAAGTTTTGATGTTGGATTTCACTCTAGGCTTGTACGGAATATGGATTCTTTTACCTTGTGAATCATGGGGTAGAGGATGAATTGGTTGAAAAAGTTTTCCAAGAGTCTAGAAAGTTCTTCTCCCTCCCCTTGGATGAGAAGATGAAACTATATCGCAAAGAACACAGAGGTTACACGCCTTTGTATGCTGAAAAGCTTGATACCTCTTCAACTTCCAAAGGTTTTTATTCCCTTCTTTGTTTTGTTTGATGGAAAGTTTGGTGGAGCTTAATGTGCATACTTTTTGTTTACGAAAGTTACACACTTTAGATGCTAATTCCGGGGGCTTTTTTGTAAATATTGATAAGAAAGCACGGGCTTTCCTCTGTAATTTCATATAGTGTGTCAATGGGTGATGATGACGGAATTGTCCTTTTGCTGCTGTCTCTAATTTCTCTATATGGATGCAGGTGACTCAAAGGAAAGCTTCTACATTGGTCCTCTGGATGCAGCTAAAAGCAACTTGAACCAATGGCCTTCACAAGGTATTGTTCTTGCTGGAGTTTAACCATGTGAGAAATCTTGACATTTTATGTTTAGCTAACATTACTTCTTGGTAAGTGGTGTATAGTTTCCTGGAATTTTAATCCTTTGGCTAGGAAATTACAGAGTGTTTTACATCTTGGAGAGCCATCATGGAATGTTACCATGAGAAAGTTTTGTAAGTTCCTGTATTCCTCCTATTGTTACCTTTAGTTTTTTAAAGGTATATGCAGGTATGAGCTTCAAAGTTTTTGTAGGGGCCTTAGGTAGTTTTATGTGCATTTAATCTTCCAAATATCTTTCTTGCATATGTTAAATATATACTTTTGCTTAAAGCTTGTATCAATCAGGAAGTTCACTTTGGCTTAACGATTAACGTTCTTTCGAGGAAAAAGCCAAATCTTGCTGGAACATGATTTTTGGCATTTTTGTTTGTCCCCATATTTCAATTTGTTGACTATTTCCTATATATACACACACATACTTATAAGAGAGGTTTTAGAATTCCTTTCATTAGTTAGAACTACTGCATCAGGTCTGCTGGAAAACGGTTGATTTGTTTGATAGCTTTGGCTTTGAACTTGGAAGAAGATTATTTTGAGAAAATAGGAGCCTTAGATGAACCGGAATGCTTCCTTCGCCTACTACATTATCCAGGTAAAATGGCTTAAATTTTTGGTTGATTTGAAGTTACCTCAAAGTATATATAATGACTATGTTGACTTTGCACTTAAGTGAAGTAAGTGATTGGGGAAATCTTGCTCCATGCCTTACAGAAAAACTCATTGTCTGTGCTTTTTCGGAAAGCTGGGTGGGTTTAATGATTCAAGAAAAATCTGCTAACTCTGTAGCTATTTAGTCTTCGCTACGTTCATTATCTACATGTATTTATTGGTGAAAATAACAACTCTGAGATTTGGCAATTGATTGAATGCAAATCATCTAAGAATACGGGAACCCAAGGACCTTGCCTATTTCATGTATAAGATTCTCTGTATTTTCTTTATCTTCTTTGCAACTTAGAAAATTAAATATTTAAGATTAATTAGGAGGTTTGATCATACGACCCTCACTAATAGAGCTAGTAAGATTTGATATCAATATGAATATGACCAATGATCATCGTATTGAAATAAGTGTGATTCATAAATACAAACACGAAAACACTAATAATGATATGAATCACCACACTCACAAAAATAAAAAGGATTATAAGTGATACGATTCTAGAGTTTGATCGCCATTAGGAAATTAGATAAGATCACAAGTTTTTAGAAAACCCAAAACAAGAATTAATCTTAAAAGATTAAAGAAAGTCTCTCCAAAGGTTTTATTAATCAATAACAACAATAAAGTATTAATTACACTAATAAGAAAATCTTTTATAGGTATAAAAACCTAAGAACTAGAGTTTTAAAAGGAACAACATTTTAAAATTACAAAATCCTAAGCAATTAAACTACAAGTGCAGTGCTTGTTAAGCTTCATAATCGACACCAGTTAGCTTTTGTAACTTTAAGAATGCGAAACACAAACGTGTTCAACACTGGTCTCACTTCATGTCTACTGTTGGTTTGCTTCTATAACTTCTTGAAGCAAACACAATCAATATCGAAACACAAATGTGTTCAACACTGGTCTCACTACGTATTATAGAGATCATTGAGATATACAAATTATATGCTTAATCATAGGGATTAAGATTCCTTGATTATAGGGATTACATTTCCTAATTAGTATTGATATACTTGTATATATATGTCCCTAATCTTTACATAATGAGTTGAGAAAGACAATACCTTTTTCCCCCAAGTTTACAAAGAACATAAAAATGAAAACACTAAGAATGATATGAATCACCGCACTTATAGAAAAGAAAAGATTGAAAGTGATACAATTATAGGGCTTGATCACCACTATCAAATTATATAAGATCATAAGTTTTTAAAGGACTTAAAAAACAAGTTACTCTAAAAGGATTGAAGAAAATCTCTTAAATATTTTGACTGATCAATAACAATGATGAACTAACTCTTTTTACATCCAAAAGATAACCTTTTAATTTTTATAGATATATAACTCTATAAACATAAAACCCTAAGAATTAGAATCTGAAAAGAAAATAACAACTTGACGTTTCAAAATCCTAAACAACTAAGACGACAAGATTAACACCTGTCTAGGAAGCACATTGGGTCTAGTTTTATTTTGAAACTTTATGGGTATTTTTTATGGATGAGTCCAACACTGGTTATGAGTTCAACTCTAACACCAGTTTGCTTATGTTAATCATCATAAGATCGGTGCCTGACTCTAATATGACTTTAATGTCAATTAAAAAAAATAAGTGAAAGACTGTGGTTGATTTCTGGGTCCAACATTCTATAACCTTTTTCCCTAGCTTGCTCCTTCACTTGAATCAATATAACTGGCTTGACCCTAGTATCTTGAGGTAACAGCGTTTTATTCCTTCCAATATCTTTAAGTAAACTAAATAGATGGCTCTAGGGTTCAAAATCCTTAGTACAAAATTGAAGTACTTAAGGCTCTAGAATTCAAGTAGCTATCCCTTGAGAAATCTTCTTGTTTTTTGGTTACAAGCTTTTGGATTGTAATATCTTTTTTCTATGATTGAACTCAGATGTAATACCTTGATAATGTAATTTTTTTTCTTTACTCTCTTTGGAAAAAGGTTTAATTCCTTACATAAAGATCCACCAATATTTTTTTGAAAGGTTTTTTCACATTTTTTACTCTACTCCTTGTTAATGGTCCTCCATTGTTATTCAATAGATCTCCAACAAGTTTCGGTGTCTGAGTGTAGATGCTTGATTTCCGTCACTTGATATTGTTAGAGACATATTCAAATTAAGACGTTGGACCATAGCAAGCATTTTCAAAGTTAAGAGACTGTTAGTTTATCAGCCAGTTCTTTTTGATATTGGCTCCCTTAATAATCTCAGGTGAGGGCAGGCTTTCTGATGAAGGATTATGTGGAGCGTCTGCACATTCAGATTATGGGATGATCACTCTTCTAGCAACTGATGGTGTTCCAGGACTACAGGTATGCTTTCTTCAGCACAACTAGTGTGTCCATGCATATGCATTGTGTGGATAACTTTATATCATAAATATTATTAATTTCTAGTTAACATAATAAAATTATGAGGGGAATTAAATGTTGTAAATATATTCATTAAAATTGTAACATACTGATGATTGGAAAAGAATGTAATTGACAATGATATGCTGAATAAAAGATGCATTTCGTAAATTGTACTTGTATTAATACTCTGAAAGAAAATATAAACATTTTCTTCCTGATCACTGAGAGACATTAGTAGCATTGAAGATATATGAATTCTAGCCACATAAAGACTTGAATGTTTTTTTTATTTATTTGAAGTATTTAAATATTTGACCCCTCTAGTCTTGCTTTTGATCTTAATAGGTCTGCAGAGAAAAGTTCAACAAACCATGGGCCTGGGAATATGTGCCGCACATGAAAGGGTGAGTCTGCAGTCATTCTCACACCAAGGAACACATGCTTGAGAAGATTCAGTATTCTTCAATGCCTTCCAATTTCTATCCTAACCTAAGTTATTTATGCATGCATTTGCATTCTCTTTGTGGTCAAATAAGAAAGGTCAATGTCGTATAATGACACATGATTTGTGGTACAGGGGCTATATAATGGAGTTTAGACTTTACTTTTGCTTTCTAGAATGATTTAGATAACTATTTTCACCTGGTTTTCCTTTGCGTGAACCAGATTTAGATACTGTATTCTTGATGAATGACAATGTTACTTTATGATCCCACCTTAGGCCTCTAAATTTGAAATGACAGGGCCTTCATAGTGAACCTCGGGGACATGATGGAGAGGTGGACCAATTGTTTGTTCAGGTGGGTTATCTCATAGACAATTTCAAGATCTTTATGCCTTGTTTTACCTCCTTTTGGCATTTTAACTGAGAGTTACGTCCAGGTTTACTTTTTCAGCTGGGTTATCTCATATACAATTTCAAGGCATTTCATGCCGCTTTTTACCTCTTTTGAGCATTTTAACTTTCTTGTGCATGTTAATATTTTCCTCTTTTGAGCATTTTAACTAAGTTTCTCGTCTAGGTTTATGTTTTCTTCTTTCTTTTTCTTTTTTCCCGATTTCAGTTTATTCCTATGATTTCTAGGTCCACGCTGCACCGAGTAATGCCAGAGGGACGGGAGCGATACTCTGTAAACATCTATATGCTACTTTCGCATCATTCCTTGATATTGACTTCTAAAAGTTTGATGCCAACTTTACTAAACTCATGGTTTTCACCTGTAAAATTGTCAGTGATTCTGCTCATGCCTTGCCACTGTATAGATTTTTTCAATCTTGTGATGAGTTACTTTTCATTAGATGGTTTATCAGTCCCTATTCTTGTAGATTGATCAACAGAGAATGCTTTTATAGGATGCCTGTTGCAATTGTTAAAACGCAGGAAAAATGATATATCTTTTTTATCAACTACTAAAGCAGAGTTTCTGGTTATTTGAGCTGTTTTTGATCAAAGTGTCAGCCTATTGGATACAAAACTATGTAGTAGTTCCCGCTTTCATGAAGTGCCTTGAGTAGATCATCTAATGGTTTAGTAGCATTTGCATTCAGATCTGAGGATTGAAAACTATATTATTTAATTTATGGAGATCTGTGAATTAAAAGTTCGAATTATATATTACATTGCACCTTGAGGACTCCATTCTTCACATGCTTTGATTTCTGAATTCAGGTCTTTATAACCAGGGGATTCGTTCTAGAGCTGAAAATGTTTCTGTTTGATAATGCAGTTGGCATTCTTCTTAGATCCCAATTCAGATTGCATTGTGGAATGCTTGGAGAGTTGTTACAATGAATCATGTCCCAAAGGGTATACTACTGAATCTGTTCACCTGGTCAGGCTTCCTTGTAGCTTACTGGTTTTGGTAGATACGTTTAAGTGGTTCTCTTTTTTCCTTGTCTCCTTAGACCACCCATGGTTAGTGGTTTTTAAGGTGCTGCATCATTAAAAAAGTGCATCTTTTTTCATTGAACATGGAAATTGTTGGCTCACCTTGTATAACACATTAAAAAGTGGTTTTATGTTAAAAAAAAAATTTGATTCCTAAAAGCAGCCATTCTTTTCTTCATAATGAATTTGATATTCTTCTGAGCATTCCTTTTCACTTCTTTTTATTTTTGATAATCATGCATTGAATTCCTCATTATTCTAATCATTGGGGATTATCTATTGGTTACATTTTCCCATATTATTATTACTGTAGTAATTGTAACTTATAAAGTAAATGATATATTAACTCTTGGCATACCGTAGTAGTGATTAATGTCAAGATATACATTATTATCTTATAATATTTCTAACTTATGAAGTAAATGATATGAACTTTATTTTGTTAAAATAATTATTAGCTAAGAAATAAATCATATAAACTATTTGTATCTCATAGTAACTGTTATGATAATGTTGTAAAGTCTGAAGGGTCATTTGGTTTTATGTCATCTAAGGGAAACTATTCTTTCAGGTGTGAAGTATAGCAAAATCTTTTCTTTTTCTCTTTTATTTTTGCTGCCTCTCGCTTGCTTTTAGTTTTCATCTTTGGTTAATGTTGATATTAAATTTAGGTTGAACTTGGTTGGATTAAAAGAAACTTAACTTGTAAAGGAAATAATAGCTTATTTGATCTTATTAACCATGTGTATTTGAATAATCCTATTGTTCATGTATTCATCTGTGGGTGCGTGCATGTGTGTGTGTGAGCGGGAGTGCGTGCGTCTGCAGATGTGTGTGGGTGCGTGTGCATGTTGCTTGTGTGTGTGCAGGCGTGTGTGGGGGTGTGTTTGTGTGTTGTAATACAGGGCAAGTTGTTTTCATACTTTTTTGAGACACCATCATGAATTTGACTAATAGGGAACTAAACAATTTAGATGAAACTATACGTATATATACATTTTGTTTTTATCTCTGATGATAAACGTTTGCTGACTTCTTAGTGTTCTATAATAATGGTTTTCCTCATATCACATTATTTTAAGAAACTACTATTGAGTCGATATTTAGAAATAGTTAGTTTTGAGCATGATAAACTAAAATGCCTTTTCGCAAGCAGTATTAGAATAATATTGGAAAATGACAAGTCTTACGAGTAATGATGATCACTCTGTCACTTTCTACTTTCTTCTGTTAGGCTGTGGTTGAAGGAGCAACAGAAAGGTAAGACAACATAGTTGTGTCAATCTTATTCTTATAGTATAATATAAATAGACTACAAAATGGTTAGTTGTCTCAATCTTATTCTTATGAAATATAATATAAGTAGACCACAAAATGGTTTTATTTCTGTATCTGTTTGTCAAGTTGCTTCACAGGATATACATTTGCTCAAAGTTTTGGATACGCATTGTTTGTAGCTTCTATAATTTGGTATCATTCTGGATCTGGATGACAACATTTGCTTGCAATTCTCCCAGATTTCCTCCAATCCGCAGTGGGGACTATCTCAAAGAGCGATTGAGGCTTACGTATGGCTTCTAAAGTGCAGGCTGGGGTTGTAAAAGGCTCTAGATGACGTCAGTTGCTTGTGGACTTGAATCGGTTATTTATGCAAAATATTTCAATCAAATTATTACTACAACTTGACATGCCTTGCTCTTTTTCCCTGTGCGATGCCTAAGGCTATTTTCGGTCACTTATTCAACCCTACGAAGAGGAAGTGCCGTCATCAGCTAGTTCGAAGATCAACATTCACAATGATGCCAAGATTACTGACAAAACATTCACATATTTCCATGTGGATTCATTAATGTCATCATAATTAATTTTCTAACCAATCCTCCATCCTGGCTTAATGGGGGCCGTTGAACCCTCTTCAAGAGGCTACCTGTTAATAGCTTCTTTAAGAACTTAAGCAAAGACTATATAATGCCCCAACTAAATCAAGAAGCTGTTATCTTTATTGCATCTTTCATCAAAAAGCTGTTTGTTTTGCTCTACAACAATAACTGACTGAAGCAAAAAGTGAAGCTTGACATTCTATTTTAATGAAGATCAACAGCTTTATCAATAATCATAGCATTATTATAATTAAGGCATATTCTTGACTAAACTCCTCGCATCTTGATGCTCAAATAAACGAGTCTTGATTTTTGTATGTCATTTTACAATTTATAACTGTCTTAGGAGGACAAAGCTTATGATAGCATTAAAATTATCAGGTAACCAAAGTGAATTTAGGAATAAATCAATATTGGAATTAGACGTGAACATTGGCGAGAGAGCTTCGTGTATAAAAAATACAACGCCTTTTACGTTCAACGTCATAACCTCTCTTTTTGATTCTGTATTGTTTATTTCTTACAGCGAAGAGAAAATGATACCTTACTTTTAATAATGGATATTTTAGTTTATATACACAAGATACAATTTTTCAGGAGATCTAATTGAGACCTGACTTACTTTTTCTCATTCAAGATGCCTCCAAAGTCGCTTCCAAACTCTCCGCACCATGATCCGGAGGAGGGTTATGTCCAAGATCTCCAGGTCAGTATATCACCAGCTCTTAAAAGCATATATTGGTCTGCTCCAATCCCGACTTATCATTATGTCTTCTAGTTTTCAGCAATAGTTCACCTGGATTTAAGTGATATTTTGTTACAGATTGCTACTGATGTACCTAAGGAATAACTCGAGGGAAGAAAGACGGCGTTTTGGACCATAATTTTAAGGCTTTAGTAGAATTTAAACAATGCCCATGTCCTCTTACTCGCACTTTAGATTATGGATTTTGATATGCCTATGGAATTTCGATGTCAGTGATGAATCGGTTATGATTCTTACAGGAAGAAAATGGATGGTTGTTTAAACCTAGGGGGCTTCATATCGTATGGGGTAATGAGGATTGCTACTGGCGCTTGCCTCCTGAACGGTGAGAGAACACATTTTTATCTTAACTGTTCAAATGGACATCGTTCTGTTGTGTGTATCATCAAAGTTTCCAACTTTTTGCTAAATCTATTTGATTAATTTATA
>JAOSBP010000005.1:13919004-13935887 GCA_027563825.1 Erythroxylum mucronatum
TTTAATAAAATTTATTATATTAAATATTATTATATTCTATTTAATATATTAATATTATGATTTGGTTAGAGTTGGTAATAAAAAGAATTATTGAGGGTATATTGGGTAGCATGTATTTATTAGTTTACATTCCATCCTAAATTCTCCGAATCGGAGGTTTCTTATTTTCATTGTTTAGGATGGAATAGAACGTAATATGAAACCCTCCGCTTCTATCCCATTCCATTCCATTCCATTATGAAACCCTCAAACAAATGATGGAAGTGTGTTACGCTCCATTTCCTTCCACTCCTAACCCCAACCAAACAAAACCTTAAAGTCTTCTGAGTGAAAATAACTTGGGACATGAACACGGCCAATGTAGTGTCCTTTCTAGAAATTATAGGTGAAGACATGGGCTAAAAATACAAACGTGTTAGTGTGGTGGAGAAGGTTTTGATGGAAGATATGGATAGAAAAATAGCAGGATTCATGACCTGAAGATACGTACGTACTAAAGGGCATGTGTTAGTGCACAGAGAAGGACGATTTACGGTCTGAGGATAGAACCCATGCCATGTTTTGGAATTATGTAGTAAAATCTACAGCCTAAGAAATAGTCATGGCAACACAGTCATCATTATTTAGAAATTTGGTTTTTGGGTAGGCTTTGAATTCTAGAAAGATTTTAAGACCCATTTAGCAATATGGTTAAACTATATTAAATTTGTTAAATGGGCTATTTAAAATTGTACTATTTATGATTTCCACATATAAATACATCTAGAAAGATTTTAAGACCCATTAGGGTTATGTTTAAACTATATTAAATTTGTTAAAGGGGCCATTTGAGTAAAATTGTACCATTTACCATTTCCACATATAAATATATATTGTAAACCTAATTGCTGTTAATGGTGAAATATGCACTCTTAACTCAGGAGAAAGTAGGCATACTCAATTGGTCAAACCTTGTTAAAACTTCTTATTTCTTGTTTTCTTTCTTTCATTATTCATTATTGTTGCTATTTGTTTTCTCAATAATTGATATTAAAGTATTGTTAAAGTAACAATGAATTTGTTTATAAAGTTTGAAGTATAAAATTTTAATAAAACTAGGAGTTTCAAACTCTAGCAACAGAGAGTGAAAATTTTATTGTCATAACAAGGCATATTGATGGGATTGCGAGAGAACAAGTTGGAAAACATTAATGAACTTGATTGGGAAGAGTTATAGGCATAAGCAACTAGAACCATTTGACTTTGTTTGGCAAATAATGTTATGTATTATACATAAAGAATACATCCCATGTACAGACACGGAAGAAACTAGGGAGTCAATCCATATCAAAACCTCTCATAAACAAATTGAATCTAAAACATAATTTACACAAGCTGAAGATGCAGGAACGAACAAATTTGGAACAATATATCAATGTGTTTAATTAAATAATGATTGACTTATTAAGATTCGAAGTGACTATTACAAAAAAAAGACAAAGCAATGATTCTACCTTGTTTCTTACATCTAAACTATGAACATTTGGTGACTATGCTCATATTAGTAAGAAGGTAGTTAGTTTAAAGGATATCATTGCTATGTTATTAGCTCACAACTAATAGAGACTTACAACCATTGAAAGATATTAAGATAAAGGCTATTTGTGAAGGGAACTAGGTCCAAAGGAGAAAGTAGAATAAGAATGGCTCATCTAAAAGGAGATATATATTTAAATATAAAGTTTAGAAAGACAGTCTGGTGCTACTAGTATAAGAAAATATGTCATATTAGGAGGGAGTGTCTAAATAAGAAGTGAGATGATGAAAAGAAATATGATGATTCACTGAGGTATACTAATATACTACATAGTAAGGACTCATATTTTAACGATGGAGATATACTTTATATTTCAACTAGTCAACTTTAACACTTATAGATATTCGATTTGGGATGCTCACATCATATAACACCAAACAGGGATTGGACTATTTCATATTGCTGAACCAAGGGAGGCTCTAATTAGTGTTTTAACAAAATATAATTACAACTAATGAGTTTATTATTTTGATGAAAAGCAATATAAGTACAAATTGTAGTCATAAACTCAAGAAGATAGCATATAAAGTTCATAAAGAGAAGTTGAAGTTTACAATCATCGAAATGAAGATCAAACCAAGCATAAAAGAAGATCAAGGCTTATCAATATCATTTTTTAGTTTGTAATATTAATTACAATCTCACTTTGTTAATTTGATGCTCTAAAAGGCTCACTATACATAAATATTTCATTTCACTTTATTGTATAAGCCTTTACATTTATCAAGAGGCATTAAAGCTTTTGATTTTAATAGAAAAACCTTTTAATCTTTTAAACACTCTTTAGGAAACATTTTAAGAAGTGTTTAAATCATAATTGCATTAAAAAAAATTGGTTTTGAGCATTAAAAGTTATCAAAAACATGTTTTTGAGATGATTGGTCGGCCTATATGGGTTACTATTAGATCAGTGTATGTTAAAGTTGCTAAAATTGATGTACTATGAGTTTATTGTAACATTTTCGACCAATATTCCTAGCTAATTGGTCAACTAGTATTCCAACGATTAGTGAATCTAGAGCTTCTAATGCATACTTATTGATTAGTATATTATACTGTTTAACCAGTACACTGTGTATAGCCCTTATAATGTCTAATTCTTAGCTCCAACTACTAGGAAAGATCATAAAATACTATAAATAGGTATTGTCTCATTGGTTTTAGCATCAAGAAGGTATATGTGTCTTATCCACACATTTCAAAGTGTTTTTTCGATCATTTGAGAATCATTTGTATTTTTTCAATCATTTGAGAATCATTGTCTCATACTTACATGAGTATGAGATTCTTCATAATAGTTGAAAGTGTAGACCTATAAGAAATAGTTTAAAATGGTCTCTTTATTCCTATGACAATTATAGATAATAAAAAGGAATCCAAATTAGAGGAAGAGTAAGAAGCTCAAGATAAGAGATTAGTTTTCTTGAATAGTGGAGCCAATACATATCCTTTTTATGAATAAGGAAGAAATCAATTCAATAGGGTCTTTACATGTGAAATGACTGATGAAATTTGGCAAACTTCAAAAGTTACATATGAAGAAACAAATCAAATAAAGAAAAGCAAAGTTAACATTCTAACACATAAATATAAAATATTCAAATAAAGCATGACAAAAGCATATCTAGCATGTGTACTAAATTTATTGATATTATTAATTCTCTTATAGTTCTTGGAAAAACCTATAATAATCTTGAAATGGTAAGAAAGCTGCTTTGGAAAATTTTGAATGCATAGGAAGCTAAAGTGATAGTCATACATGAAGCCAAGGATCTAACATCACTACCATAAGAGGATATTATTGGATCTCTTCCTACATACAACTTGAGGCTCCAAAAGACACAAAAAATGACACTTTTAAAGAAAAAGAATTTAGTGCTTTAATTCGAACAAAGAATTAAGACAAGAAAAAGAGACATCAACTAGTGCCAGTGAAGAAGAAGACATTGGCTTACCCACAAGATTGAGAAGTTTTTAAAGAAGAAATTCCCCAAAAGAAAGGATTTTAAGGAAAGTAAAAGTGATTTAAAACATAAATCCTTTAACATTACTTGCTTTAAATGTAGAAAATCTGGCCATATAAAGTTACAGTGTCCTTAACTCAAGGATAAGAAGAAGTGTGAAAGAAACACTAAGAAAAAGAATAAGGACAAGAAGAAAGCACTTAAAGCATCAACTTGAGATGACGTAAATGAATCCGAAAATGAGCATTCAAAAGAAGAGATAGCTCATATGTGCCTTATCATTATGGATAATGATGAGGTAACTATTAAAGCATAAAAAAATATGATCATTCATGACAATCATGAGTTATATGTATTAAGGCATGAGAATAAAGGAGGTAGATTCCCTTAATAACTCATTGTCTAAGTTTACAAAGGGAAGTGAAAATTAGAGAATATGCTACGAGCTCAAAATAATTTCAATTATGGGTATGGAATAGGATATAACTATGGAAGCGAAGGCACTTTCAAAACCACATTTATTAAGGAAAAATATTTGCATAGTGAAGGACCATTGCTGATGTGACAAAATAGTATGGAGAATCCACATCGAAGTATATGCATTCCATATCCACTAGGAATAATTCTAAAAGCAAGCATCATGCTTTTATAAATGGCTCACATCCTAAACATAAAATTTACTACTATAAAGGAAAGAATAGGCATAATTTCTAAGATAACATACAAACCTGCTCACACGTTTTTAGGCCTAAAAAAAATATACATCAAGCTTTCATTCATAGTAGGCATTATACATATAATCATAGGACATTTAAGTATCCTAGGAGAAAATTCGATAATGTATGTCTAAAAGGAAGATTCCGTATTATGCAAACACACAAAGAGTTCTAGAAAATGAATATATGCATTATCATTGCTCATATAACATAGTATGTGATTTTTATGGTAAGTATGTACATGTTGATATATTTTTTTCTTAAATAAAGAATGTCAACCAAACCCTTGAATGTGTGGGCTGAATAGAAGAAGAACCTAGCAACTAAGGAACCAAGCTTATTTGGGTACCTAAAGCACATTGATTACCTTAGTTTGTAAGGCTATTAGAAAAGAAAGAGCCAATGGTATGTAGTAAAGAAAGCAGTTATTAAATTGATTATTGTAAGGAGTTTATGTATTTTATCATGATGAATGAAACCTTCTTGCCTGTAAGAAAGTCTAGAAGATGTTATTAGAGGATATGGAGAATTTATCCACTAAAGAATTTTCAAAAGAGACAATTAGTAAACCAAGTAAAAGAGATGTGAAGGATGAGAAACTTCCAATGGATTGTTAACTTAAGAAAAATCTACATACAAATCTCTCATAAGTATCATTCAACATGAGGTAATGATTAGTTTATAATTTATAAATATATGATAACTTGTGTTTATGTGTTAATTTAAGTATAAATCCTTAGTAATGATTGTTTGGGTTTGAATTATAAATATGGTGTTAAAAGTGTGAGCTTTAGTAGGCTTTGAGATTATTGAACAAAATGAGGACACTAAATTAGAATTTACATTATTTGGGCAATTATTTCCCTAAACTTTTAATACGGATAAATCTTGCACAATTAGAAGAAAATTAGTTATATTTAATAGGAATTCTATTTGATTAGGCTTCTTATGTGATTTAACTATTTTTATTGATATTTAGTTGATTGGTATGTGTTTTAATAGTTTTCATTCAAGTTTTGATGTTGTTTTCTAACGTTTAAGAGCACTTGTCAACCAGTATCCTAGTATGGATGATCGATGTTTCCAAAAATCACATTTATGCCTTTTTCTAAGAGTTTGATCATTATCTGGTCACTTTTTTGGTCATTTAAACTATCACCTAATTGACCAATATCTTATATCCTTCAGTGGTTGACTAATGTTCTTAATTCTAAGAATCCTTTCTTTCCTGAGAGCTTATAGTGAATTTGGTAGCACTTAGTAGTCAACTAGATGCCCTCAGTGATTGACCAATGTACACCACTAGTTATCTAGTAAATTAGGCTTTAAAACCAAACCGTTTTTTTCACCATGCCTCCACTACTCACTTTTGTTTTTCTCTAAAATACTAATATTAGTCGACCAATCGAGCCATAAAGTTGACCAATCCTCTTGTTTTTAATCTCTTCTCAATTTCTTTTCTTTTTTTCTCATATTTTATGTTTATATCTTCAAAATCCTAAACAATTTATTCTTTTCTTTGAAAAAATCACTCTTATTTCATAAAAATCTTATTAAATTGCATCAAATTAAATTTTCATTATTTTAGTTTCAAATTTGGGGATTTCCATTCTTTTCTTAATTAAAACCTATCATTTTAAATTTTCTCCATCATAGTTAATTTTTAAAAGGAGTTAAGGTTGTTTCCCTTTCAATTATATCGATGCATGTTTAATTTTGTTCAATTTTGATATTTTGGGTATTTTTCATGTTTCTATTTTCAAAATTTAGGAGGTTTATAAACTATACATTCTTTTTATGAAATTGATAGCATGATATTGCAATTATGTTTTTATATGTTGTAATTCTGACCTCTAATTTTGAAAAAACTTTCCTTTAGTGCTTTAATTAAATCTTTCAACTTAGGCCCAATATCAATAATGGGGATTTTTCAAATTAGACACAATTAAGGATGTTTTTATCAAAATTATCCTCTTTTGATTCCTTAAATATGTAATAGCACTCTTTAATGAGAAAATTTATCAATCTTAATTAAATATGTTTTGATTTTTTACTAAGTAAGCTTGACAAATGACACTTTACTAGGGATGGCTAGGACATAGGCTAACCCAAAGTTAATATGTTAGGCCTCTTTTGAAAGGGCCTAGAGCCTTTTCTTAAACATCAAACCTTGAGCCTCATATTCAACTTAGGCTCAGGCTATCTAGGCTTGGCCCGAAGCCCAAATGTTATGAAAAAATGGCATTATTTTCAATTTTCAATTTTTTAAAAAATTAGGCCAAGCTGGGCTTCAAGTTGTTGGGGTCTGATCAGGCCTAAACTCGAGCTCCGGCTAGGCCTCTGGTAGAAATTGTCGAGCCTGACCTTACCATTACCATCCCCACACTTTAAATTATGTTTTTTTGGTTAATTAATTTCTTTTTGATGATTTTAAAAAAATGGAGAAAGATTACTGATATTAGATTTAGGGGGAGTGATAACATTAAGGGAGAGCGATGAAATTTATGGTAAGTGATTGTTTTGTTATTTTTGTATTTCTTGCTCTTTATGTGATATGCTTGAGTAAATTTATGTTATCTTTATGTATTGATACTAAATATCTCTTTTGTTCTTAATATTAAATATTTCTTTTGTTCTTGTTATTGAATTATGTTTTATTATTTTTCTCTAATAACGCTGTTGGGTCCCAATTTCTTTTCTTAGTAAATAAATTTGTTTATTTTATTTTGAGTTTTAGTTTGCAAATTTTCCTTTTAGTTAAAGATAATTTGAGGTTTTCAGTGCTTTATTAATGATTATTAATTGAAGGCTTTTAGTTAAATTAGAGGTTTGATAAGTTGCTAGAAATTTTTTAAAAAGAATAAGATGGTGTAAGGGCAATTTAGGTAGATCACTTAGATTTTTAAGGCTTAAGGCTTGTAGGAGGGCCATTATAGTCTTTTTTTTGTTTAATTTAAAGGAGAATGAAAGAAGGAAGGAATTGAATGAGTAGTAGCCGTATAAAATGAAGAAAGCCACACAAATTGCAAGGAAAATAAGAAGAGTTTATGGAAACGATGTAGTTTTGTTATAGGTTATAAGTAAAGAAGCAAATTTACCTTAAGTCTTTTAAGAGATCACTGAAACTCACCAAAGAAAAGAGAGGGAGAGTGACTTTCGGCCAAGAGAAGAAGAAGAAGAAGAAGAAGAGGTAGGCTTAGGTTTTTTATGCTTTAGAAAGGAGTGTTTAAGAGTTTTCTTTAAGAAGAAAGTGGAAAGGAAAGGTTTAAGCTCCATTGGAGGCAAAGGAAGCAAATTCGTGGGAGGTCAATAGGTAAGAGAAATTTCGAAATTCATGGTTTTATAGATGGGTTTTGATGCTAATAGCTTAGGTAAGGTATGGGTAAGGTTATATAGGTGTTAACTCATGCTTTCAATTTCCTTAAAATTGTCAATTTGAGAATTCATGTGAGGTTGGAATTGTTATATTTTGATGAAGGTCAAGAGAGGCAATTGGAGGTTGAGGAAGGGCAAATTAACCAATCTCAAAGCTAAAGGAATTAAGGTGGGTGATTTCTTAATAATTGAGTTATAGGCTTGATGAAATTATTATAATAAATGCTAATAAATGCTTTCCAATGGTTTAAGAATTTTGTATTAATTACTTTTTGTGATGATTTAAACTTGTATGTGATGTCTTTCGAACGTAAATTCATGTTAGAAATATTTGCGAAATGGTTTGTTAAGTGAAAAAGATTAAAATGTGAGATTTCGGAAAAAGAATGCCATTTTGGGCAATAATGTGAAAACTTTGTGAAAGTGAGTTTTTTGTAAGGGCCAATTGTGGCAAATATTTATGAATTATGTGACTTATATGATATGCATGCTTTTTTTGGGTTTGTGGTGGTCCCATAAGAGTCAGGTGCACCTGTCAAATTTTAGGCTTCTCCCGCCTGCCCGCTAGTGGCATCGAAGTTCCTCATGGGCTCCTATAATTTCACGGCTACACATGACTGCTTCGCGGAAATGTGTAGTACGTTCTATTTTGGATCCACCCGAACCACTTTGTCTGTGATTATGTGATATGTTGGTTTATAAATAAATTGATGTGATAAATTTTGTGAAAATGTTTGATCAATTGGAAATGTTTTTATCAATGTAATATTGATTTTGAAAATGAATGTATAAACAAGGTCTTTGCTTATTCTCGATTATTAAGTTGTTACCCACTGAGCCGTCGAGCTCACCCTCTTTTCCCCTCCACAGGTGACGAGCGAGAAACTGAGTTACCGCATCAGGATTGAGGCTTTACTCCGATACTTTTTTCTTTTGAATGTTATATTTGAGAAAGCAAGGCTTTAGATAGCATTTTGGGCAAATGATGTATTTTGTAATTTGTCCTTTAACACTTTCAATGTATTCGGGCTAAAATGCCCTCTAAAGCTTTGTAATGACTTTTGACTTTAATGTAAATGCAATTGTGTTAGGTTCTAATGTAATTTGTGTAATTTACATATGTTTCATAATCATGTAATATTGTATGGTTTGAATTGAGGTTACTTTATAGTTTGGAAATGATTAGAATGCAAGGAGTGTGTTGCTGCCATTGGAGTTGATACTTTGGGATACTTGGATTGGTTGGTGATTGGGAGATTGAAGATTGTGTAGATTGTGGTTTTTGTGCAGGTATATGGAGTTTGGATGAGAAAATTTAAGATTGGCTAGTTGAATTTTCAAAGGAGGTGCTGTTAAATCTTTTTCAAAATTTGACAGAAACTTTGCTTAAGTTTTAGACCCTCTTAGAGCTTGAATTAGATTGGGAGGTCTTCTTTAAGATTGTAGCATATGTTTAGAGCTTTCTAATGGTGTATAATGTGCCTTGTTTGGAGTTAGGAGTAAAAACTTATGGGGTTAGACCTAGTTCAGTTACTGTTCATTTGGCAAATTTGGGCAGGACCTTTGGAAGGTTTTTTCACCCCTTTAGAGCCTGTTTTGGTTTTTGCATCCTTCATAGAAAATGTAGATCATCTTTTCATCTTTCAATTGACGTATAATATGCAATTTTTGGAGTTAGGAATAAGAAGTTATGAAGTTTGGAACATTTCAGTTACTGTTCACATATATTGTTCATTTGGTCAATTTTACTGTTCCATTGGTCATTCTAGGCAGCAACTTTAAGCAAGTTTTTACCTCTTTTAATGATTGAATTGATTTTTGCTTCCTTTATGAAAGATGTAAAACATCTTTTCATCTTTCCATTGAGGTCAAATGTGACATTTTTCGACTATTGTATCAAAAGATACGATTTTTCAAACTTTTGGTCTTGTTTAGGATAATTTCCAATTGGGCAGAAACTTGAAGCAACTTTGGACCCCCTTAATGGCCGAATTAGGTTTTAAATCCTTCTTGAAAGTTGTATAGTTTTCTTTCAGCTTTCTTTTGACACCAAGTTTGAAAAATTTAGAGTTTTAGGTAAAAAGTTATGAATTTTTGAATTTCTGTGTTTTAAAACAATAAAGCTCACTCTTTCGTTTGACCTCCGTTTGACTCGGTTTTCGAAGCATTGGTTTTCTAAACAAATTTTCTACCCATTTTATGCAAATTTAAAATTTTTGGGTTTGAGTTGAGAAATATGGTTTAAATCAAAGAGAGTCAATTGTGTAGAGATATTGCATATATTTTCATAATTGGGCAATTTCTCCATATATAGAGATCCAATTGAGGAGATTTTCGATTCAAATTAATCTAGAGTCATGAAATTTCACTTTAGCTTAGGAATCGGATTTTCATTATGGGCCTTTGGCAGATATTTTTTTATGAGAAAGATTAGGGGGAAATTATCAAGATCCGTTCGGGAGTAAGTGAATTAAGTTTGAATTGAGTTTCTTCTGTGGTGAGGAATCCCTCCCTCGTGGGTTACGCGTCCAAGTGTCACGTAGGTCGTCGGACACGTGTCTTACCAGGGTGGGGTTCCAACACTTATGGTATCAGAGAAGGTTAAGGTCCGGGTTTAGGGAAAATTTTAGGGTTTTTAGGTCCTATTATGCATTCTTGCATTATTTACATGATTTTGCATTGTTTTAAATTGTTTTACATATCTACATGTTTATTTTGCATGATTTAAAAATACACTTTGACAAATTGTTTTTGCATGAACTAAAGTTTTTAACGGGTTTTATTTTAAAGGAGTAAATGTGCCACCTTGGAGTAGAACTCGAGGAGCTTGGCTTCGTTCTCGCTCTCGCTAGGGGAGCACAGATGAGTCACATATCCTACAAGATGCAGGGACACACTCAGCTCCTGGCTCAGCAGCACCTAGTATGCAACCCGAGGAGCCGTCGCCTCCTCCTCCTACTAGGGGTGAGCATTATTTAGGCCGGCCCGATTACCCGGCCCGACCCGAATTAATTCGGGTAAGGAAATTCTAAAGTTTGGGTAATTTGGGCCAGCCCGGGTGTTACCTGAATTATTTTCAGGCCGGGACGGGTAAGGGAAAAAAATTTGGGCCGGCCCGATTACCCGAATTAGGTTTAAAAAAATTGTGAAATAGGGTAATTAGGGTAATTCTGGTAAATCGGGCCGAGATAATTCGGGTAATTCGGGTAAATCGGGTAAGTTCGGGTCAGGTAAATTGGGTCGGGTATGTTCGGGTAATTGAAAATTTGGGTTTGGGCCGGGTAAGGGAAAAAAAATTTCAGGTAATTCGGGCCGGGCCCGAACAGTGAAAATTCGGCCCGAATTACCTGAATGCTCACCCCTACCTCCTACTATGCCTGCGATGGATCCGCAGTTTTTTCAGGCCTTTGCCTAGGCTTTCACCTTTGCCATGGGTCAGGGATCTCAGGCTTCAGTGCCACCTCCAGTGGTTAGGGGCGGGCAGTATGATAAACTGCGAAAGTTCGGAGCGATGGACTTTCACGGTACCATCAATCTAGAGGAAGCTGAATCTTGGCTGAAAAGGAAAGAGAGAGCACTCATTCATATGAAGTGCTCAGATGAGGAGAAGCTGGAGTATGCAGTGAGTTTATTGAAGGGGGATGCTCTCCATTGGTGGGAGTCAGTGCCACAGAGTCAGGCTGTGCTAGCAGTGCTTACATGGAGGGATTTTGGGGAGTTGTTTAGGAAGAAATACCTCTTTCGGGTCTATATGCAGGAGAAGGCTAGGGAGTTCTTAAATTTGACTCAGAGGGAGATGTCTGTGAGCGAGTATGAGCTGAGATTCACCCAGTTATCTCGATATGCAGCTCATATTGTGGGCAGTGAAGAAGACAAGTGCCGCAAGTTTGAGGGAGGCCTCCACCTGGGCATCAAAGAGAAGATTATCATTCACAATTTCTGTGATTATTAGCAGCTGGTGGATGCTGCACTTCAAGTTGAGAAGCTGGAGAACATTAGGTAGGAAGTGAGCAGGAAGAGAAAGAGCAGAGAGCAGTCATCCAGGAGAGTGGGCAGTGTATAGACAACTGACAGGGGTGAGAAGAGCGCCCGTACTCAGAGTCAGGGTAGCAGTAGTGCCCCTCAGCAAAGCAAGCAGTTCAGAACAGGGTCAGTACAGGCTTCCTCAGTGGGAGGAAACAGCAGAAAAGAGAGAAGCAGGAACTAGAACCCCCAATGTGAGCACTGTGGGAAGCTACATCGGGGAGAGTGCTATAAGCTTTTGGGAGCCTGCTTCAAGTGTGGAGAGAAAGGCCACGGGATCAAAGACTGTCCTCAGATGACTAGGGGGAAGAATCTCAGCCATAGGCACCGAGGAGAGCAGAGATAGTAGGGACCAGACCAGCTGCTAGGGTGGGCAGTTCTGGGTCAGTTAGGAAGCCTATTCTTTCAGGGAGACCGAGAGGGCAAGCACAGGCTAGGGTGTTTACTATAACACGGGAGGTGGCTGCTGCCGCACCGAAAGTTGTTACTAGTATGGCTCAGCTTTTTCATTCTGATGTGTATGTTCTATTTGATTCTGGTTCCACGCATTCCTATGTCTCTGCAAGTATGATCTTATCTGGTATGCAGTCAGTTCTTTTAGATGATTTTCTGCTTGTTAGTACTCCGTTAGGGAGGAATGTCATTGTTAGCCGAATTTTTAGAGATTGTGAGCTTGTTATCAAGGGATCTAGTTTGGTAATAAATCTGCTACCTCTAGATCTGAAGGGACTAGATGTTATTGTCAGAATGAATGTGATGGAGAAATACCAGGCGAAGCTTGATTGTGGCCTAAAGGAAGTGGAGTTTGATCTAGGTGACGGTCAGAGGGTAACTTTCAGAGGGGACAGAAAGGTGACACTGCCAAGGCTTGTTTCAGGTTTTTTAGTTGATAAATTGATGGGAAGAGGGTGTGAAGCTTTCTTGGCGTGTGTTGCGGATACCAGTGTGAAGGAGAGCAAGGTGGAGGATATTCCCATTATGAGGGAATTTCCTGATGTGTTTCCTGAGGAGTTGCCCGGTTTGCCACTAGAGAGGGAGATCGAGTTTGCTATTGACTTGGCTCCCGGGATGACTCCTATCTCTATTCCGCCTTACAGGATGGCTCCAACTGAGTTGAAGGAGCAGTTGGAGGATTTGTTAGAGAAGGGATTTATTAGGCCGAGCACCTCACCTTGGGGAGCGTTGGTCTTGTTTGTTAAAAAGAAAGATGGAACATGGAGAATGTGCATTGACTATAGGAGGATCAATAAGGTGACAGTGAAGAACAAGTATCATTTGCCTCGGATTAATGACTTGTTTGATCAACTGCAGGGGGCAACGGTCTTTTCAAAAATTGATCTCAGGTCTAGCTACCATCAACTCAGGATTAAAGAGTCTGATGTGAGCAAGACAGCCTTCAGAACACGGTATGGGCATTATGAATTTTTGGTTATGCCTTTTGGACTGACCAACGCTCCAGCTGCTTTCATGGATCTGATGAATAGAGTTTTTAAGGAGTTTTTGGATCAGTTTGTTATCGTGTTCATCGATGACATTCTAGTGTATTCAAAGAGTGTAGGAGAGCATGAGGAACACTTAAGAATTGTATTGCAGCGGTTGAGAGAGAGAGAGCTTTATGCCAAATTCTCCAAATGTGAATTTTGGCTACATGAAGTGGTCTTCCTTGGTCACATCATTTCTGAAAATGGGGTACATGTGGATCCCAAGTAGATTGAAGCAATAGTGAATTGGCATGCCCCGACGACAATGACTGAAGTGAGAGAGTTGCAAATTCAGGATGCATAACTGAGTAAGCTATAGGAAGAGATTCAGGAGGGTAAGAAGTCCGATATGGTGGTAAGCGAGGATGGACTCATGACAGTCTGGAATAGGCTCTGCATTCCAGATGTCAAGGAGGTGAAGGATGAGATTCTGGATGAGGCGCACAATGCGCCTTATGCTATGCACCCAGGTAGCACCAAGATGTACAGAGATCTTAAGGAGCATTTCTGGTGGAGAGGTATGAAGAAGGATGTGGCCGAGTATGTAAGTAAGTTTCTGGTGTGTCAGCAAGTCAAGGCTGAACATCAGGCACCTTCAGGCCAGTTAAGGCCATTAGCCATTTCGGAGTGGAAGTGGCAGAAAGTGACTATGGACTTTCTGATGGGGTTGCCCAGGACCAGTAGGAGGCATGATGCCATATGGGTGATTGTGGATAGATTGACGAAATCAGCCCATTTTCTGGCAATCAGACAGACAGATCCTCTGCATGTGCTAGCCAAGAAGTACATTGATAAGGTTGTGAGATTGCATGGGATCCCAGATTCGATTGTGTCTGATAGGGATCCTCGTTTTATTTCGAGATTTTAGGGTAGTTTACAGGAAGCTATGGGCACTAAGTTGAGTTTCAGCACTGCTTTCCATCCTTAGACCGATGGTCAGTCTGAGAGGACCATTCGGACTCTTGAGGGAATGCTTAGGGCATGTGTGATGGATTTTAAAGGAGCATGGGATGAGCACTTACCTTTGATCGAATTTGCATACAATAATTCGTATCATTCGAGCATTCAGATGGCTCCTTATGAGGCTCTATATGGGAGGAGATGTAGGACTCCAGTGTGTTGGAATGCAGAGGGAGATAGGAAACTTTTGGGTCCAGAGTTGATACAGATGACCGTTGATAAGGTCAATCTGATTAAGCACAAACTGAAGGCAGCTCAGGACAGAATGAAGAGTTATGAAGATGCTCACAGGAAAGAAATGGAGTATGAGGTCGGCGAGAAGGTGTTTCTTAAGACTTCTCCTTGGAAAGGGATTCTGAGATTTGGAAAGAAGGGCAAGCTGAGTCCGAGGTATGTGGGACCTTATGAGATTCTGGAGAGGATTGGTCCGTTGGCGTACAAGTTAGCATTGCCTCCTGAGCTATCACAGATTCATGATGTGTTTCATGTCTCTATGTTGAGGAGATATCGATCTGATCCTTCTCATGTCATTCAAGCTGATGAAGTTCAATTGAGTGATGATTTGAGTTATGAAGAGCTTCCAGTGCAGATTTTGGATACCAAAGAAAAGGTTCTCAGGAACAAGACAGTGCAGTTAGTCAAAGTGTTATGGAGAAACCATTCGGTGGAAGAGGCCACGTGGGAGCCATTGGAAGCTATGAAGGAGAAGTACCCTCATCTCTTCATTGATTCAGGTAAGAATTTCGAGGACGAAATTCTTTTAAGGGGGGAGAAATGTTAGGCCCCGATTCGCATTAAGCATGTTTTATTTATTTATTTTGAGGTTTAGATTAATAAGTCCTTTTTGTTAGAATAATTTGGGATTTTAGTGCTTAAGTAAGAATTATTAATTGAAGGAATTGAGTTAAATTAGAATTTTAATTTTGGTGTTAGACTTGAAAAGAATAAAAATGGTGTTGGGTACATTAGGAAGTTAAATATGTTTTAAGGCTTAAGGTGATCAAGTGGGCTTTTAGCCCTTGGAAATAGCATTTAAATGAAAAAGAGAGAACTTGCATGATGGTTGTTAGGAAGCCCAAGCCCATGAATTTTTAAGTTGAAAGGAGGGAAAGTTTGAAATTGGTGAAAGTTATAAGGAGGGAAAGGAGGAACTTGGGCTTGTGGGCTTTGTAGTCCATTTAAGTAGCAATTAAATGAGATAAATGAGAATAAAAAGGAAACAAAATGAAGAGAAGCTCATGAAGTTGTCGTATGTGTTTAAGGGATGGACGAAATTTGCAACATAAGGAGAGTTCATAAAGAGGTGTCGTTTTAGCTAGGTGTTAAGTGAGTCTTAGGTTATTTTTGTAGAACATCACCGAACTTGTAGAAAGAAGGAGAGAAGCTCGTTTTTTCAAAGAAGAGTGGTGAGTTTCGGTTAAGCTAGAAGAAGAAGAAGAAGAAGAAGAAGAAGAAGAAGAAGAAGAAGAAGAAGAGAAGGTTAGGCTTTGGGTTATCAAGGAAGAGAAAGAGTTTATTCTCCATTAAAGTCAAGAAGAAGGATTTTCGTGGGTGTCATAGAAGGTAAGAGATTTCGAATTTCTTAGTTCTCTTGTTGGGTTTTTTTTTCCCCTTTCATGTTTAAAAATAGTAGTTGGAAGAGTAAGACATGAAGGAAAAAGAAAAGAAGAAGGTTTATGGAAGTTTAACAAAATCAGATTTTATGGGTTAGGGATTTCGAAATTCCTTAGTGTTTTTGTTAGGGTTGTTCCTTTTCTTACTTAATATGGTGGTTTGAAGAGTGTTGGTGTAGGAAATAAAGGAAAAAAGAAGAGAATGAAGGCTTGGAAAAAAAATCAGATTCGTGGGTGTCTTTAGAGCTTGAAATTTTCGAAATTCTAATTAGTTTTGAGGGGGGTTTTTAGTTGTTATAGCTTAGGAAAAGTATAGGTAAGGTTCGGTAGGTTTAAATTCAAGTTTCGACATTTTTGGGAAAATTCTAGCATTGGTATCATTTGTTAATTCATGGTTTTTGTTTTGTTAATTCATGATCTTGCTTAGAAAGGAAGGTTTAAGAAGTTTCGTTAAGAGTAAAAGCAAAAATCTGATTTCGAGGGTTTCATATAGATAAGAATTTCATGTTTTCGTTTCCTAAAGATTGTGAATTTTGTTATCTCTAAGATGGGATTTTGCCTTGGTTTGAAGAATTCTTCAAGAAAGAATAAGAAAAGAAAGGAAAAAGGGAAAGAAGAAGGGTTGTTAAAAAAATCAGATTGGTGTTGGTCGCTTTAAGGCATGAAATTGTCGAAAATTTTGATTCATTTGAGAGGGGTTTTGATGGTTATAGTTTAGGAATGGCATAGGCAAAGTTAGGTAGGTTTAAATGCAAGTTTCGTCATTCTTTAAAATTTCCAGCATTTGATCTTTTGTTCATTAGAATTGTTATGCTTTGATTAAGGTCAATTAAGGCACTTGGAGATTGAAGAAGGACATGTTAACCTATTGCAAAGTTTAAGGATTTAAGGTGGGTGACTTTTTAATATTTGAGTTATAAGTTCATTAATTGTTTTGGAATAAATGTCATTCAATGCTTTCGGATGATTTGTAACTTTTAAATGAATTATCATGTAAGATGATTTGAACTTGGATGAGATGTCTTTTTGTATGTAAATACATATGGAAATGTTTGCAAAATTGTTTGATAAATGAAAAAGCTTGGATTGTATGATTTTGGAAAAATGCCATATTAGGCAAGTATGTGTGAATGATGTGAAAATGCATGATTATTTGGGTTTGTAGTGATCCCCTC
>JAOSBP010000005.1:13956100-13966729 GCA_027563825.1 Erythroxylum mucronatum
CATAAAATAATGACTTTCAAATAATTGTTCAACAAATACTAAAGACGTCACCAACAATTTCTAAAAATCATTGAAGTCTCCAAAAATTACTAAAATTATCTTAATATTTTCCGAATCAATCCGAAGTTTCATTAAACCAATGTACCCGGAAAATGCCAGGAATGCATGCCAAAATATTAATAGTCGTCATCATCTAACCCCTACTGTGGGGCGTTACAGTAAAATCTGTTACTTATCTGATAAACCGAGATCCCACCAGCTCCCTAGATTTCCAAACTCCATTACAAAAGTTGCAGTCTCTATTAGAGATTCCGCACATACCAAATCTAGAACCCCGTATTTTTGGTTTCATAACTTACGTCCACATCCCTCAACCTCTATGTGGCAAACTAGATCCACGTGCTATAAAGTGCGTTTTTGTCGGCTATTTAGAATTCCAGAAAGGTTACAGTTGCTATGACCCAAAGGCTCATAAACTCTACACTATTTTGGACGTCACCTTCGTCGAATATGAGCCATATTACACCACTAATGATATTTCTTGTTAGGGGGAGAGAGATGTTGCAAATGAGAAGGGAAGTATGGAGGACGTTGATGTCAAGCACGAACTTGGAAAACTTGCAGAACTACAAACCATACTTGGAAAGGGTGAAACTCATCCGTGTAGTGCACCAAACTTCCTAGAAGAACCAATAAGTCCAAGATTGCCTACACCACTAGCTGAAGGATCCTTCTCGAATGTCCCCTTAGCCCATAACAGGGAGCCACCACCACAGGTAAATACCGAATTTGAATCTTCTTGTGATATATCACCACGTGTTGAACCGTATATAGGTGGGTATCTTCAGCAACAGCAGGAAGATGAAATTACTTCTACCATGATAGAACTATACTCTATGGAAAATGACCAAAATGTCAGAACTTCACAGAGAATAACAAAGGGTGTGCCGAAGAGGCAATATGAATCGGATCTAAAGGCACGAAGCAAGTACCCCATATGTAACTACATTTCAACCTTCGATGTCAAAATAACTAGTGGGCTCTATAATGTTCATATACCCATGAATGTACACGAAGCATTGAATGACCCGAAATGGAAGGAAGCAATGAACGAAGAACTGAAGGCCTTGTAAAAAAAGATACATGGGAGCTAGTGGCTCTACCTGAAGGAAAGAGAACAATGGGTTGTAAAAAGGTATTTACAACAAAGCTCAAGGCAGACGACAACCTAGACCGTTACAAAGCTAGACTTGTCGCAAAGGGATATACACTGCAGAAGTATGGAGTGGATTACGATGAGACTTTCGCTCCTGTTGCAAAGATGAACACCGTTCGAATCATACTCTCAATTGCTGCAAGCAAAGATTGGACTCTTCAACAACTAGACGTAAAGAATGTGTTTTTAAACGGTAAATTGGTGAAAGAAGTATACATGTACATTCTAGAAGGAGTTGAGTGCTCAAGAATACACAAAGACACAGTGTACAAGCTCTGAAAGTCACTCTATGGGCTGAAGCAATCACCATGAGCTTGGTTCGGCAAGCTTACAATCATTATGGAGGAGTTTGGTTACAACTAGAGTAATGTTAATCATACACTCTTTGTAAAACAGGCAGAAGGAAAAGTTACGGTGATGCTCATCTATGTGGATGACATGATCATTGCTAGAAGTGATCAAAAGGAGATTGAAGACTTGAAGAAACACTTGACAAAAAAGTTCAAGATGAAGGATCTTGGGGAGCTCAACTTCTTTCTCGGAATAGAAGTCACTAGAACAAACCATGGAATTTCACTCACAAAAAAAAGTATACATTGGACCTACTTGCAGAAACAGGTTTGATTGAATGTAAACCAGTAGAGATGCCAATTGAATTGAATCACAGACTAGGAATCTACCCAGATCAGACTCCAACAGACAAAGGGAGTTATCAACGCTTAATTGGAAGGTTGAATTACCTCACACATACGTGGCCAGATTTAGCATATGCTGAGAGTATCTTAAGCCAGTTTATGCATGCTCCCAGTGAGGATCATCTATATGCTGCTATACGAGTGTTGAAGTATTTAAAAGGCATACCTGGACGAGGATTATTCTTTACGAGGAATGGAAATATTAAGATTGAAGGGTATTTAGATTCGGATTGGGCCGGTGACTAGACTACTAGAAGATCTACTACTGGCTATCTAATAATAGTGAGTGGTAATATCGTAACTTGGAAAAGTAAAAGACAAAAAGTGGTGGCTAGATCAAGCATTGAAGCGGAATTTAGAAGCATGGCTCATGCACTGTGTGAGTTGTTGTGGATAAGACAAATTTTCAGAGACTTGGGGATCGAAGTCACACTACCTATGAACTTGCATTGTGATAATAAGGCAGGAGATGTCATAGAAACCGGTTCAACACAATCGTACGAAGCATGTGGAAGTTGACAGGCATTTTATCAAAGAAAAGTTAGATGGTAATATCATTCAGTTTCCTTATGTAATCACGGCATCAGCTAGCAGATCTCCTTACAAAATCTATTACCAAGAATGCTTTCCATGACGAATTGTACTACAAATTCTTTGACCTTGTTTGGTGCATTTAACAAGGAGGTAACATCCTCCTTATATAGGCAAAAGTCTTGCCTCAATTGTTGTCCCCAACCAATATGGGACAACAAAGAGCCAAACTGATATTAACTAACTAATAAGATACAATAGCAGCAGATCCCTTTTGTTATATTTCTCATGTATATATATTGACCTCATAAGAATGAATTAAATAGATCTCTTTCTTTAAAAAAGTCTTCAAGGTTAAAATTTTTTTTTTTGCATTTAAGTCCTTGGATATCTTGAAATTTTACAATTCCAGTCGATATCAACTGAAATGGCTGGTACTACTAGCTAATATTACTAACTGGTACAAAATATCATAGTTTTGTACTAATTTTTGGTTGGTATAGGCCAATGTAGTACGAAATTCAATACTTTGCTGCCAAGTGAATTTCATTATACCTTGGATCAAACAATATTTTCCGACTTACGGATGAATTGGTTTCATCCGTCCAAATCATGTATTACGAACTTGGAAAATTTCTCTCCTTTTCGTTCTCTTTTTTCCGTTTATAGCTACAAACTTGCGATGAAATGACACATGATTTACATAAAAAGAAACCCCTTACCTACTCGAGTAGAGCTCTTCAGGAAAAGGACAACCAATTGAACGAACACTACAGAAAATAAAGCCAAACCCATGAATTATTAAAGATCAACATGACTACAAAAAAACAAATTTGTACCCCTGCTATTATTTGCTTAGGCCCCACTACTTTATTTCCTCTCTCTTTATATCTTCACTAAGCACCTGCCACCCGCAACAATTTGTCCCATGGAAACATCACCTAGTGAGTCCGAGGCTCAACTTATTTCTTCTTCAAATTGTAATTCGTCTAGTTCATACTCTTCAACGTCTGATAAATCCACAGAAAGAAAGACTTCAAAGATCTATAAACGAAACCATGAACCAAGAGACGATGATGGTGATCAATGTGTCAAAAAGGTCAACAGCAATGGAAATGCTAGCAGGCCGCCAACTTATCGTGGAGTGAGAATGCGCCAATGGGGAAAATGGGTGTCAGAAATCAGAGAACCAAAGAAAAACTCAAGAATTTGGTTAGGTACTTTCCCAACTCCAGAAATGGCGGCTCGAGCCCATGATGTGGCAGCTCTCACCATCAAGGGTAGTTCAGCTTGCCTCAACTTTCCGGAGCTTGTCCACCAACTCCCCCGTCCGTCCACTGCCTCTCCGAAAGACATTCAGGCTGCGGCAGCCCTAGCCGCCGCCTTGGACCCCAAAAAGAGTCATGTCGAGGATGAAATATCGCCGGTGGCTCCTCGCTCTCCTAACAGTTCTATAACATATGTTGACACTCAAGAGTCGTCAAGTTCGCCGAGATGGGACGATGATGACACGTTCATGGACTTGCCAGACCTTTTCTCGGACATATGTAATCAGTTTGATGAGTTCCGTTTCTTTTCTCTGTGGCAGCTGGCTGTACCTGAGACTTGTGATATAGGTTTCAGTTGGTATCATCCTCAAGACCCTCCTTATGGGATTACTGACAATATTTGGCACCCAACTAACACGCCTGAAACAAAACCTTTGTAAGGTTTTGGCCACTCCAAATTTGGACAAGCACTTGATCAATAGATCCAATCTGGGACTCCTACCTGGAATTGCGTGAACTGTTTTTAATATCCACAAATTTCCTGTCCTGAGATACAACTGTTCAAGGTAAAGGTGTGGTCTTCGCCGCCTTCTTTTGCTATCTACGTGAATCTTTGTGTAAGAAATAAATGGCAAAGTTTCATGTATAAGAGTGAGTGAGGTACATGTATAGTTCGAAAATGTTAACATCTATATTCGGTTTGGTTTAAGGTTTAATCCCTTGAAGGGTCTCCTGCTTTGATGCATTATTTGACTCTAAAATCTGGATGTCTCAACCAAAATTGCACAATGTGCTAATGATAGCCTGGAGCCCCCTGTTTTTCTTTTCTTTGTTTTTACCTCAATAAAATAATGCTGTCCACTGTCCCAGAAGTGTTCAAAAGCAGTTGTTGTTGATTAAGAAAGCATCTAGGTGGAAAGGATTTCTTTCTTCTTTTGTCTATGCTCCTTATTAGTGAAGATATTTATATAAGAAAACAAAAGAAAAAAGAACGTTCTTCTGAGTTTCTTATACTGTTTCTTGTTTTATTTACTTAAAGAGAGGGTAATCAGGAGAACTTCAAGACATGACAGCGACTTTAATACCACCATTTTAGGCACTTTTGATAAATCTATCAGCTCCTTACCATGTTAGGCACTTATAAAACATAGAATGTACTCACCTTCATGAAATTATGTATGGAATTGATTTTTAAAAGCAGTTTAAAGGTACAAAATAAAAAGTGGCTCATTGTACCAGAAAAAGAAAACAAAAAGAAGAAATATAATTAATGGCTCATGTAGTACTTTGAACTTGCAATCTCTATCCAATCCCTTTTATCGTCCACTCTCCTTAGTGCAATCACATTTAACTTGCTAATGTAAGGCCAATAAAGAATCATCAAATATACATATCATACCCCACCAGCCTAGTGGAGTTACCGGCTCTGCAACTTTTTTCAAGACGTAAAACCATATTACTAGTCGAATCAGCATTATAACACATATTAGGTTGATAGAATCAATTGGAAACGAAAGAAAATTTGACTATCTCTCAGTAACATAATGACAATACTAGTCATAAAAAGGTCGATGATAAATATCTGCATTATGGACCACAGGCTGTAGATCCCGACAGCACTAGAGAAACATTGCTTTCAACTCGTATCATCATTATCATCCGGTCTGAAATTTTGCAATGAAGCGAATCTGGAGAGGTCTGATAGTACGCAGCCTTATTCCTATAAAATTGAGAGGCTGTTTTCGGTAGACCCACTTGCAAATGAGACAATATAAAAATGATGCATTTTACAGAAACAATTCATTAAATACAAGATAAATGAAAAAAAACAAGTAATGGGAAATACCTGGAGGAGGCCAGATTTACGAGAACCTAATAGGCTACAAAGTCCATCCCTTCTTGTCTCTTAGTAATTAAGGGGATCTTCTTCAGAGACCCTGCCAGAATGACACCCTACTGTCCCATCGCATCCGTCGTGCAATGTGCGCATCGTGACATAGCATCTCCTAGTAACTGCTGTACTGATTCTGGATAACTGAAACGGTTAACCCTTGACCCTTATCCGATCGCACCAAACTTTTCTATTTCTAGCTACTTCTTTATTAAGGGCCGACTTTGGCATATCCTACTTGATCACCTCGTGCTTTCAGCTCAGATATTGATCAATAATCAATTAGAAGTAAAGACATCATTTGCTTACTACACTACTTTTCGCTGGTCAATTTTATAACTTAAGAATCATAATGTCGATGAAATTGAAATTTAGTTTAGTTTTTTTTTGGTAAATTTAGTTTAGTTTAGTTGGACATTATACTTTTTAATTTGAGATTTATTTTGTTAAAAATATTTATTTTTTAAATTAGATTTGAACACCATGGTATTCAATATTATTGAGTTAATGATAGTTCTTTTTCAATGATTAAAAAGTTAAACTGGTTCAAATGGTTTAATTTGTAAAAATTTTGTGCGGATCAATTTTTTATATTTTAATAATTATTATTATTAAAATTTGATTAATTAATTAGTTAAATTTATAATAATATTGAAAAACGACAGACATTAACTCCTCCTTTTTCCATGGGAAAAAAACAAGGATAAGAATACATGACCAAGTCATCCTCATTGTCCAATCATTAAGAAGATTCCTGTGATTTTTCTAAGGTTGCACCAATCAGAAGCCATCCCCATCCTCATAGGTCATAGTATCAACAAGAAACCAAAAGAATTGATTATAGAATTTGTATGGCTGATAATAATGCAAAACCAACTTTTGGAGTTTCTAAATATATCTAATTAAAATGAAATCTTGTTGAATCACATCATATTTACAAAATAGAAAGCAGCCCCCCATGTGAATGTGACCATAGAAGCATCCGATGTTCAGAAGTTGATTTGACCAAATTGACCATATAAAGGCCTAACGGGACTTAAAACTTGTTGCTCTCTCCATGGAGTTATAAGCAACCATTTTCTGTCCTAGTTGTCTCTACTTTGACTTGTTTGAACTTTATTGCTCACATTACAATAGAGAGACACAGGAGTCCAAAAGAATCTCTCTCTACAATCATTAGATCCTTGTGTACTTTTGATGCATACAGATCTTGTTTTCTTCGTCCTTGAGAGAGAGAGAGGGAGAGAGATGTAAAAGTTGAAGTACCACAAGAGTAAAGAACAAGACGACCATATGCTAGACCTTTTCCTGTCATCGCCACCAGAGCTGCAGAATTAAAGAGACGTTGGTGGTCAATTTCATTTTGATTATGTTATTACAAGCTAGCCTCTTCTTTTCTCAAAAAGGAAAAGAAGGCTATTGGCATCGTGCACCCAAAAGCCGATCCATCTGTAATTGCCACTTGTTTAAGGCGCTACATTACACGTTATTACTAAAAGGAGCTATGTCCCATCATTCATAATCACCGTTAAAGCATCAGTCCAAGATTCTTTCTTTTCTAACCATCCTATCTGTGAATATCAACTCAAAGATTGAAGTGAAATGGGCATTCATCGGCATGACATTTTTTCAGTTCTTATAAGCAATCGATTGCTTGAGGTATTATAAGTATTTAAAGATTTTGGTAATTCCGTAATTACAAACATAATGCTTAATTTTATTTCACTACAAAAAAAGTAGGAATTAGCGGCTAAAAATTACTAGCGAAAAATAAATTGTTACAAATTACTGACGGAAACTATTTCCATTGGTAAAGTTGACGGGAAAAATCTCTTTTAACAATGGTACTAACATCTGTCGTTAATTCTCAAAAAAACATCTGTCGTTAAATATGGAGGGAAATCATTCCGGTAAATTTTGCGATAGACGTTAGCAACGATACAAGATTTCTGTCGGTAAATAAAGCGGGAATTGTTGTCGATATTAAAAAAGTTTGAGTTTATCGACGGAAAATTTTCGACGGTAAATTGTCGGCGGACTGTCATGACGGTATAAAATTTCCGTCGGTACATAAGGCAAGAATTGTTGGCGGTATTTAAAAAATTTGAATTTACCGACGAAATTTTCATCAGTAAATCGAAAAATAGGGCAGGAATTGTTGGCGGGATTTGAAAATTTTGAGTTTACCTACGAAAATTTTTGTCGATAAATCAAAAAATAGGGTGGGAATTGTTGGCGGTATTTGAAAATTTTGAGTTTACCACCGTTTGGTAAATTCCGTCGTTAAATTTTTATTCAACTCACTTGAAGTAAATTCCGTTTTCTTCCACCGTCTTAACACTCCTCAACCTCAATCATCTTCTTCTTCTTCGTGTTGTGTTAGCAGTAGTAGCGTTTCAAAGATCTTATCTTTTTCTCTACCCCCTTCCATTAAATCCCCTCTTCAACATTCCGCTGATGTTCTGAGCTTTACTCTGGCAGATGAGTCTCCCCCTATTTGCAAGTTTCAATCTTTCTCCCCTGGAATGGTAATGTTCAATCTTCTCCTAAATTTCTATGGTTAACTTTCTATCTAATTTTTTCCTTCCATTTATCTTCGATAATTGGTTTTGGGTTTAGGTTCAAAAGAACAGCTGATAAAGCAAAGCCAGGATGATATGTGCGATGAGATCACATGGAAGATATCTCCAGTCAACCAAAGGCTACAAGCATTTTCTCACAACAACAATCACATGCTTCCTCTTCCTGATTCCTTCAATAAGTCTTTAACACCAGCACTTCTTCATGCTTGTTCCTCCATCGACAACAAGGCATTTTCTATATTCTCTCTCTCTCTTTTTGTGTTTGTATTTATTTGGTGAGTTCTTTTGTGTTTTCACATTTGATCTTCACTATTTACTTTTACAGACTCCTCTTTTACTTGCCGAAAATCTGTTGCTGACCCAGTGTCCAGTGTCAACAATGTTAAGTGACTGTTTCACCACAATAGCTTAAGCTGTTGTGTGAGGCCAACTTAATTAGTTTTATGTATTCACTAACACACCCCCTCAAGTAAAAGCCCATTGGACTTGAAACTTGCACAGGCCCACTCTACCTTGTGCTGAATAATAGGTGGGTGGTAGGATTTGAACTCACGATCACTTAGTCATAAAGGATCTGATACCATGTTAAGTGACCGTTTCACAACAATAGCTTAAGCTGTTGTGTGAGGCCAACTTAATTGGTTTTATATATTCACTAACAAACAATGCATATTCATCCAACATTCAAGATTTAAGCAGTAACAAAATACTCCCTCCAGCGGGTCGTTCGATGGATTTAAAAAAATAGTTTTTAGTTATTTACAAATGAAAAATCCCGTCGGTAAATAATTTTTAAATTTATCGATTTATTGACGGAAAAATAACCGTCGGTAATGAAAATATGAATTTACCTACTGAAAAGAATAACCGTCGGTATATTTACTGATGGTACAAAATTTTCGTCGGTAAATTTACCGACAGCCGTTTCTCCTACGCCTTTTGTCTTCGGTAAATTCCGTCGGTAAGTAATTGTTCCGACGGAATATTTATGCTTCCATTAGTAATTTTCTGTCACTATTTTTCTATTTTCTTGTAGTGTTTCTAGCTTGACATGAATAAATGCAGCAAAAAAGATTAAGCTCATGATCATCTTGACAAGTTGATAATGATAACTGTGACATATTTCCACTCCCAAGTGTTGATCAAATAGAACAATTTTCATTACAATCTGAGCAATAAAAATTACTTAAAAGAGATATGCTTACAAAAACAGTTATGCGGGGATATTTCAAAATATCATCAATGACCCAGAGTTGCTGATTGTAAGCTATTTCTCTTGATAACTAGAAGTTGAATAAATTAGTTATTGTAGGCGATCAAGACATTCTTCAAGATTCTTGGACGCCGGCAAGTGTTTACCAAAGGGGTATATAACTAACTACTCCAGTAAAAGAAGCATATTTCGTAATGTGGTCACCACAATTATAGTTTTAATCATTCAGCCTTATTCATAACCTTAGGATTAGAGGAGCTATGTCCTTGGGAATTGTTTTCTACGTAAAGTCAAAATTTTACTTGTCATAATTCTCATAAATTAACTTTAGTTTTATCATGTTGAGAGTGGCTATGGAACTCCACAAGAAATAAGCATCATAATAGTACGTTTCAAACTTTTCTTTCTATCCAAAATTCGCAATCAAAATTCTTTGTTAGATTTGACACATGAGACTAAATTCTTAGTTAACTTGGTCTTAATTTTTAAGTAAGCCATCCATGTCTGAACTGCATGCGTGGACCGCCTCTCCTAAAATTAGAAATCAGGCATTGCATATGATGAGTAAATCTATATCACCCAATTATATATACATGAGAAAGAAAAAGAAAAAAGACATTAGTTTTCCAATTCACTAAGTTATATTGTTCCATTCCATTCACACTATCCCCTAGCTCGACACATATTAACCCTTGAAATCAACAATGTGACCACAAAATTTATTGGATAAAATATGAATCCCCATATTTGATTCATCTCTGAACCTCAATAATTTCATCTTTTAGATCGAATAATCTATTGGATTTGTCATTACTTGCATAATTTCAAGCCTAACTATTAAGATTGAATAAATTATATATTGATAAATCCTGCAAGGAAATGATAACGAGTCAATGAATTTCAAGCCCGCAAAAACAAAAAATTCAAAGCGAATCCAAGAAATTGACACAATTATGTATGATGATCATGCTTCAACTTCGGATTCAAGATTCTAAAATCAAAGCCAGCCATGGGTCTGTTTCCTTCAAATCTTTGTAGGAGAAGATGGACCAAATGAAGCAAGCTTCAGCTAAGACCATAACGTATGCCTCCCACGTTTACCTCTACAAAACAACATAGATAGGGAAACGTGTTATACGGAAACGTGAATAAATTCGGAGTGAAAATAAAACAGCAACAAAAGAACACCAAAATTTTTATACTGGTTCGGCAATGCCTACGTCCAGTTTGGAG
>JAOSBP010000005.1:13966829-13981158 GCA_027563825.1 Erythroxylum mucronatum
ATATTTACCACAATTGTAACAATCAATATTGTACCTATTTGATCGACCGCCTCTGCCTCGGCCGTGTCCTCTACCACGCGAATTGTTGTTGTTGCCTGTTTCTTCATTTTCATTTCGTCCACGACCGCGGCCTCTACTGCAACCACGACCTCTATAGCTTCTGCGACCTCGACCACGTCCTCTACCTTGATCATAGTTGTTTCTGGTGAGACGCGGGACCGACATGTGGCAACTCGCTATGCCGATAGTTGACATGGCTTTGATACCACTTTGATAGAAATAACAATGGCGATTATCAAGAATTAGGAGATATGGAAGAGATAATAAGATAGTTTCTGTATAAAACTCAATGTTTCTCTTTCTCTCTTACTTTACGACAATAGCAAACATCTGTATTTATAACCCTAAACATCAAGATAGACTCCTAAAAAAGACGTACAAGAATAAATGCAAAAATAGAATTCTAAACAACACTCTTAATTATGATGCCTCTTCAATAAACTGGCTATAACTTCTTATAGGGAACTCCAAACGACCAAGGACTTGAACCATCAGAAATTTTTAGTAGATCCAGGAGCTTCGGCAAGGAAAGTAGAGATGGAGGAGGAAATCGAAGATAGAGAAGTTTTGATTTAATATTACCTTTAAAAGTAGGTCTTATTGTCCCATATGGAATATATACAATGCAGTGAACCTATGCTACTAACAAAAAAAATAAATTTATGTCACATTAGCACAATAAATGAGGAGTTAATTTAGTCTAAAATTTTAAATTTAAATATTTTATAAATATTAGGATTCATTTTAAGTGTTCCGAAATATTTAGATCTAACTTGTATATTGGTGAAAATCTTATAGTTAAAAATATAGTTTTTGTCTTATTAATTTCTATATATTCCCCGAAGACCTTTAATATTATTTGAGCTCTAAATATCTCTTTAAGTTTATAGTTACTAATTCTTGAATATCTCCTTGGACTTTTAATTTTATCTAAAATCTAGATACATGTTTAAGTTTATAATCGTTGATTCCTCAACACTTTTAAAGCATCTTTATTAACTTTTAAATCCTTTAATACCAATCTGAATAGTTTTAGTTTTCATCTTTTAGATACCTCTTTAGATCTGTTACTTTAGTTTTTATGCTCTAAGATAAAGTAGCCACACACAAGACAGGAGTGAATTGTGTGTGACTTGAAAATTTTTGCTATTTACTATCAATTCATGTAAACGATAAGGGCTTATTAAAATTTAAGACAAAAGGAGCCTGTCAAATTTTAAAATGAAAGGAGTCAAACTTTAAAACGAAAGTAGCTTGTCAAACTTTAAAAAGAGATGAACCTCGTGTAGATTGAAAACAACAGTGACTAAAAACATGAAAATTTAAAAGTAAAGGAAAGAGAAAGAACGATACAATCAATTTATATTGTTTTAGCTTATAACGAAGCATACGTCCAGCCCCCAAGTTTCCAACTTGAATGTTTCACTAATAAATCTCTAGGCAGTAATTTGACAAGCCTTTCCATTTCAAGGTTCTTCAACCTTCCATATAAGTAGTAATTATCAAGCTTCTACAAGCTCTCAACTAATGAAAGTAGAGTTTGCTCAAATATGAGCTCTCTCTTGTTAGAATGTTTTCACTTTCTAAAGTTCAGAAGTAACAGGGTATGACATTTTGAGAACAAGTATTGGTGCTACTGATGTACCTCTGAAGTGTATTGTATAATCAAATGCAGTAGCTCTCTTTTAAATAGAGATTCCCTTCAACTAGTCGTTGCTTCAAATTGATCATCGACTAATTGACTTAACCAGCTTTGATTCTATTACAACGTCTTTCTCATTATCTTTGAGAGAATCTTCAAGTATTTGATTGTTTGAATAATCCTTTATGTCTTTGAAGTCGACTATCGAATTGGTTAAATAGCAAGATCCTTTGTACAATAGGAGCTTATCCATTCCAGATATTACAGAACTATTTCTTACTATCAAAATGAATTTGTTAGACTTATTCATGTAATAATAAGAAAATGTTTTTCTTTTATTTGAACCGACAATCTCTTAAATATTGTTATCTTTCAGAGAGAAAAATAATCCAATAAATTTGACTTTTGAAATCTTAACAATTTGAAATCTTAACAAAAACATTATTGAATATTATCATTAAAATCATTAATTTAAAAGTCTTGAGCGAACACTCTAGATAGGCCTTTAAATTTTGCTTTTGTGTCCCATTTACCTATTTCAACTAATCAACCTAAATTACTATTGTTATTGCATTTAATGTGTTTAATATGTGTCCAGGAATAAAATTTATTATGAACTGCAAAGAACCACCTAATACCATATTCTATATATTAAAAAAAGAAGTCATGCATCTATGACAAAATACAATCTTAAAAGGTTATTAATTTGGAGTCAAATCTATGTAACCTCTTTCTGGAGTTTATCTTCGTTCATTAATCATCATTTTTCCTTCTCATGAAGGCGTATTATTGATTCATAAACTTGATAATTAATCCAGGAACTAATTTCTATATTATCCACTGTCATTGAAGACCAATCTAATTAACGTGACACGAATTTACAAAGAAGAGGAGGTAAAAAGCAAGAAAATAAAAGACATCTATTTCAGTTCGTTGGCTTCGCCGACATTGTAATGTCGAAGCTCATGCGTTGGCTCGACAATCTCATTTGTATGCCTCTTTTATGGTTTGGGATCATTACCCGACCTTCGTTTAATATCGGATTTCGTTCTTTCAAAAAAAAAAAAAAAGAATCCTTATGTTCACCTTTTTTCGATTTCTAAAAAAATATTTTAATTAGGCAAACCTGGCAATAACATCTCAGTCAAAGAATGAGGTTCGATTTTTCACCATTTGAACTTGATGAGATGTGGAGTGAGAAAGGCAAAATAAGATAGATGTAAAGTGGAGAGAGGCAATTGTTGCACAATGAATAGGAGAATTAATTAGGTTTTTTGATAAAACAAAGAACTAGGTCCGACATAAAGTTTAAAAAATCAAATTTGATCTTAAGTTTATCAATTCAAACTAAATCTATAATTCTAAATTAGATTGGACTAAATTCGAGCTTGAGCTCAAGTATCATTTCTAATCATGCATTTCATCTACCCTACACATTAGGAGAAAATGTCCCTGTCATTAATTACCTTCATTTCATTCCATATATGTCCTTTGTAAGAACGAAATCCATGTACGTACAATATGTTGTTGTCGAAGACCACAAGGTGGATTTCGATGGCTTCCAATGGTGAATAGGTTTCCAAGCTATTAAAATTTTGTGTAACTTGCATATGATCCTAATTATTGTGGAATACCAACAATAGTTGTTGAGTTAGGCATCAGAGAATGAGTGTTGTTATGTGCTGGTTGGCTGAACATATTGTTTTCGTGTTGTGTGTTGGAGTTATGGGTAATTTTTTTGAAGATGGATGCTTGAGTGAATAAGGTTATGTGAGTGGATTTGCAGTGGCACAAGAAGGTACTCGCTAGAGCTGGCTGGCAACAGATGGCGTCAGTTAAGTGATGGATGATGTCACAAGCACAGATGACGATGGGATCGAAGAGATGCAGGAGGTGTGCGACATTTAGCGGCTTGGCGAGGAGATGCAACAGTTATAGTACTCGGAGTGGCTGGAGACGCTGGCTGGTGGTGGGTAGCTGGCGACAATGGCTTGTGGCGGTGGCAACAACTCATGGCCCGGTTTTTGTCTCGATGAAATTAAGGTTTGTTTAAAGAAGAAGATGATGTTTGGAAATAGGTTCAAGAATGGACGTGTTTGGAAACGGGGTTAAGAACAAGTGTGTTTGACTGCATGGATATAGCTATCCAAGAACTGGAATAGACATATTCTAGGACTAGAATAAGGGATGTTTGGCAATAAGGATAGTGTATCCGAAGGCTAGAATAGAGCATGTTTAAGTATTGGAATAAGGTAGTCCAAACCTAGTTTAAGGCTTGTATGGATTTAGGATTAATGTAATCTTAATAAATTTCATTCCAAACAATTTTAAAATTGTTTTAAAATCTAAAAATTAAAGTAATCATTTTTTTCTTAATATGATTATTATTAATAATTTATTGATTCTCAGTTTATTTTTAGAATTAGAATTAATTATTTTAATTAGATTGAAATTAATAAATTATACTCTTTAAAATTAAGAAAATTGTATTCTTAAGTAATTATGAAAGGTATTTCTTGATTAAATTTATCTATCTCAATTTTATTGAAATAAATTAAATTTATCATTTTATTTATTTAGAAATATTAAGTACACATTGAAAATGTAATTATTGTCTTCCATTATCATAGGAATAAACCAAAGTTCTGTTTATTGTTAGATTTATTGAGCAAATTCAAAGTGGCTATATGTTTCAAGTTACACGCATATTAGTCATGTCATAGCTGATAGCGGCAACTGATCTCCAGTATGTGTCATATGCATGAGCATTTCCTTAAGAGTCTGCGTGGTTAGAAGTATTGAGAAAATTGATGATCTGACAGAATGTGAGAAAATAAAGGTTTATGGACATTTCAGAAATGAGAAATAATATCCGGTTTTGTATGATAAATAATGGTTCACCACAATGGGGATATGTACCCTTGAAGGTGATATAGGTGTGAATAGGTATATTGTTGTGGATTGAATGAGGAAAATGAGAATATGAGTAAAAAGGAGACTAAAGTGTACAGGTAGAATGAAATGAAATCATAAAATTGTTATGATCATAAAAGGATGAAATTGGAACCAAAATGGTTATGCGAGTGTTGTGATAAGAGTTTGTAATTCAGTATAAGGGGATATTAGGGAAAAATTTAGACCGAAAATTCATAATGATTATGCACTGAAAATTCTGGATTGGTTGAGGATATATAAATATAGGAAGAGAAATAGTATATAGATGGATATAGCACATAAAGATTCGGTGTAATTGTATCGGTGGATGTATTATTGAATATGAAATCAAAATTGCGATATGGTGATATATCCTCGAAGGTGATATAAATGTGAATATACTATAACGGTTGTTTGAGAAAAAAATAATGATATAAGTAAAAATGATGAGATTAAAGTGTATAAGCCAAGTTGATATGACCTTGAAAGGTTGAACTTGGACTTAGAATGGTTGTGTAATTATCGATACAAGAGTTTATGATTCAGTATGAGAATATATCTGTGGAATGGAGATTTAAGCTTCCTATGGGTTATGCCCTACAATTATAAATTGATTGAGTATATATATGTGCGAGATGAAATAAATGAAAATTGGAAGATGAGATGATGATAGTGATATATGAAAAAGTTGTTGAGTTTAAGTTGATTTGCCATTGTGAGTGTACATCTACTAGTGGGATCACCATAACAAGTGGAACTAATAAGCTTATGTGAATAATATGCGTGGAGATGATATAGGAAGTAATCGGTGACTTATTGAATAAGTGCCAATCATAGTTCCTATAGTTCAAAGTTCAAGATGGGTTAGAGTAAGACATGAGAGTACTTATAGTGATCGATTGGGAAGGAATTGAGATTGTTACTGATGTTACCATATGTGATGAATTTGAGAAAAAAGAAGAAGGACACAATTATGGCGTAATCCCCACAATCGGGGACTGGCACAAAAGGAGAAGAGTTATCTAGAATTAAATGGGATTAAAGTATCCTTAGTATAAGCTACTAATTGGTGAATCGACATAAATACATCTCTAGATAAGATGTAATGGTTTTGGTGATATATGCCAAGGTATTAAAGTAAATGAAACTGTTTAGTGCCTCACCGAGCTTCGTTACAAGGGTTGTTCCGATCACGTAAGCTATGGCATAAATTGATCTTATTGAGATATGATGAATAGTTGAAATTGATCTTTTTGAGGTACAAAGAATGACTGATAAGTAACTATGAAAAATATTTGATTGATAAGGATTTCATGAACAGTATCGATGATTGTAGCAAGAAATCTTCTTTCAAAGAAGAATTTCCCTAAATTAAGTTAAATTGATCAGACGATTCAATTTAAGAATGATCAATGAAGAAACAAATCGGAAACGAGTGTGTAATAAATCAAAAGTGAATAATGGAATCATATCCCAAGTGGAGACTCAAGCATAGGAAGTGAAATATGCTACTGAGAGTGTAGGCATTTTGTTTGATGTAAAGTGAAGTATTCAAATAAATTGAAATTGTGTGGAGGAACCAGTACGATTGCACAGGCATTTGAATAAGTCAATGTGAATTAAAGGAAATCGAATGAAAAGAGAAAATCAGTAGAGACAAGAAGTCAAGTGGGAGACTGAAAATGACATGAGATAATATTACCTTAATTGAGGAATTAGTCACTTAAGGAATTGCAAGAATCAATTATGGATATAATGAAAATTTTGAGTGATATCTGTTGGAGTATATTTAACTGATCCAAGCAAAATTGTATTAATTAATGATTGTGATCATAGATGGTATTTTGAGTGTGTTTGAAAAGTAAAAAGGGAAGTTTTGAATATCTGAGGAATATGACACTGATGATAATGATATCATTTGAATTTGGAGATTATGCAGTATATAATGAAGTTTCACATAAGAGATTAAGATACAATATGTTGTAATAGTATAAAGTGGTTTTTGTATGCATAGAGACAATTAAGGTCTTATGAGTTGATTTTGATACATGGGTTAGAATTACTATGATAGAAATTTCTTTGAGGTCTTAGAGACATTAGATGTGCCATGTCATTTCTGGAATGTACAAATTATGTCAGTTTGAGGAAATTATTAAGTTTTAAAGAAATGTATAAATGAGTGCTATACTGGTAAAGGTAGTGTGTAATCCGACACATTGAACAGACAATTCTATAATGAAATAGTGTAAATTCAGATATTGAAGTTACCAAATCTAGTGCAACGAAGAGTGCAAAATGCTGAGTGGAATATGGGGCAAAATGAAGTATATTTTAGATCAATTTTATTGGAAAGAAGTAAGAAAGCCTAAAAGCTAAGGTTAGAATTGTGAGTCCCATAAAAGAATTGAAAACGAATATGAACTTTCAAGTGGAATTGGAAGAATAATGTTTGGTAGTTGAAATAAGAAGCATGTGTACCTAATAAGGATGATTGAGTAAAGAGATTGTTAGGGAAGTGCAATAACAACCTATGATATACATCCTCAGGAACACATCAAAAAGGGGCAATTGAAGGCTAAGAATGTAGGACTGAGTGATTACATGTTTGAATTACCAACAGTTCTAACTGTTAGGGAAGTGCTTAAAGTTAATATTTTTGAGTTCATAGGAAGATGAGATTGAGGTATAATTCAAATTGATTACAAACATTACAATTGTGACCATAGTGACATCATTAGAACACGGTATGGGGCAATGTATGGCAAAAAGGTGGTCATTCACCCTTACATTGAGATGAAGAGGGCCTAAAATGGTATAAGGCCATAATAAATGTGAGATACTATTAGTGAAATAAGAGTAAAATGACTTTAAAAAGATAAATGAGTTAGGTAGAGCAACACCGGACAAATGGAATATAGTGAAATGAACATAAGAGTTGAATGTATTAATAATAAAGAGAAGTGAATTGTCAAAGGAGAGATGAAGTGGTTTTGTGAGTAAAACCTTGGCAAGGTGTGCTCAGATTTGGAGAAAGGATAAGTTAAGCTATATGAATTGGTTTGTATGAAAATTATTATAACTTAGTGTTACTGGTGAAAGAGGTCTTAGATTCATATTATGTTATATGTGAATAGGTTAAAAGATTTGTGAGTATTCAATGAAATGGTCAAGATAGTGTGATGACTAAATAAGTGACTGAAAGACCTATTGAGTTTGTCGACCGTGGTCTTTTGGAAGAGGAATTAATACCTCAACCGTATTGATCAATCAGATGAGAATTTCAGGGATGAAATTTTTTTAGGGGGAGAATTGTAACATCCCTTCCTTATATTAAGGGTTAGGACCCGAAATTTCAGTACATGGGAGCTCAAAGGGAGATTAAGGAAATGCATTTTCTTGCTCATGTATAATGTTAGCATATATGCACATAAATATTGAATGTTTGCACATAAAAAAGTGGTACATGCATTTATTGACAACTTCTGGGTATAATTGATGTTAAATGTGATTTTATTGAAAATGAGAAGTAGAGGGAGTTGAAAGAGTGATCTTGGTATGAGTTGTGATCGGGAAGATTTATAAACAAAATTAGTAGTGATCTGGAAAATGTTCACTGAGTGTGCTTCGGTTTGTTAGCCATAACCTTTTTTCTAGTTATCCAAATGAGATGATTCTTTTCTTGGATTAAACTAGAAACATATGGCTACATTTCTTATGAAGAAATCATATTTCAATTATGTCTCTAAGAGTCTCAAATTTTCATGAAGTTGAGAATTGGGTGCAGTACAATGGGGGGGATGAACGTAAAATTATCTTCGGATTTTAAGAAAAATTTGGGATTGATCTAAATAGATTTTAGCAAAGTTGCCTTCTTAAAGTTGTAGATCTTTCTTTTATCTTTCCAACGATATATAGTATGAAATTTTTGGACATTTAAGTATAGAGGTATGATCTTTATAAGTGGAGATGCTCTGGAGAGTGTAGATAGTGATTTAGAACTTTTGGGGATGTGAGGAATGTTAAGTCAAAATGACTTCACGTCTAAAGAAATAGATGAACCATTTTGATAAGAAGGAAGCAAAACTAAGAAGGAAGCAAAACTAAGAAAGAAGTAAAACAAAGAAGGAAGCAAAACTAAGAAGGAAGCAAAATTTAAAAGGAAGCAAAGCTAAGAAGGAAGCAAAACTAAGAAGGATCCAAAAGTCAGAAGATACAAAAGTAAGAAGATAAAAAAGTCAGAAGGAAGAAAACACAAAAATAGAATTTGTCTTCAAGGTCTTCATAAAATTTGTAGCTCTTGAAGTCCTCTTTCGAACCATCTAAAGAACACCTTAATTAGAAATTTCTAAAGAAAGTTATGGTTGTTTCCCCGAAACAGGTTCAATATGATTGAGGATAAAACCAGATTGGATTCTTTTGGGCATAACTTCTTCTCTAGACACTCAAATGACTCGATTCTTAAACCATTGGACTCGTAAGACATTGCTCTATATCTACACCAAAAATCGTAGCCACCTGAAATGAAGTGAGAAAGATTGAGTGAAAAACATGGGACGGGTATAGTGAGTGTGTTCTTAAATATTATGAATTGGTGTTATTCCACTGAACATACTTCAGTATTTTGATGATTTTTGGATCGGTAGAGCTCTAAATGAGATGATTTATAATTTGTGGTAAACTAGAGACATGGAGCTACAAATGGTATGAAGAAATTGGAATCTAATTCAGTCTCTAAGATGTTTAAAATTCAGATAGAAGTTGTGCATAATATACTGTTTTGGACAAGAGCAGTCCAAAAATGTTTGAAGTATATCTTTCGAATCACTGAACTGAATTGAATGATTTTGGCGGCATTAGAAACTTAAGACAATGGGGGAAATTTTTCGGGAAGAAAGTGTTATGTTAGATTGTTCAAAGGTATTGTTGGCAAGACACTTAAATATAAAAGACATAAGGCATAAATGGAAGGCCAAATGAGACAATTCTCAATCATTAAGGGCTTAATTGGAAGAAGAAGTGTTGTCTTGCTTATAAATGAAGAAGAAAAATGTGAATGGAAGGATAAGTAGTAGAGAATAATGAGAATGAGTAAGAAAGAGAAAGAGAGTTTGGTGGTTAGAGAAAAGAAGAGAGTTGAGCTAAGGTTTAATTCTTCTTGGTCTTCAAGAAAGTTTTTAAAGTTGCTCAAGAAGAAAGAAAGGAAGAGGAAGAAAAGAACTTCCATTTAAGCTAAAGATCTCTTCATTTGGTGAAGAATCAAGGTAAGATCATTTTGAATCTTTTGAATTTTTGGAAGTATTCTAGTCCATGAATTTTAAAAAATGCTTGGGTTCAAATATTCTAGAATCAATTTTAGTGATTTTTCATTGTGGGATTTTTAAGTGGATTTCTATTGAATGAGATTTGGTTTGTTTTAGGGAATCAAGAGAATCCTACCCAAGAACAAGGGGAAAGACAATCTTGAATTGGAGTTTTGCAAGCAAACTAGGTCAAGTGTTCACATTCAGGCGTTCCTAGACTTTGAAAGCAAATGTTAATCGGGAGCGTACGGTGAGTAGACCAAGATGGTCCCACTTCATTGATTGCTTTGTTTGAATTTTTTTATTAATTGGCTATTGGATGATGTTATGAATGTGATTGATTATGTTGGTTTTTGGACAGAAGGTCCCACAAATGTGATGCATGAATGAAATATTGAAGTGCTCCTCGTATGTGAATTAGATGAAATATGTGATATATAACTTGGTTGTTAAATGCCGAACTCATTTTCGCAGGAAGGTGTGTTCATGCATATAAATGAAAAAGTGATACTCAACGTTAATGTTGAATGCCGGACTATGGTCCGATGATATGTGAATGTGAGTGAATGACAATATACAATTGTAATTGAGGCATTTCATTCCATGAATGCAAGAAATATAATGGCAGTTGTGACCAGAGTAGCCACCGATCAGAGCTTCAAATTCAACATGTGAAAAAGAGCCCTGAGCTCAAAAGTGATTCAGAGCCTCAGGCTCAACGTTTAATGAGTCCTATATGGGACAATTATCAATGAGCCCTATATGGGACAGTTATCAATGAGCCCGGTATCCAATAGATATGGGACAGTTTAGGCACTCGGTCACAACAAAGTAACAAATGGAAAGTAAGTCTCACGTGTACTGCATATGCATGATATGAATGATTAAATTGTATTGAATGTGAAATGTAAAATGATGTGAATATGATTTATGTGTTATGTGACTGGGTGAGCCATCGATAATTGTCACTCATTATGTTCGCAAAACTCACCCAAAATTTGCAAATATTTTCAAGACTTAGAAGAATACCCCGTTAGGCAAACGGGAGTATACCTACTTCATGTTAGTGAAGAATAGAGGTCAGGATCAGTTCGCGTCTATATTGCATTTCTTTATTTTGTATTGAACAGTATCTTCCACAACTTTTTGTATAAATTTGTATTTCGAAATGACTCGAGTGTTTTGTAATTGTCAAAAGGCTCAAATGGCTATTGGAAATTTTGTTGATGGTTTTGTGATAATTGAAAATGTTTATAAATGAGTATGGGCAATCTGAATATGGATTTCTGCAAAATATGTTATTGATTTCAAAAAAATGTTTATACCGATTTCTGACTGATTGAGTGCTTTAGCACGCCACTCTCGCTGGGGTACGAACTTGGATATCACCCACGATGTCGGGTTCGGGTCATTGTGGGAGTGGGTTGCTACATTAATTTTATTCGATAGGATATGATGATATGTAGTATGAAAGGACAAATCGATATTGATGATGGATTGATGTTGTAAGATTTATAGTTTTGATTGTGGTTTGCTTGAGGATAAGAAAAAAGTTTAGGTATGGGGATGTTTGATCCATACTTGATGTACTTTACTTGATATTTTATACTTTTGTTGTATATTGGTATTTAATACACTCCAAGTGTGTTTATAGGGTATAATTACCTTCACAGACTTAAAGGAGAAGAATTCAAATGAAAACACGACATAAAACAAAGATTCAAAGCACAAAAGGGATGCACGATCGTGTATCAGGCCATGCATTTCTTCCAAGCTGTGCAGAATCACGATTTTAAGTGTTTATTGAGATACATGGTCTGATACATATATGTAACTCCCAGAAGCCCTAAATTTCTATATAAAAGGACGTGTTCGATGGTAAAAGAGAGAGGTAGACTTTTAGAGACAATTCCAAACATGGAAAATGTCCAAAAGGGATGATATTGACCTATAACATAGGAAATGTGAAGAAATCATCAAAAGATCTGACATAAGACAAGATCAAGCCTCTACCTTGCAAGAACATTCGATAAAAGAGAATGGAAGATTTAGAATTATGAACTCTTTATTTTTTATTCATTTTTCTTCCAGTTTATGTTTGAATTCGTTTTCTATTATGTATAGCCAAACTTCCTAATGTCTAAGTTAGATAAACCTTAGTTTGTGCTATAATATGTTTTAATTCTTTTATTTAATATAATAGTTTTGATTGATTTATTACAATTTGATTACTTTTTTAATATATGTTCTAATAGACCAAGGAATATTAGATCATAATTTGTTTTCATGCATAGTGTTTGAGAAATCCTAAGTTTGAATAGATCTATCGTAATTGAAAGGAGTTGATTGCAACGTTAGACATAGGATGACATAAATCTTTCAAATTAGGGTCAAACCTAATAGAGAGATTCACAAATTAGTAAAGAAATTTTATAAACTTTAACCTGAGTAATTCGGTTGAAAACCTTAGGATTAGTTGTTAGTAGACTCAAGGTCAGCTATTAGCATACCATAGGAATCTCCACGATCCAATAAACTAATAAAACAATTACATATTAAAAGATCAATCAATTAAGGGTTTTTAAAGGGATTCGAAACCTAGTTACTAATTTTTTATATAGATAAATTTCTAAGTGATTCCTTGTTTTTGTGTTCAATGTTACTGCCTATTTCATTTTAATTGTCTAAGTTTTTATTTTCTTTATTAAAATACAAAATTGATCCGTAGGCTAAATGATAGAAAAAAGGTAATTACTAGTAATCATTGTCTTTGTGGGATCGATTTGCACTTACCAATACTAACTATAGCTGCGTCGTGCACTTGCGGTTATTACAATATTAACTAACTTAGAAAAAGTCAATCACATAGGGGCTTTTTGGATGTAGCAGAATTAGAGTAAAATTGCCAAAGTTCTCATGTAGTAGTTAAGATTAATTCCCAAAGCTTAATTCAACCTTCTCTCATATTCGTCAACTAACATGTCTGTTTGTTTTTAATCGTCTTACACCACTCATATTTAAATATTTCACTCACACTCACAACATAAAAGTGCTTAGTACAAATCAATCAAATGGGACAAATAAGAGAGATATGACAAAGCAAACTAACTCCATCCTCAAGGCACTCTACAATAACACCATTCAAGAACTCGTTACTTAAAGCACTCAATAAGAACTTTTCTAAAAAGCTCTTAGCTATCTTATAGATGATTAAATGTTCTCCTTTTACATATAAATTAATTAGACATGATATCTTTATATAAACTTACAAGAACTTAGGGACCAAATAAGCTAAATTACCCACTTTCTCTATTAAGCCACCGAGTTAGTGGTGATTTGCCACTTCTTTTACTAACTTCACCAAGTTAGTAGGGAGTTATCCACTTTAGGCTACTAACTTCTCTTTTGCACAAGGAAAATGTGTTTAAAAGATGCCCCTTCTATTACGACATCATCCATCCAGTTTCACACCATTTGAAGAAGTGATCCTACTTTTTAGCTCACTATTTAAATATTATTGTCATATGTTGCCATATCATTACATCTTGAAGACGAGTTATTTGATGAGCCTTTATTTTAGCCATCTCGAGCCATGTTTGTGCATGGTCTAACTAAACTTGTGTAGCGCCCCCTTACCGTAGAGCACCCACCGGGACGCCCGCAGGTCATTCCGGTACGTATCCTACGATAAGAGAGAACTACTAACAAATATTACTATACTCCACATGGCATCACAAGAATAAAACATTAATATTAAATTGCAACATTTTAAAATCAAACTGTTTCCATATCATTTCATCAAACTCAGTAATTTACATAACTGTCAATTTTCTCAGTCTGTACATCACTATGAAAACTTAACTCAAACTACTATATACATCAAGACAAAAAGCAGTTCTAACTAGGTCATCTAAAAAGAATACCAGCTGACCAACCTGTGAGCCATAGCCTCTCTCGCCAATAAGATCTACACGGCTCGAACAGTCTCTCTGGAGCTAAGGGTCTACTCTCGATCCTGAAAAAATAGGTTGCAATTTTGGATGAGTTTGCAAACTCAGTGAGGAACCATCATCGATGATTCACCCAATTCATGCAGTACTTAAGCAAGTCACAGAGTATTTCATAAAAACATATTCAGAATTTCCACATGATTGGATTAACAACAATTCACAATATACAAGGCATTCTTGCCTTTTTCTCATATACAAATATGCAATCAATTATGTATGCAATGCATATGTGACCCTTTCCTATTTTATTATGGTGTTGTGACCAAGTGTTATTATCAGTTCATGCATTTGTGTATGGTGATGCTATCGCCTGCAACCAAATATAAAAGAAATCACTTCCGTTAAAACAAATTAATGTAGTAGCGGCAAGCGGATATCGTTCC
>JAOSBP010000005.1:13981258-14010852 GCA_027563825.1 Erythroxylum mucronatum
AATTGTCCAATCAGAACTATTTAATGATGCACATGTGGCAATTAAAAATGTGTACAATGCATGTTCATGATATTCCCAGCCTTAATCCAAATTTTTCCATCACAAAATTTCGTTGAAAAATTAGAAATCTAACGGCACCGAAATTACTCAATTCGGACCTCTATAGGTCTAAAAATTAAAAAACAATGACCAGGAAACAATTACTAGTACCTACGTCAATTTCACCTACAAAAATTCCTAATTTCTCATAAAATGAAATTAAATATTCCACGAATCCGATGCCTCAAGAATCAGGTCAATCGGATGTCGGATGAAAAAGATATAAGCAAAAGAAAGCATAACCAAAATAAAATAAAATATCCAAAGTCAAGTGCTTCCTCGCGGTCGCGAGGAGTGTCGCCATCGCGAGCGGGGACAAATGCGTCTGAGTCGCACTCGCAAGGCGAGTGCTTGCTCAAACAGACCGCTCGCGATCGCGAGTCGTCAAATTAAATGCTAGTTCGCGATTGGTATGGCTCGCACCTGCGAGTCAAAACACCATCTTGCGATCGCGACGAGGCTCGCGATCACGAGTTTGCCAAATAAAATGGCAATTTCACAGCTGCGACAATTCGCACTCGCTCACCGCTGTAAACAGCCATCTCGCGATCGCGACGTGGCTCGCGATCGCGAGTTCCCGTGTTCTTCCTCCCCATTTTTTTCTTTTCCATCTGAATTTCAAACTTGAATAACTCTTTACACACTTATCAGAAAATTACAAGCCATGTCTCGTTGGAAAGATCATGAAAAACTCTACAAGTTTCATGTAGGACACAAAAATCAATTTCACCCCTAAGGGTGTCAAAAATACACTCAAAGTTACTGCCTTCACAATGACTCCCAAAACAGTGCAGCATTTTGCAAAATCCATAACTTCCCATTCCCTTTGCCTAAAATTACAAACTTTATGCCAAAAGAAAGATCAAGACATGCCCTACAACTTTCATGACAACATGGAACCAAATTCAATTGCTAAATAGGTCAAAAAATTCAATGAATGATGTTGCCTCTACATTTGACCTAAACATTACCACAATTTTCTAAAAATCATAACTCCTTGCACAAGTGTTGAAAAATTCTCTACCTTATACCACTGGAAAGATCAGACAACATACTTCAATTTTCATGAAGGGCTTAAAAGCCAATTCTATTCCTAATTAGGTCAATTACTTCCATGAAGGTGGTTGTCCTGTTAACTAGCAAATTACCTAACTTAAGTCCAGTATTTAAAAATTCATAACTCACAATTCTGACATCCAAAATTAACATGCTATATCTCATTTTCAAGCTAATTTCTTCTTCTACAACTCTCCAGAAGATCACTTGAACCAATTCGAATCACAAAAATCTCTAATTTAGCTTCCAAGCAAAACACTCTCAAAACAGCCAACATTCAACAGGTCATAACTCCCAACATACACATCGAAAAATTGCATACTTAGTGGCAATAAAAAGATGACAGAAACCTCTTCAACTTTCATGAAGACCAATTTCACCAATTCACCCTACATCAATCTAGAAAAATGCATCAAAGTTTCATGTCATCAATCTCGGGTACTGTTCACACAGCTTCTATCATTCACTTTTAAAGCAGAATTCAACACTCTTCTAATCAAAATTGGACAGAACTTCCTTCATATAAAATGTAGTCAAATATCTCAATTTTCATTTAGGACAAACCTCACCCCAATTGCTTGACCACACAACTAGTTATGACAAAAACATTAAACCATGTTCAAGGTACATTTTCCAGCTTTACTACTCCATCCACTTCCTATCATGCAAATGCCAATTCTACTTCAACAAACATACCAATTAGGCAAGAAATCAGCCACTATATCATTAATACTTTCACTTGGACAAATAATCACAAATTGGCAGCACCCAATTCAACTTGATTCCTTTAATTTTCAATCATCATTAATCATAAAATTCACTTCAACCTATGCTAAGTTTCATACAACACATATCCTCACACAAACATACACTAACACCCAACAATTCAAACCATAGGTGTCATAAAATTAATGCATCATAAATCACAATTAATGAACAGTAACTTCCAATCAATGCATCTAGCCACTACTATGTAAAGAGTATAAATTAATGCTTACCAAATTAAAGCTTCCAACTCCATCTCTTAAATTCTTCAACTAACAACAACTTCTCCAACTACTCTACTTCCTCACTTCTCAACCCCATGAACGATTCTCATCATAGTAAGAAGGTAGAAGGTTTAAGTTTGTAAGCATGAAAGGAAATCGCTCAAGGTTGGAGGAAAGCAACAATTAGGCCAAAGTCGATGGAGAGGCCAAAGAAGAAGATGGAGATTTCGGTTGGATAAGGAAATAAGCAAGAAAATTCATCTTTTCATGCTTTCAAGTAGGAAAACCGAGAACACAAGCAAGCATTAATTGAAGTGGGGATGTGTCACTACGACACATGTCCATTTTCAAGGAATAAAGACAAAATTAATTAAGAGTCTTTGATAAAAATAATCCTAATAAAAAATCAAATTTTCAAACCATTTTCAAGGGTCCCAATTTCAACCCTAACATAAAGTATCCAATAGTCCAGTACCATTTGACAGCAATTTTCGGTACCAAAAATCAGTCGGTTCGCCATTTGGCGATTTTTCCGATCCGGAAATTGTTCCCGGAAAAATTTTAGAAAATTTCCTAAAATTTTCTTAAAATATAAAACACACAAAAACTCACTCCAATAAATTTTTCAAACACAATTTCCACATTATTCACAATAAAATGTCATTTAGGCCCAAATACCAGGAAATGTCATTAATGCATGTACAGTTATTTTTCATGTGCAAAATTTCACTGTTCATAAATAAGAATATGCATGACAATGTTCAATCAGTCCTAATCACTCTCACTCATTTCTAATTTACTATTCTACCCTTCTCGTCGGGGGTGGGATGTTATAACGTGTCTATAGATATAGCCACATTGTTCTATAACTTATGCTAGTAACAATCTAGGCTAAAAGAGCAAAATAAACCCTAACGTTTACACTGATGTCTAAAACGAACCCTAATGTTTTAGGGTGTTCAAAATGAACCCTAACATTTGGAAAATGTTCAAAATGAACCATAACATTTGGAAAACATTCAAATTGAACCCTGACCACTAACCATGTAAAGCCACCATTAGTTATCTGTTAACGTGGTGAAACTTTTGCTAACGTGGAATTTTTTAATAAATTATTTTGATGTGGGACACACCACCATGTTTTTAAAGGAGGTGGGCCTCATATTAGTTATAACTCTACCTTTCTCTTTTTCCTTTTCAGACTATCTTTGTTCAACCCTAAACATGTGATTTGAATATCCTTATTACTTTGACTATGAATTTATTGCTTGTTTTAGATGTTTGTTGAAGAAGTAATGGAATTAGTTAAGCTTAAGACCTTGAGTACCTCCTCTGTAAGAATTCTAGGAGTTGATGATCTTTCAACAGAGCAAAGAAAAGGGCTTAAAATAGTAATAGAATTGGTGGCTAATCCATCCATCATCTTTATAGATGAACCTAAATCAGCCTTGATGCTAAAGTAGCTATAGTTGTCATGCACTGTGACAGCCCAGACCACTTGCCCACAGATATTGTCCGTTTTGAGTTGCCCCTCGGGCCAAACCCCTCACGGTTTTGCTCTTTCCACCTTTAGGAAAATGCGTTTATGGGGGAGAGGTATTCATATCCTTATAAGGCGTACTTTGTTTTCCTCTCCAAATGATGTGGGATCTCACAATCCACTCTCTTAGGGCCCAGCGTCCTATGCTGACACAACTGTTCAAGAACCGACTCTGATACCACTTGTAATAGCCCAGATCACCCGCCCACAGATATTGTCCGCTTTGGGTTGCCCCTCGGGCCAAACCTCTCACAGTTTTGCTCTTTCCAAGAGCCAAATCCCTCACAATTTTGCTCTTCCCACCCTTGGGAGGGGTTTGGCCTGAGGGGTAACGCAAAGCGAACAATGTCTATGGACGGCTGGTCTGTGGGAAGAGCAAAACTGTGAGGGGTTTGGCCCGAGGGGCAACCCAAAGTGGATAATATCTGTGGGTGGGTGGTCTGGGCTGTTACATGTGCACTATAACAAATAAAATAGATATAGGAAGAACTGTTGTCTACATAACGCACTAACTGAGCATTGACATGTTCAAAGCCTTCGATAAGGTGCTTTTCCCTTTCGATTCAAGCTACACTTTCCTCCATGTATAATGTTATATCTTCCAATTGAAATCCACCTTAGTTTGAACTATCTTGTAGCTCCAGTTTGCAAATATATATACATATATATATATATATATATATATATGTATATGCGCATATCGTATACCTAAACCTACCTAACTTCATTTAAAATTATTCTTTCTTTTTTAGGGTTTTCTTGTAGAAAAAATGTGTTCCTTTCATTGTAAACCACGTCCTCTATATCTTTGATACTCTGCCCATTCTTTCCATTTTTCCATGTTTCTTCTAGTTTTGTTTCCTTTTTCTTGATTTTATTTCCTTGTAAGTTTGTCTCATATGGAAGGAAATAATTAATGCATAAGCGTATTTGACTTTAGTACCTGCTTAGCAGAGAAATAGTTAGCCATTTGCACCAATGAGACTTCTTGACGTCTGTGTTAATACCATTCTTGTTTTTGCCAGATTAGAAAAGTATATAATGTTACTCTAAGCTTAAAAGATTTCTTCAGACCCTCCAAAGGAAAGAATTTTCTACAATATTTGATAATATTTGTAAGTGACGAAAAAAGTGTCTGCAACTATCGCTAAAATCTTTAAAACCTAAATGCAACAATTTATTTTTGTGGCCAAGATAAAATATCATCAAGATCGATCGCTCACTGTAAGAAGCATGGATGAGCTAAAGCTATTACTTTCTCAAAATGTGATATGGTTGTTAAACAGATTGATGTAGAAATTGTAAATATGTCAAACAGAAACCAAAATCCCTCGAAAACCAAATAACATTAAATCTTATTTATCCTTTGATAGGTATTTTCCTTTCACTTTCCTCTGTGTAATGCTTTAAACAACCAACACACTACTTATTACACTAATCAGAATCATAACATCACAAGGAGCAAAATCATTTTAGAAGTCATTCTCTGGGAAACAAAATATATCCACCAAATAGGCTCATTATCTTGACATTAAGAATGCATTATCTTTCTACTAGTATATAAGCAACATTTACAATATTGTTTTCCCTTGGGGATGCATACCAAAGATGGATTATACAGGTAAAATTCCATGTGACTCTCACAAAAAGAAAAAGATCACCATCTTTTAGATCTTAGCATCTCTTCATGGATCTAATCTCAATATGGGTTTTTAGAATACTAGTTGACATTAGGACCTTAAATCATGGCAGGTTACTATTCATCTATTGATGAATCAATGCTCTTTCTACTTTGAGACATAGGAAGACACAAGAATCCATCATTAATATTAGTTTCAAGCTCTTCAGTCAAGAGCTCACCTAAAATAAAGATGGACAATTATTTACATTATTTAATTAAAAGTTATCTACAACATGGCAATGTAACATCATTTTAGAAATATGAAAGACCTTTTAATTATTCCTCTCCGTTTATGGATATCATGAATAGATGGAAATTTCATTGTTTAAACAATTCTATAAGAATAAGAAAATAATGGCCATGAAGCTCTTTCATTTTTACAGATATTCCATGTTTTAACAAATAACTAATATTTACACCTGATGTATGTACACTCATGTGCTGAAAAATTTCAAGGCAAGTATAATGTACTAACCTAGTTCAATATCAAAACAAGTATACTTATAAGTTAATAATCTAAATAGTTAAGTTCATGGTCACCCAACAAATCAAATTCATCCAATAAATTTTAATATGAGCATAGGTGATCAGTAGTGTTATCATGCTTTAGCTATATTGTTGATATAATATAAGTAGGATAGCAACCTCTAATCATTCCATCATTCATGGGGAACATATATAGAGTAGAGAAAGAGGCTAACTATAGTAGTAAAAATGGTGGCTAATCCATCCATCATCTTCATGGATGAAACTACATCAGGCTTTGATGTTAGAGCAGCTGCAATTATTATACGCACTATAAGAAATGCAGTGGATATAGGAAGAACTATTGTCTACATAATACACCGACTAAGCATTAACATATTCGAAGCCTTCGATGAGGTGTTTTTCCCTTTCTATTTAAACTACAATTTCCTCCATATATGATTCTATATCTTCCAAGTGAAATCCACCTCAGTTTGAAATATCTTGTAGCTCTTGTTGACGAAAAAAGGAGGAAGACTGATATATGTTGGACCTCTCGATCTACATTCCTACAAGCTTACTGATTATTTTGAGGCAAATCCATCTAAAATCAACCATTGTTTTGGCTGATCAAATGAACTAAGTGCATCTGCTAAGACATTTATATTTTGGAATTCTTTTCTTTAAGTATATTCCATGAATACCACAAGTGAAAGAGAACCATAACCTTACTACATGGATGTTGGAGATTAGTTCTCCTACGGTAGAAGCTCAACTTGATATTCACTTCATAGAAGTATATGTCCACTCTGATCTCTATAGGTAAGTAAGAAACAAGAGAGGTTCATATTCTTCCTTCATTTTGAACGTGTAGAATGTGGTTCATTCTTGTTGCTCCTATCTATTACAGAAGCAATCAACAACTTATCAAAGAGCTAAGCATTCCCCAACTAGGTTCTAAGGATCTTCATTTCCCTTCATAGTATTCCCAAAGTTTCATAAATCAGTGCAAGTACTGGAGGAACTCATAGTACCATGTCATTTGATTCTTCACGACAATTTTCGTTGTGTCTTATTTGGGTGGGGTGCTGCGTTTAAATGGAAAAACATAACGTTATAAACTAATGTGGGACTACCTTTAAAACCATTTCACATCAAATGGTGGGTCCACATCAAAAATTTATAAAAAATCCATGTCAAAAAAAGTTTTGCCATGTCAGCAAATAATAAGGGGGGCTTCATATCGTTAGTGGTCAGGGTTCAATTTAAATGTTTTCCATATGTTAGGGTTCAATTTGAATGTTTTGTAAATGTTAAGGTTCATTTTGAACACCCTGAAATGTTAGGGTCCATTTTAGACACCAATGTAAACGTTAGGTGTCATTTTGCTCTTTTGGCCTAACAATCCAAGTTATTGTATAATAAAACTGCAAATTTACATACCTTTTGTTGTTCTTATCGAAGTTAAGTACCTTTATTGATCTTTAGATTTAACAATACTTAGTTGTACCTTTTATTTTTGGTCTCACATTTGTTAAAGGTTTTCTATAATTCACACCAATATATGTTAACACTTAGCTACTCTCTAGCTTTTGTCAACATTGCTCATTTTTCTCATCTATTCATATGTCTTTATCTTATCATATTCTCTTGTCAACAAGTCATCTACATATCAACCCAAGTGTTAAACATTAGCTAAAGCTCACAAACACTTAAGCGATTCATCACTTTGGATTTAAAAAGCTAACAATAACCATTGCCATTATCAAAGTACTTAATCAAATAAAGAATCAAACACTAATTAATATAAAATTCTTAAAGTTTGTTGCTAATGTATTCTCCAATTGCATAATGCTTTGCACTTATGTTGAGTTGTTATTCAATTTTTTCTTGAATTAGCAGCCAAGCCAATTCTTACAATTAAATTATTTTTTAAAAGGGACTACAACGAAGACAATTACAAAAGGTGTCTTGGGATAAACATTCCGGACATATCTTCTAGAAGGAAAAGGTGGCACCCTATAAGTGTAGTAGATAAATAATAATGAATACATATATCAAAATGCGCTGCATAAGACGCGAACCAATCGGCGTATCTGTTGCCCTCTCGACAGATATACCGATGAGTAACACTCTAATTACGAGCAAATAGCTCCTTACAATTAAATTATTAACATAAATGTGATTCCTAACTTTGTCAAGAACCATTTGTTTACACACTAATTACTGGCCATAACAAGGCAATTGGCTCTTACTAACTTTTGTTTCTTTCTCCTTTAATCTGTACCAAATCAGTTCACTCCAGATTTCAATTCAAAAACAACAAGAGTGGACCCCACATTTTCACACAGTCGGTCACTCGATCCCCAAATCTGTCGCCACGTAGCCCACCGCTTATGAACCCGCCATTTGCCACTCTCATTTCAAACTTCAACCAAACCGAATCCCTCTCCTCCCCTCTCTTCTCCTCTGTCCTCTTTATCTGTGTCTCGTCTTTTTTATTTCTTTTCCTTTTTTTTTCACTTATACGCTCTGCTACAAAACCCTAGAATTCCCCTGATATTCCAATTAACATGCGCCCGCACTCCTACACCATCGATTCCGTTTCCAAATCCCAGGACCTCGCCGCCGCAATCCTCGCTTCATCTACGCCCGCACACGTCTCCTCCGTCTGCGCCTCCATCGACACCTTCCTCCATTCACTCACGCCCGATCAATCTCGCCACTTCTTCTCTCTAACTTTTCCAATCCTAATTTGCAAGCTTTACGGCTTCGATGACGCCACCGCCACTCCAAACACTACCCACCATCACTCACCCTCGCCGTCCGGGGGTGGCTGGATCGACGTTGTCCTCCAATCCAACGACCCCAATCTTGCTTCTAGAATCTTCAACCTCCTCTCTCCAAACGGCACTCTTTTCCAGTCAATCTCAGCCGTCGATCGTCTATCACTCGTCAAGTACGTGTTTCCGGTCGAACGCTTGCCTGAGTGGGCCCGACTCTTGCTGTCGAGCGGGAAAGATTGTAATGTTCTAAACGAGCTCTGTATTATATTCAAAGGTAAAATTAAAGAGGATTCAATGAAAGGGTCTTCTCATTACCAAGTTCAACTTAATGTTTTCCAGTATTTTATCTTCTGGTTTGCTTATTACCCAATTTGCAAAGGCAATAGTGAGAATTTCAACACGCTCTCTATTAAAAGACCTAAAAGATTCAATTTGGAGAATTGGGCTTCTTCTGTTACCGGCTTTTCGGGGGTTAAGCGTGGAAATGAGCAGAAATTGGAGTGTAATGTTTATCTGCGGCTTTTGTACGCCTATTTGCGAGCTTTTGTGCCTATTTTTGATTTGGGTTCACACCAGCCTTATCGTAGCTCCCTTTTAAATTATGGACACGGAAGTGATGGATCGACATTGTTGAGGGCCGAGTTCTTTGTTGATACTTTGGTGCATTATTGGTTGGCTGAGAATGATTTCTCGCCTCTGCCTGTTAGTTTCTGCAAGTCGTTTGGATTGTGGCTTCCCTTGAGGTCAGTTCTATGGGAGTCTCCGCCTAGTTCCAATTTAGGTGAGGTGGTGAAGTTGTTGGTTAGGTATTTGAATTTGAGTGCGATCGAGGTTAAAGAAGGGTTTGATTATAATGTTTCTCCAGGTTCAATTGATTCGAAGTCAAGGGAATTGGTTCCATCGTTGAACAATTCTATGCGTGTTGTTGAGTCATGGAATTCTTGGATTCAGAGGCCGGTGTATAGGTTTATTCTGAGGACGTTTCTATTCTGCCCAGTTGGGACTTCCATTAAGAATGCTTCACAGGTCTTTTCTGTTTGGGTTACTTATATGGAACCTTGGAATATTGGACTGGATGATTTTATGGAGCTTGATGCGATTGTGGATGGGCCACTAAAGAATGTAAAGGAGGGTGAGAGTACTGAAGAGTGTGGTTATAAAACAATGTGGAGAGGCTATGTGCTTTCCAATTACTTATATTATAGTTCTTTGGTTATGCATTTTATTGGGTTTGCCCACAAGTTTCTTCACACTGATCCAGAAGCTGTAATCCAGATGGTATCAAAGGTATGAGAATAACCGTCCATTTCTTGATGTTTATATCACTCTTTGAAGGCTTTTTGTGAGTCTTATACACTTGATGTATTTTTCTGTCTTTGTCCTTTCTTTATAGGCTACAGCGTCACTTCCCTAATAACTTTAAGTTGCAACCGATACTGCTTTCACTTGATCAACACGTCTCTCTCCCACTCCCTATGTCCACAAATGAATCTTTTCTGTTTCTCTTTGTCCCTGATCTTAGTGAATAGAAACGTTGAAAACCTTCTTTAACTTCATAAAACTGGAAACAAACACGCGTGTTGGTGGCATAGTAGTTGAAAGCGATTAAGTACATATTTGCATGTATGATCAGTGGAAGAACTAATGTCATGGATATTTTATATTGTTGGAGTACAACACTGTTTGACTATTAAATATTGACTATCTCAAGTAGTTTATGTATATCTTTTTTCATGCAACTTAAAATAAGCATTTTAGAGATTGCTAGAGTATTGATTTTGAGTGAATAGGGTTCAAATTGACCACTGTGGTCAGATCTACAACGCAGCAGTGTTGTGAGCTTTGTCTTTGAGAGGAAAAGAATGGTGTCTTGTTTAGATCCATGGTAACTGATTTTATGTCTCATGTGTATGTATTAATGTTGCTAGCATTAATCTGTTGTCCAATGGAGTGGCTTTTCAGATTAGAGTTTCCTGTAATAACTTCACCTGGCAGAGGTTCTTTTGCATTGTTACCCTCCTGTTTTTCCGTGAGAGTAATAGCTTAAAAGCCTAATGACTGGGGGACTCCTGGTTAAGACTTGCAACCGATGACCATTACTTTCAAAAGATTTGCGGTCAATATTTACATTTCTGCTTTACATTGGTTGGCCAGGTTATGAAGGTACTTACTGCATCTAAAGAGGTGATTCATCTTATGAAGAGTGTGGATATACTTTTTCATTCTAAACAAGCTGGATTGAGCAAATCAATGTTTAACAGCTTGTATGGCTACATACCTCTAATTCGAGAACAGTTACAGGTACATATCTACCAGCTGCTGTTTCTTTTGTGCAGTCAATTTACCTCTTAATTAACTTATCTAGTAATCAGATGTGACCATGGTGCAAGTCGCTTGTAATTCCTGTGTCTTTTTCATTGAACTAGACAATTTTATCTTATGTCTTTGTTTGTCCTGAGTGTGGATGTTGTCTCCTAAATTATTCTCGACTCCAGTATGTTAATTTATAGAGAAACAAGCACGGTATGCCCAAGTGGTTACTCCGTTTGCTGATATTTAACTGACCTAGTCTTTTTGGCCACAGGATTGGGAGGATGGTTTGTGTGAGACTGATGCAGACGGATCTTTCTTGCATGAGAATTGGAACAGAGACTTGAAACTCTTTAGCAACGGGGAAGACGGTGGACAACATTTGCTTCAGGTAATTCATTTGTTTGTCTTTTAAATGAGTTACTTGTATTTAAAGTATGGCAAATGCTTGCTAATTTTGGTTTCTAAAATCAGCTGTTCATACTGCGAGCTGAAGCTGAGTTGCAAGCCAGTTCTGGTGATAATTTTGCAGATAGCATAAGTCACATAGACTCATTAAAGGAGCAAGTAAGCTGCTTATTTGGTGGCTATACTGTTAAACAGGTCTGTAAAACATCAGAAGCAATCCAGTGTGAGCACTCCCGAGATGAGATTTTCAGGCCCCGCAGAACTGGCAACAAGTCTTCGGCTGACATCAAGTACAAGGGTGATTGGATGAAGCGACCCATTTCTGATGATGAAGTAGCTTGGCTTGCCAAATTGCTCGTATGGTTGTCAAATTGGCTGAACGAAAATCTTGGGCTAAATCAGTCCGAGAGCAGCTGTATGGATCGAAAGTGGTCATATGTGGAAGTTGCAGGTGACAGCGAAAAGGTTTGTGGATCAATGGAAACCATGAAGATGCTGTTGTGTGCTATTGGCTCTTGGCTTCTCATGTTGGTTGCATCGTTGGTGGGATTGATGAGAAAGCACGGTTTGAGGGTGAATCTCAGGATATTAGCATCAAAGAAAATCGTTCTCTTCTTTTGCATATATGCTTTATTCAGTACAGTGAAGAAAACTTTTGGAATGTTTTACCCAGTGTAGATAGGAGAAACGATAATACTGCAAAATACCGAAAATTATGAAAACAGAAGAAAATTGGATTTACCGACAAAAAGAAAAGAGAATATAGGAAAAGTAAAGAATGAAGAAAAGAGGTGGCACAGTGTTACGGCCTGCTTATTTTTTGTTTTTGCTTCTCTTCCTGTGTGAGGCCTTTGAGCTTTGTACAGGCAGTTCTGTGGTACAGTTTGCAGCTGTCTCTCGGTTCATACTGTGACTGTTCCCAATTCTAGTTTGATTTTTGCAGTGTACGCGTATTCGCATAATTTCTGATGCCGAACTTTTCGTGTTTGGTGCTATAATTGGAATGGTTCTCCGTCAATCAGTTGGAAAGGAAAGAGAATTGCTGAAATCTAAGAGTTCAGTTCACAGTTTTAGTGGAGCCTTGATGCATCTCTATATAAAAAAAGCCTGACGTGTGTCGATTTAAGGTTTCATTGTCAATAAGGCAGTTTTTTGATCCAGGTAAATGTTGCTACAATCTATCAATCAAATTAACAATTCGGTGGGCCGTGACAAATTTCCAATATATCAGGAACTATTTTATCGCCTCTACAAAGCTGAGGGACCAAGCAGCACTCCAGCTTGCTTGCCGCCCTCTCTTCTCCTTGTGCAGATCTTCAGTCTACACTCTTTCCTAACACCCTAATTCTCATCTCTTGACCCCTGAGCTTTTGCTCAGTCCTATCTTTCAACTCATCTCAAACCTTTTCTGTCTCTGTCACCTTAGTCCAGATTTCTCCTTTTACAGCTGATCCCTTACCTGTTACAGCTTTTGTTCCCTTGTCCTCCAAAGTATTCTCTTCGACTCTACCACCTATTATACTGTTCTCAATTCCTGCTTGTAGAAGCTATAACCTTACCCCTAGCTTGATTAAAAAATTCTGGAGCCAGGTGGTTGGAGATGTCTCCACATTTGACAAGCCGAGATATTATTTGGAGAAATTTTTGTTGTCTCCTAATTAATTTAGATTTTTCTAATGGGAACTACAAGGAATTCTTTACGAGGGATCTTTTATCTGAATCTTAATTCACTAAAGTCTTCTCGATTATTCCCCTCCGATTCTTCTTAGGCTGCTCTTTTTTCCTTTTAGTCTTTAAATACAATTTTCTTGCACCTTTGCGCTGGAGCATTTGAGTGTTTCCACTTAACATGTCCAAACCACTTAAGTCTTGTCTCTCTTAATTTGTCAATAATTTTAATTTGTCCCTTATTATTACATTCTTGACCTTATCTTTTTTAATAAAGTTGCACACCCAATGTAGTATCATCATCTTTGTCACCATTAGTTTATTACTATGTACTTGTTTAATGCGCCAATACTTCACCCTATCGAGCATGACTGTCCTCATCATAAAACGATAGAATTTACCTTTAAATTTAAGTGGTATTTTCTTGTCACAAAAAACTCCTGATTCACTTCTCCATTTAAGTCATCTTGATCTAATCCAGTGAATTATGTCTTCATCAATCTCCCCGTTTCTTTGGATGATACATCCTAGATATTTAGAACACTCATTTTGTGATATAACGTTTGAACCAATGTTTACGTCTATGTCGGTAATCACCCTATTTCTATGAGATTATAGTCTAATATGCATTCCTTATGAACAAAATTCTTCCACACCTAAGCATTTGCTTGCCTACACTTAAGCATTTAATTTGTTCAAGCAAATCAATTTTAACATAACTTAAATATGTAGCAACTCTAAGAAATAATTTAATAAAATAATTGAATCAATCAAAACTCTCCATCATTTAAGCAATTGTAAAGTTCATCAATTTTTTAAAGCACTTTGCTAGTTGGGCCAAGTCGTAAATTAATTCTATTTAACTCCATAATCCTTCAAACTTTAACTGTATCCAAAAAAATTTAACCTAATGCATAAAGTGAACATACATAAGAAAGATGCTTCAACTTTAAAACATTTTCATGACCATTATTGATAGAGAAGCAAAAAAAAAACTATATTTAGATTAACACTAGAGCAATTAAAGGCTTGATTAAAAAGTCATCCTATCTTTTGACATGAAACTAAGTACCTTGTCATAAATACTCCAGGTTACTCAATTAGGTTACCTTTCAAATAGTTATTAGCGCCATTATTTAACTTTAACCTTTTTATTTCGTTTAAAGCTAGTAACGTAAATTTATTTTATACTCACGTATTAATACATGCTATATTTTTTTTTGGGATACTAAAAATGCTTTAAAATAACTCACTTTAAACTAATTTTATGTTCAAATTATACAAAAATTATTATAATGAAAATCAAGCTTACATTTTATAAAATTTAATAAAGCAAAATTGGAATTAACTAATCATAAAAGTTCATGACTGTATACTTAAACAAATCAAATAACAAAACAACCAAACTTATAATAGCTTATGTCAATCAATATTATTTAAATGTTAAATATTTTCCCATAATTATTCCCTATTAAGCTAATGATAACAAAATTGATAAGCATAAGTAATTACACATATTTAAATTGTACATTGTTCTCAACCTACACAACATACAAGAATAATGAAAATAGAAAATAAGCGAAAAGAAAGAAATTATGATAACTGATACTCTCCTAACAATAAAGTTTAAGTAGATATATTTTGAGAACTACGAATTGGCAGTGGGTATCAAGATCCAATAATGAAAGAATATTAAAAACATGAATAAATTACCAAATCAATCTTTCTTTCTATCCTTCTCAAGTATACTAGGGTGTGGAATTTTCAGTTGGTACTTATTAACTTTTTTCTTTAGCTCCTCTTCCTTCTCTTCTCCTTATCATCATATTTCTTTTCTTTCACTTTCTCTTTACCTTTGTACTCCTTAATGTCATCACATTCACGTGCTCCCTAAGTTTGGCTCAATGTTACTAGACAAAGTACCTAGTTACCTTTCAGAACCAAACTTAGCAAGTTGTCTAATATGATCTTTTTGCATTGTGAATAGAGGCTTGTTGATTTTGAAGAGATGCTTCAATACTTTAGAAATGAGCTTTAAATGCATTAATGAATTTTATCAAGAGCTTTTCAAAACTTAGCTTCCTTTCTTGCTATTATTGTTGTTGAAATCTGGGTAGAAGCCTTAATCTTTATTTTTTTGCTTGATTATTCTATAAAAAGTTAGCATGGTTCATCTGCTGGGAATTATAAGTATTATTATAGAGACTTATCTTTAGGCCAGCTCCCTACAAAATCAACATGCTTGGTAGGTTTGTCTTATGTCGTTAGGTGCTTGCAATTCATTATTGGGATGTCTATCACTATAAATGTCACAATCTATCACGTATATCAGTTAAGCTATTATGCCCATATTATCAATCTTCTTACTCAAAGCTTTTAACTTAACCTCTATTATTTTTTTTGAAAAATTAAATAATGATTCATTAATTGTAAGGAAAATAAGTTCCAAACCAGGTCAAAAGACCCTTATAGTTAATTCGCTACACCAAAATATATATATATGTTAATAGTCCATCATATTGACATTCTAATATAAGTAAAAACTTATACATTAAGCTTATAAGGTTAGTACTGGAATAATCTTTGATAAGTTTCATGAAGTTTATACCCTAAATGTTAAGATAATACTCTTATAGTCTTTTAATCTCTATTTTTTCTTTACAATTCACTCTTTACTGATCAGTTTTAAGAGAACTAACTTAATGCTTTGTTCTAGGTTTCGTATTGCTTAGCTTTCCTTTTCACTAGTTTGGACTCAAAACCCTTTTTCTCTTATCAACTATATGGTTTCTATGAGTCCTCTTACCTTTTTGTACTTTGAATTCGCTGCATACATACTATATGTGCATGTGTATTCCATATACTACATGTTTTTTTTCTCCATTAGATGATGTTTTTAAATCTAGTAATCTCTACATATTATAGATTAAAAAATTCTCAATAAGTTGGATAGGATTTTACCATAATTGCTTGCATATGCGTCCAATATAATTTTCTTTATAACCCACTAGATTGTCTCTAAAACTAGCAGTGCTCTTAATTTTTCAACCCCTTATAGCACGTAGCATTCCTCTCTTCCCATAGTTTGTAGAGACCGGTCTCAATAGTGATTAGCACTAGAGCTTTGTCATTCTTAGGAAGGGAACGGGTTTGTAGCCATTTGAATACACCTTGAAAATTATCACTGATCGTGTATTAGTGGCATAGAATTTTGATTGTGCCCCAAATCCTATTAGAAAAATTGCATTTGAAGATGTGCTATAGAGTTTTAGCATCTCCTTTGTATAATAGATAGACATTAGGCAATTTTAGGTACCATAGCCTATTGATTGTGTTTAATCTTCCTTTGGTATTAACACATATGGAATGATACTTTTAGAGAGTAAGCATCCATCCTATACTATTTTATTCTAGGTCTGGTCATCCCTCCAACACTTAATGTATCTTTAAAAGAAAGGTTGGAATATTGGTCAGTCTTTATTCTAATCCATATATACCCATTTTTCTTGCTTAAATTGGTTCTATAAGAAGGAAAAAAATTTGTTAAACTACACTCCTTTGGTTGTCACACACCTATGTTGCCACCTTAGCATCACTTGAAATCACAATCATTAAGGAGATGAGTTGTTGGTTTTATATAAGGAACCTGCCAAACACCAATTGTCATAGAAAATTATGATTGTTTTCCCATCCCTAATCTTGCATTTAATTTGATCTTCCATAGAGGTTTATAATTGCTAAATAAACTATATTTCTAATACCATATTTAATGCATTTTGCTTGTTTATTTGAAAGTTCTTGTTATTTTTGTTACTTTTCTTATTTTTATTGTCTTTTTAGGTCATATCTTCCTTTATGGATAAAAAGAGAAGAATTAGGGAAAAATTAGGATAGGAAATGGAAGATTTTGGAGCTATGTTGGAGAGATCGTGTGAGTACACACAGCCATATAAGTGACTAAGTAGCTCTTTAGGATCGTGCTTCTTTATGATTTTTGAAGAACTGAAGTAAGATTAAGGAACACAGTTATGGACACAACTGTTTAGGTGATCGTGTCTACTTTAAAAACCTTAATTTCGAGCTATAAAAGGGAAAAAGGAAGAGAAAATAAAGGAGAATTCATAAGAGGTTTGTAGGAGGCTCACGTTAAGCTTTAGGAAACACAAATTGATAGCCCAAAACAATAGAGAGAATGAAAAGCAAGGAAGCACATTCAAAGTGGATTTCCATCAACATAAAGTTGATTTCTTAAAGATCAAAAGGGATTTCATCATATCACTTTTAGTTTTCTGATTTTCTTTTAGTTTTAATGTTATGTCTTCTATGGTTATGAACTAAATTTTTATTGGTACATAGATTAGAAGAAAACACAAAGTTGGGATGGACCTTGTGATTTGATTTTTTTATTTAATGTAATTTGAATGTTGATTCAAGGCGATTCAATTATGTGTTTAATTCTTGAATTGATATATCCAATATATTAGTTCAATGTATGATTTTATATGACTGAGATTGAGGAATCCTTTTATATGAATAAATCTACTATAATTGGAAGGAGTTTCATATAAACTTAGATATAGGTTGACATAAATTGTATAGATTAGGGTTAAACCTAATAGTAAAATCACAAATCAGTTAATGCCATCTTAGGGGTTTTAGCTAGAAAAATATTTTTGATAATAAACCTAGGGTTAGGTGCTAATAGTCTTGAGAAAGATATTAGGACAAACTAGTAATTTTCATGTTCCAATGAACTAAATATTAAATTTATCAGTGAAATCTTAATTGCATGAAAAGTCTTAGGGAGATACGAAATTGACGTACCATTATTTTTGTTAATTGATTCTTAGTTTATTTTTCATTCTGGCTAGTTAATTGTGTTAATTTATTTTAGTTTTTTTTCAAAATTTTTCATTTAATTTATCTTAAACATAATAATTTATTAGGTTAGACAATAGAAAGTCAGTGAGTATTAGTAATTCTGTTCCTTATAGAGTAGGCCCGTACGTTAATTCTAACTACAACTACATCATCACTTGTAGTTTAAAATATAAAATTATATATCTAGTTTTTACATCTATTGCTAGGGGTTGTAATATTAAGAAAATCTTATTTTTATTAATCTATTAATTTTTATGTATTTTATGTTTCTTTTATTTTTATTGATATATTAATTTTTTGTGGATCATTTTTAGGATTTGAGTATTTATTATCATAGCTACTAAACACAACGTAATGATGGAGAAGGTAGTATTTTCAAATGGACTATAGTATGTCATTGCTTATGACAACTTTAGGACCTTAAAAAGAGTGGCTTGATAACACATACGAGGAAGTTCAATTAATATCCATAGTGAGTTGTGCCATTTTTAGGGATAACCACCCTAATCATGAATGTCAGGTATCAAACTATATATAAGAGCATTCATTAGCCTCAGAATACCTTATATAAGAATAGTTATAATCTAAAGTGGAGTAGTTATTACAATTATACATGGAATGATCACACTTCATCTAGATTTCTACAACAATATTAGTAAGAGGGGAATCAAGATATTGAAGATGCTTTTATGAAATTCATTGCATCAAACGAAGCCACTCTACTTAAAACCAAATAGGCAAGTGTTTTACTCAAATACAAAGAGCTAACTTAGAGGGAACATGTTAATAAAATAAAATTATAAAGCTAAGAGGAGCCAGAGGATGAAGATATAAAGGAAGCTACCATTTAAGAAGAGAAATAAGAAGAGAGGGTAAAGGAGAAAAAGGAAGATGAAGAGGAGGACCCAAATGAGGAGGCTTTTAAGAAATTATTAGTAGTTGTCTTAAGTACAAAAGGCTGCTACTCCTTACAAAACAAATGGTAGGAGTTAATTGAAGATCTAGGGGGTTTTGTTATTCCTTGTTATATTGACAGTTTGTTACTAGAAAGGACATTAATGGAGTTAATTGGTTTTATCAATTTAATACCTTATTTCTTTATCATCTTACAACATTTGTAAATAGTTAATTTGTGAGCTATTTACAAAACGTCATTGTACTCTGACCAAGCATTTCTCGAATCAATACTAATCAAGAACAATGAAACATTCTCCCTAATTACTTCAGGGTGATAAATCTCATCTTTATCACTTAACTACCTGTATATAGTTCATACTACATCCAACGACTACTAACTAAACTACCTATAATTAGAATAGGTCACAAGTAGTATAAAATATAGAAATCCTTAAATAAGATAACTTTGGAGACCTCAAATTAAATGATTATTTATACAATCACCACAATAAGAATTTATATAGGCATAAAAGTAATGTTTTAAATGAATTTCTCATAAAGGGTCAATTTAGTGAACTTGTTCTTTAACAAGAATCCACATGCTTATTTAAGTATTTACATACTTTAGTTTATGACATCGATTACTTCTTTTATAAGAAAAACATAATGTATAATATCCTACCTCCTAAAATTGTTAAGAGATTAAATTGTTAGATTGAGTCACATGAGTTATTTCATTTAAGAATTTAAGAGGTACATTTCATTCACATGCATAGTATTCATATACACATATGAATCACGATTTAGAAAACATTACAAGAGAGTATATGTACTCAATTGACATATTCTGAGGTATGGAACGAAAATGAATGTGCATTCCCAATGTGACATGTGGCATTGAAAATAAGTGACAAATGACTCAGTTAAATGGATGACAAGTGGCTTGAGTATAATTGTGACAAGTGGACCTTTAAGTTTGTGACAAATGGCACTTTATATTTGTGACATGTGGAGCAATAGAATGGTGACATGTGTAGCTTTACAAATGGTGACATATGTAGCCTTATAATTGGTGACATGGTAGCCTTATAATTGGTGAAAGGTGTAGGCTTACAAGTAGTGAAATATGGAGGCTTAAATGAGTGACATGTGGAGCCTAAAGTAAGTGACACATGGACCAATAAAATAATAATATATGGACCAATAGAAGGATAACATATGTACCAATAAAATGGTGACACATGGACCAATGGAATGGTGACACATGGATTAGTTTGACTTCCTTTGAATTTTCTAGAGAAAATGGATAAAAAAGGCAATAGAAGTGAGAATGAAGGTCAGCCATAAGGTTAGAAGAGAGAGAAAAATGAAAATGAGAAGAGAAGGAGAGAAAAAGGGGAAGAGAAGAGGAGAAGCAAAGAAGTTATCAAGGTAAATTGAGTTGAATTAGTAAGTGAATTATTAACCTATTGACATATGTTAGAATAACATTTATGATGATTGATTAGGGATGAAAGTGGTTGTGGTGGTGTATGAATATGAGATACATGTTTGAGTACTAAATACATTATATATTTGTATTTATAAAGGCTCGGGAGCTATGGATCAAGGAGCTCATATCGAGGATTGTTGAAGTCAAGGGAGTGTACAACTTCTTTTGAGGTGAGTTGGGAAAACCATACCTCTCAAATGGGATTAGGACATCTCAAGACATGGATGATGATTTATATGTGAATTTTCAAAACATGTATGATGACTTGTATGTGAATTTTGAACCTAGGAAATGTATAGTAGAATTGAATCTCAAATAGATGCTAGTATACTTGTGTATTTAATGAATGACATTGTTTTGAATAATTCATTACACTTGGAGCGCAACTGATATTTTTATTACGTATTTTGATAGATGATATTGTTTTTAACAAACCTACACTTGAAGTGCAAAGGACAATGTTTTATTTTCTGAAACTACATTTTTGAACAACTTTGCACTTGGAGTGTAAAAGATGACTTTTATTGTATAAAATAATATTTCGGAACTTACATATGCATAATTGAGTCATGTATGCTACGTGTATGTGCTCTCTTTTGGCTTAGAGTCATGGCAAGGTTCCATTTTATCATTTAGACCGATAAATAAAGGCACGATGCCTTACTTGATTTTAGTACTTAATATTTGTATATGATTTTTGTGATTGGTGAGATAATGATTAGCGAATCGTATGCTAGGTACAACAGATTAAGTGACACCCGTACCTTTGACGTTGGTAGATAAAAGCCGAGTCCCCGTATCAACACCTTCTACTGGACTTGCAAGTGATTTTACACCTAGAGGTCTGGTCACCGACGAGGTCATCACCTAGAGCGCCCTAATGCTCTTGTCGACTATAGTCCGGACTTACCACGGATGAAAGTTGAGTCAAAACTGGGAATCAGTGGGAGTGCACACTTGTTTGGCCGATTAGTGGTGACACTCATGATTGTTTTGACCTATTCTGAGATTTGCTTTCCTGACAAGATTTGATTTGTACATATGATGCTTTTCTGTTTTTATGTACTGGAATTAGAACCTATGTTCATTGGATGAGTGATTAATAGGCTAGGCCTATGTAGTTCCTAACTAGTATATGTTGACTCATAAGCTAAGCCTATACGTTTCTATGTTATGTATATTCACATCATAGGTGGTTATGTGCATGTTAGATGCGTGAAAAACTCATTCTTAGGTTTTTTAGACCGTCTTGGTGTGTATCGGGTTCTGTTTGCGATATATGTTTTTCCTGCTCACTGAGTACATAATGTATTCCCCCCCTCCGCTTTCCAATCATGCAGGTTAATTTAGTGAGCTTGAAGCTTTGAGTGTATCGTGCATTCTTTTGACATTTTTGAGGCATTACCGCACGTGGGTAGTCTCTGTTTTGTACTTTCGTTATATAATGGCTCATGAACTATTTTTATTAAGTTGGTTATGTTGATATGCTTTATGATTTTGTAAAATTAACTTTTGACTATCTTGTGGTTTGTAAATGACCTCATGTATAAACTTTTTGTACTATTGTTGAGATTACTCTTTAGTGGACTTAAAAGTCCAGAAGTTGTGGTAGAGTTTTAAATGTGAATATAGAAGTATGTTTAAAACTGATTTACAGGTATTTAATTGAGTTTTGGGATTTTCAAAATACAGCTATTATGTTGTCTAAATGTTTTCAAAGGATATTTAGTTAGCCTTGCAAAGTCGGGTTAAGGGTAGCATGAGTATCCTTAGCTTAGGTATACGGTGGTTGTCATGTGCCCGATGTGGTTCTGGGTTGTGACATAATTTGTGCTATTCTTTTTAAGTTTTATTGATGTCCAGTCTTAATATAATAATGACTAAGAACAATTTAATGATAATACATAAATGCAATATGAATCTTATAATTATAATCTCATTATAATTTCATTTGAGATGTGTAATTATTCAATGGAATTTATCATGTACAGCTAATAAGTCCACAATAAAGAATGCATTTAAATTATTTTTTCATTTAACTATGACCAAACTGATTGACAAAATGACATTGTTTTGCATTATCAGGTTCGGGCAGCCTAGGCCAGAGCACGAATCTGGCCTAAGGTTCGGCAGCCCAAGCCAAAGCCTGCCCAAGGGCAGTTAACCTGATCAACCTTTTGCTTGAGCCAGAGCACGAGCCTAGCCTAAGGCTCGGTATAGGCTACCAGAGCCTGCCCGAGGCCCAGTTAACCCGATTAACCTTTTGCCATCCCTAGTTGTAGGGAACCGTTTAAGTATCTTATACCATATTACTATATGATGATTATGTTATTGTTGGGATAATGGCTTAATAAGAGATTTATATAAAATTCTCTGTAATGAGCACTTGCTTAAATTAACTTTCATTTTAATTATCATTATAATTAAAAACATTTTATTAAATACATGCTCGAATCTTTGATGAGAACTTAGCTTCTTTTATTTGCCCATTAGCTCTAATGTTCCATAGTGCATTACTATCTTAAGCAACGCAAGGAACTATCAAGTTCATTAATGAACTTATTGATCCAATTAATCATTTCCATTAAATGAAAAATATATTATGGCTATTATCGCTTGATTAGCAACCATTGCTACATTGGAACCTTTCTAATCTTAAATGATATTGTATTAAGTAAAATATAACTTCATTAGAATTTACTTCTAAAGTAATATTCTTATAATCTTAAACTCAAATACATCCAAAAAGAGTTGTTCTTGGACAATTATATTTTCAACAATTGAAAATTAAAATTATTGTTCTCTGTGAGCAATATGTCTTTACGTACTCCCACTAAAGAGTATAACTATACTCCCGCTAACCCTCTTATAGACACAATAAATTCACAATCATCTTTGAAACAAACTTTTTTAATTCATCATAAAAGTGAATCTTTCATTGTCCCCTATCATTTTAATTATACATCAAATATATCAATAAAAGCAATAGTTCCAATTAGATGTATTGTCATGAGATGATTTGAACTTTTCAAATTTCCTCTTACTCTTACTACTTATCTTGAGAACCATTCTCCTATAAGTACACATTGAATCAAACAATTTGTTCAATGGATTTGTAAGAGTACATCTAACCTTTTGGATATCTCATAACATTTTATTATCCAATTTAGTTCTAAACCTTACGGTTAATGTATGTTTCAACTAAGCATCACATCCTTGAATCATTAACTTTGACTCTTTCAAAGATGTAGCATTTCATATCTAATATGAAATCTTACTAATTGATTTAATTGGAACTATTGAAGGTAAGACATTGCACTAGGCATGGCTATAAAGGAAATAATATTCCACCATATAATATCTCATATTATATTTTTCTCTTTACACAAATCAATACTCTTATAGAATTTTCTTATAAATGTATTCACCAGAGAATATTATTTCCTATAGATAAATAAAATTTAAAACTTGCTAAATCGATCTCTTCAAAGTTCTTCAGTATTCTCAATGCCTAATTTCTAATTAGATTTAAACTATTTGAACTTTTCAAAATTTTAAATTATTATTTCATTTAATACATATGACTATATCACATAAAGTCATTAGTAATCTAATGAAATATAAATATCATCCTTTATGAATTTTTATTCCGTCCAATACATCACATATATAAATTTAACAATTCAATACCATCATCATTCTTTTACCAAGATTGATTTAGTTATTCTTCAACTTAAAAAATTTCAAAAGTTTCATAATCAAAAGGATAAATACATCCTTATATATAACTTTATGATTCTCATCATATTGATTTAACCAATATCGCATGAAAGGATAGTCTCAGTTATCTAACTTTGTATCCTTGCCATTTATATTAAAAGTAAGTTTCCATTGATATAAAAAATACAAACTATTTGTATAAAATTGGATCAATTACTTTTACTCAAAAATCTATTTCTTATCATGCATTGAACATTGTAATAATGTTGAATCTAAATTCAGTATTAATTACTCAAAAGCATGAATTATAAATATATACGATCTTTATCATATTACATATAGGCAAGAAGTCATGCAAACATTTTCTTCTTATGGCAACTATTAACATACTATAGTAAAGCCTTTAATTTATGTCCACATTTATGCATTTTGTGGGCTAAATTGAATGAAACATTTTCATCAAAGTACTATACCTTTTAGCCCTACTTTGTGTAACATCTTGCATCTTGCTATCATGGTGTTGACATACATCATACATGTTGTCATCAAAGTTTATGAGATATTAGTCAACTTAAAATTTCATTACATTTTGTCATCTATATGGTTTTAGAGATTTTATGAGATATTAGTCAACTTAAAATTTCATTACATTTTATCTTCTATATGGTTTTGACATATCTCTTAAACTTTGTCACTGAATCCTCAACAGGGATTATAGCAAAATTACATAATGAACATATAATTTTTCTATCTAACTTTGAGTATTATTCTTAAATATAACATATTTCTAAGAAATTTAGTTCACTAATGCTTAGTATCAACTATACTAAACAAAGTAAATTCCACTTATAACAAAATGTAAATGTAAGAAAACCAAGTAATTAATTATATGTCATAACTACCAAATGAAATTAGGACTTTAATTATGTATTTAGTTACTCTCACTATTTTATTCAAAATAATAACCCTCACTTCTAGTCAGAAAGATTAATCTAATCTTTCTAGGGGACTAGGATCCCATTCAAATATATCTGATATTGAGTTTGCTCAATAAACCAACTAAACTTACATTAGGTAGATACTTTATCAATCACATTTTATATAACTTCTAGATATATTAGGTGATAATTCTTTCCATAACATATCTTATATTTCATCCCTAACTTTGCCTTCAAATTCATATGACCATGAATTTGCTGTTCCAAATCACAAAAATTTGGTTAAATAAAACTCATTGTCATAAGACTAAATATATTCAAGTTAAAGTAGTTTGCTCAACAAGACTAATAATAAACATAACTCTGGTTTATTCTTATGACAATGGAAGGCAACAATCATCTTTAAAACATGTACTTAATACTTTTAATGAGAGATTTAATCTTGTTCATCTTATCAAACAAAAATTGCATGTAAAATATCATGCATATAAAACATATAATTCAGCATTCATAATATATAGTTTGTTAGTCAAAAGGACATTAATGAACTTAATTGGTTATCTTAATCTTATCAACATTGTCCGTCTAATTATCTTCCAACATGTAACTATTTACAAGCTATAGAGCTAAAATTAGGCAACATGGGTGAAAGCAAGCCACTTATAATTGATCCCGACTGAGTTTTGAAAGATGCAAGGTCAAGCTAATGACTATAACTTAGTACATTTAGTAGTTAGATTTAAGTTATTGTACAGTTAGATTTGTTTTAAATTCTATAAATAAGTCTTAATGATTTGGAATTGGTTGGATTACTAATTTTCTTACTCTCTTTGAATCAATTATAAGATAAGAAAGCAATCTTGGTGTCAAACGGATTTGGTTTCATCACCATCACCATCAACATCACGACCTCAATTGCCATAACGGGTCTTTATGCCCTATCTTTCATTTCTGTCTTTATTTTGTTCTTATGTTTTCATATCATTTTGTTTTGATTCTCAACTTGTATGTTATTTGTCCTTCTCACACTGAAGACAATGTGTTGTCCAATTGTGGGGAGGGTTACGTTATGTGCATTATATGTTTTTATTTTGAGTCTAAATTTTGCAAACTATAAGTTATTTTTGTTTAGGTTTGCATGAAGTGACTTGTGTGAATATGGCAATAGCTATGACTTGACGGAATCAGTTTAGCTTTAAACATAATCTTTTAAGTTGCTATGATTTATTAGCTTGTGAAATTCGTGTCCTAAGTTGTTTCGGTTAAATATGAATATTAGTTAGGATATGATGATAGTTCGTTCATCGTAGGAATTTGATACATTCATTTATAATTTTAGGCTAATCGAATAAGTAGCATCGTGAGTATCTTTTCATGAGAATGATTAGCTAAAGAAATGAAGTAGGAAAGATTAAAAAATGTGTTTTGTTTAATAAATAATTATTTCACTGGCCTTTTTTTGAAACAAATCGAGTTATGAATAGAGCTAATAGCTAGTTGAGAATGTGATGTAGCTGAGTAATCAGGGGACAATCATCACAAATATTTGCCTTCGGGTCAAAAGGTTATAATGACATTCTAACCAAACTGTTTAATAAAAGAATGACTCAATTGAGTAGCCAGGGGACATTCATCACAAATGTTTGCCTTTGCGTCAAAAGACTAGGTTCATGTTAATGAAAATTAACAAAAATCGTTAGTTGTTTAATAATCCTACCGATCTTTATGTATAGCTTGATTTTTTATGAAAAGTTACTTAGGGATAGTTACAATTTCATTTGACTAACGAATTATCAATGCATATGTGTAAGTGATAAGAGTGAAAGAAATTGACATTAAGTTCTGATTACCATTTATATTTAGTCCAAAGTACTTAAAAACATATTTCATAAGTTAACAGGTTAGAACAACCTGAAGAATTGTGTTTGTAGTTAAATTTATTTCCTAAAGTTCAAAGCCGTTGTACCATTATTGCATTGTGTGTGTTGCTTTTTGGTGTGTTTATGTTTTGTTTGTTTTGTTTTTGGTCGAGGACAAGCAAAAGTTCAAGTGTAGGGATGTGATAGTTGTAGGTAGCATGATGTTTTAATAGGCATTTTAGTTTTTTTTAGTGTTAATTAATTGATTCATATATGTTTAGTTTTAGAATTGTGTTAATTGGTTAGATATTTTTTTTTTGAGTGTTATATGGGTTAGAGCATGCTATTGAGCTTTAATTTTGTGTATTTGAGATGCCTTGATGTGTTTGTTAGTGTTTGAGATCAAATATCGAAGAACGAAGAAGACTTTGAGGAAGCCTAGCAGAAGATCTAGGCCCACAATTGTGGCCACGATCATGACAGAAGCAAAATGGATAAGCCACGATCGTGGTAGAAGAAAAATCCCAAGTGCCACGATCATGGCCTGTGCAATAGTAAGCGCGTACCAACTTCTAAACTCAACCTTTCAAGGGATATTTCAAACTTTTTTACCCTAAATAGAAAATACTACAAAGAGGCCCAAAAAAAAACCTTAATTTTCGAGCCTCTATTGCTATACTAGGAAAGATCCAAGGAAGGAGTAGAAGAAGAGAGAAGGAGGAGAAAGGAAGAAGGAAGAAGAAGGGTTGTTATTATTGTTGTCTTCTCGATCCATCTCGACCCTCCAAGTGACATTTTCATTTCATCTTTGTTATTCTATCTTTTAAATGTATGAGATTGATTTGATAGTGATGGGTTTGGGTTTGATGATGATGTTCAAACCTCCTTAGGGTTTTGTTCTTGAATCAATGTTAATGTGATTTCTTTTGATATTAATACATTAGTTATTGTGATTATTTGTTGTATTTGTATGATATGGTAATAAATCAAGAGAGTGAATCGATATAAAAACAATTAGATTGGGTAATAAGAGTTAAAAAATCTAATAGATCACGTAAATAATCAAATCGGTAATTTAGATGAAGAGAGAGATCTCGTGTGAGGATCCGATAGTTTATTAGAGGGCTTAAGTTCAAATTGGAAGTGTGGGTTTTTGTTAATTGAGAGATTGCAAATTTCATCATTCGATTAGGGGTTATGATTTAGGGTTTAATGATTATAACTCGAGAGAGAGTAATCCACTCTTTAAAAGTCTAGGACCGATACCGTATTAACTCAAAAGTAAACATGTTAGCATTTGATGATAAGATAAATTCCCCTTCTCATAATCTACTCATCTTCCTTGTGTGATTTTTTATTGTTTATTGGTGGTACTCAATTTTTATTTCTTTCTGATAAATTTACAATTTCAGTTTCAATCAATCCATATTCACTTCTTTACTTTTTTGTTTATTTTTCCTTTTCATTTTAATTATCATTTAGGCCTTAGACAACTTAGAATTCAATTAGTTCACCAGCTCCTAGAGGGATCAATACCTCATATACTACACTCACGACTCGTGCACTTACGATATATTAAGGGTTTTATAAGATTAAAACTTGCTCAATAAATAGTAATCATTAATCCACTTATACTATAGAAATTCCTTATTAGTTAAAACCTTCCATATTATTTTTACAATAAGAATATTTTGTATGACTTGTAGGGAAGTTGTCCTAAGTCTTCCCTCCTCCTTAGGTAAGTATAACTAACTCCTTCTAACCTTTGCCTTCTTAGAATCATTAGTTATTCCAAACTAAAGAAAATTTTCTGTACATCTCTCAAACTTTTTACTCAGCTTCCTAGGCATGAAAAGATGGGTAGATCAATGGACACTCAGGTTTTTAAGAACCAAAGAGATGAGTTGAAATCTGCCAGCAATAGAGAGGAATCTATTTTTCTAGCCATTAATCTTCTCCTTGAATTTCTCCAAAAGAAGCACACAATTAGCAAATTTATGTTTCTTAGTAGTAATGGGAATTTTTAGATACTTGAAAAGGTTAAAGTTAATAGCAAGCCCATTAATTCTACTTAGAATAGTAGCATTTTGAATATCTAAGGAAATGTATAAATAGATATTACTCATATTCATCTTTAGTCCAAATAGCTGGGAGAATCTCTTGAGAACTTTTATAAGTAATTTAACAGAGTAGGGGTAAGTGTTGGATCCCGATCCCGGAGCCCAGTCGCACAGTGCTGGGCCCCGTACCGGAAACCCAACTATCCGGAACGGAAGCAAAGACGGAGGCCATCGAGCCCGAGTCCCGACCCCCAAGGCCGAACCCAGGGTGATCCGTCGGGACAGACAGAAGAAATAATCCGCGGAAGCCATACACTCATTCACATCAGATCTATCAAACTAAACACAATCATTCAATGATGCCATTGCAATAACATAATATTCAATAAATCCATGCTGAAAACAAAATACATCGGGATGCTCAATAATGAGATGCTCCATGAACTATCCAAAATACAATACTAACTTAGTCCAAAAGCCTCTAACTATTGAGGAGCGCTCGATGCCCTGCAAAAGATCAGCTGTCGACGGAATTCCCACCTGAGGAGGGAAATTAATGGGGTGAGCTACACAGCTCAGTGGCTAATATATCTATAGCCATCGGTAACCAGTACAAATTCATACATATGTATAGATATATGTCTAGCAATATTCATAGCTGTAGCAAGCAATGCACAATTTCATCATATCAGTTCAGTTCAAACATTATCTCACAACATATGACATTTAGGATGCTTCATCAGAA
>JAOSBP010000005.1:14010952-14032337 GCA_027563825.1 Erythroxylum mucronatum
AACGAATCAAACCTTGTCTCATTTGGACATCTACAACTTAAGAAATGCCCAAAGAAACAAACTCAAAATTGCTGGAATTTGCCCCTTCGCCGCGGCAAAATCACTCATCGCCGCGGCGAAATCATCCTTCGCCGCGGCTAAGCCGCCCATCGCCGCGGCATGCCGTGGCGACAAACGTCGCCTCGCCGCGGCAAAGCGCTCGCTTGCCGCGGCGGGCGATGCCGCCTTCGCCGTGGCGAGCACCCGGACTCGCCGCGGCACGCGACCGGCGATCAATCAATTCGCCGCGGCGCGAAACGTCTCTTGCCGCGGCGAAACATCCAGTTGACTCGCCGCGGCGTGTTCTTGAGCTCGCCGCGGCGAGAAATCGCAGAACACCAATTTTTCTGCAGATTCTCGACAGAAACTTACCCAAATCCGTTCCCAAACTTTCCTAAACAATAGATCGACACTTCTACCTCATTTCTACACTCATTTCAACTCTGAATCATGCAAAAACACAACAAAATCTCTAACCCTAGAAAATCGACAGTGTCGGCCATCAACGTTGCCGATTTTCAATCCAAACACATTTAACCCTTGATTTCTGTTCTAACAACAATAAATCATGATCAAACAACCCATATGAAAGCAAAGAAACTGATTAAACTTACCTGGAATGCCTCAATCTCCAGATTTTTGCAACTCTCCCAAAACCCTAAACTTTTCCCTCTTCTCTCTTCTTCTTCGGTGACTCCTCCTATTTTCTTCTTCTATTTTTCCTTTCTTTCTTTTTTATACTAACTTCTAGCACAAGGTCCAAAATGCCCCTTTCATTTAAGCCTTAAACCCTAAAACCTATGTAGTCTTCCAAAATTACCCCTCTTTTATTTTATCCAATTTAATCATACTTAGGCCAAAATTTAATCCCTTAGTCAAACGTTCATTTAATTATAACCTAGCATATTTTAACTCCAATTAACTAAGCCAATAAAACTTCAAAAATTCAAAACAAGCCTCAAAACAAATAAAACAGGTTTGGGGCCCAACAGTAAGAGCCACATAATATGATCACATCATCTACAAAAGCTACATAATTGATCATTAGAGAGTCTGCTTTATGATTAAAGATGAAACTAGTATCCCTAGAAATGTAATGTTTGATTATCCTAGAGAAAGCTTCCGTAACTAATGTCAATAAATAAAGGGGGGGGGGGATCCCCTTATCTTATGCCCCTTGAACCTTTGAAGAAAAAAGTAGGAACTCCATTTGGCTGAATCCTAAAGGAAGTTGTAGAATCATAAGTAGATATCTACTCTGTAAACACCCTTATATATTTACTATGTTGTCTTTGATATATTCATTGAATGAGTACTTACTAAGGACATCCCTTATATCATGACCTATGATAGTTTTGAATAGCTAGTTCTCAATTTTTCCCAAGTTTATACATAAGTTACCATCATTATCTAGTAATATAAAGATTATGTTTCCATTTCTTCTAGCCAGTATAACGTTGTGAAAAAAAAATTATGTTGTTACCCCCTCCTTAAGCCAAGAGATCCTAGCTTTCTACTTTATGATATAGTTATGACTTGTTAAAGCTAAATTATATTCCTTAATTGCCTCACCCTCCTACTTCAATAAGGGTTGATCAATAGGATTATCGTATAGCTCCTCATGAGAATAACTAAGCTTATCTCTAGCCATCTTCAGAAGTAGAACTGTGTCAAAAATGTGAAGTTTCTTTAAGCTTATCCTTAATAAACTCAATTTCCTCACTAATTGAAATGCTATGTAACCTTTGATATCTTGGGAACAAAATCCCCTCACTAACTCCTCAAAATCTCCCTTTTTTTTAGAAAATTGAAAATTTTGAAAGTAGTTTTCAAAATAGACATGGAATAAGCTTATGAATTTCAGTCATAGAATGATATGATCATATTGTAAGGCCAAAATAGGCAAATGAGTAGGGAAAATGGTCTAGCCATTCTTGGTTAACAAGAGCCTTATCCAGCTTCTTCTCGATAAATCAATCACCCTATTGCCAAAATGAATAGATTTCTCCTAAATGAATAGATTTTTGAAATATCACAAATCAATTACTTCCAACTATTACGTAACCTTCTTAAGCTCCTTATCAATTCCACTAACTCTAATTATACCCCCTTCTACTTCTTTGGCAAATAATAAAAAATTTATGTCACCAATTAAGAGCCAAGGACAAGATAAGTTAGACTAAATGTTCACATCCTACCAATTTTTTTCCTTAAAAATTCAAAATTTGTTGATGATCGTTATTTAAATTTGGTAGGAACTCCTTTTAACTTGCAGTCTAGATGTATAAATTAATCAAAAGCCCTCAGAACAATCACCTTATCCCTCTCAACATTATAGGTTAATATTATTCTTCCATTAAAATGATGGTTGTGTTTGGAGTGTAAAATCCAATTAGAACCTAAAAAGTTGAAACTAAGTTTCAAATGATAAGGTTTTTATTTTTGTTTCTAAAAAATCCATGATTAAGGCTTTTTTCTCCAAAAAATATCGTTAATCAATTGACTTTTAGAGGAATATTCATTCACCTCACATTGCAAAAACAAAAAAACAAAAAGACATATATAGTCAAAAGGTATAATAAAAGTTCCTAGTATCCTAGTCATAGGCAATGGTGCTAATAACTTTGATGTATGATTTCTAAACTATACTAACGATTAACTAGACAAGTGCATCTCTTGCTCTTATAGTATAGTCTAGTAAATGTAAGTATCGTTACTATGAGGAGTACAAGTACTAGTAATAATGATCTTTTTATAATCTAATCTAACAAAATGAAGTGATTAACTAAGCTAGAATTACTAATATAAAATAATAAGCCAAAGTAATAAAAGAAAATGAAGCAATCAATAAATAACCAAGATCCATATACAAAATCGACCTAGAACATTTCTATACTTGAATTTATCTTGATTTAATTATTAACCTTAGTTTCTTAAACAATCAGAAATGTCAAAGTTATAATCATATTCTTTCATAAGAAATACAACTCCTATCCTTAAGTTGATTGATTAAAATCTCTTTTTACTCAAAACCCCTAAAAATTCGTAACTTGTTACGTGACTTCCTTTATTAGATTTGATTTTAACCCAAAAGATTTATATGTTCCTATTTTTAGGATTCCATACAATTCTTATTATTCATGCCACGATGTATTCATATGTATAATTTCTTAATCCCTATATATGCAATTAAAATTGAATTACATATGCTAGCAAATTTTAATTTAAATATAAGAAGTAATTATGAATAACTCACAAGAAAACTTGGGTCTTTCATTAAACCAAATAATAAATCTAAAAAAATAGTTATAAGGTTCATCTCATAAAAATCTATCCCAATTTAATTAGTTCATACTATGATAAAGAAAACCAACAAGAATAAAGATATAATACGAAATAAAAGAACTCATTCTTATAGATCTTGAAATCTTCACTTGAATCTTGATGGAAATCCTTTCTTTTGCTCTAAAATTAATCCTTTTTTTATCTCAAAATATTCTAGTTTGGATCTCCAATTAATGCTCTCTATCTAATACTATCCCATATATCTCTCTCTCTCTCTTTTATATATGAAACCCTAAAATTTCAAAATAACATGACAAACACAAGTCTAAAATTGTTAGACCCAAGTTGCTTTCCTTGTAGTAAACTCTCAATTTATGGAAAATCATTATCGCATGAACATGCGGTATACTTATGTTCTTCAACCATATAAATGGGTTCAATATAGTGTCATATTCTAGGCCATGTTCCCATTCTATCCTCTAAAGTCGTGCTAAAACTTACTCTAACTTGATTCTAACTTGCCCAAGCTCCTTCTTTCTTTATTGAGGAACTAAAATATGGCCTTAAAAGAGCCATAGTAAATGCCAAATCTTATAAAAAAATTATCTATACACAAGAAAAATACTATAAAAAATATACTAAAAATAACCTAATTAACAGTTATCAAGTCATAAGAAAATGCAATGGAAACTTATCTTATTAATAAGATTACAAACACTAAGATATAACCTAACAGTGCTCCACTCAAGTCATGCTTAATGTCATCATCCATATGATTTTAGTATAATATTGTTATCTTTGTTGTTTTTGTCTAAATACAATAACAACAACAATGAGGACAAAAAACTACAAATAGAATAATATTCAACTCAAAATCGTTTATATAAACCTTTATTTCAAAAAAATGTATTAATCCAAGGAAATATAAATTAAAGAAAATATATATACCCAGCTAGCCATATGCACATCAATGCCAATCTTGCCAATATTTCTTATATACTTGGAGACAATATACAAGAAATCAATAGTAGATAAGAATTTGTCTATATTTGCCTCCAACACTTTGTTTATATCTACCTAATAACATTACAACTTGTTTTTTTCTACCTAATAACATTACAACATCAAATTCAATTCTAACACAATAGTTATTATCCCTCCTTTTACAACCAAAGATGCTTAAGTAACTCACCACAAACATGGAGTTTGTTACATAGTTGCCTAGAAAAACTTCAAAAATTACACTCTTAAGTAATAAAATTGATGAAAACTCACTAACAAACTACTAGGTATATATAACATAAAATACACATAAAAATCATAATACTGTAAGAGAATTTAGAAATTACTTTCTTATATTTTTCATAATCTTCTTACCATGTTACATATATGATTAGGCTTGAAACATGGAAGGACGTCACTCAATATTAACCTAAACCTAGTGCTTCAAATGACATCACTTTTAATAGACCTGTAAGAACAAAACTATTAAAATAAAATTAATGATGAATAATATAATAAATAGATCATCTAAAATAACAATAACTTGTGCACCAATATTAATATTAGCCTAACAAATAATATATTTACCTCGTATTCGATGTAGCTTTTCTCTTAGGATACACATATTCAAACTCTTCGCACCTTCAAACTTATTGTTCACTTTTATCCTTCACCATCAATGCTTTCTTGCATGCTTTCTTGCACCTTAAGAACTTTCATCCTTATCATTTAATTAAAATATCATCTATTCACTTATAAACCAAAAGTTATGGGCAAACAATGTTCCTAATAACTTTATAGCTTATTACCTTTGCATCAACCACCTCCTATAAAACCTTCCTCACTTTCAACATTTCCTCTCACCTATTGTGACACATAATCGTATGATTCTCATTGTAATCAGCTATCTATATGTAAGATAAGTTAAGTTATAAATAAATCAAACTCTTTTCAAGTAATTTTTCAATATATTAACAAAATTGGTTAATAACAACATTATCTTCAAGACCCTATACTCTTTCTCTAATACAATATTAATATCCAATGTCTCGTCTATGCTAATGTCATCTTAAATTGTTAATCCTTGTCATCTTTCCCTATTTAAAGTGACAGTTCATATGAAGTTTATCTAGATTTAAAAAAAACTACCAAAATATAATAAATTAAATTCAATTTTGATGAAGTACTCATTTTTCTTAATTCTCCATATTCATTGATAATTTCAATTTGTAGGATACATAACTCACCATAAATACATTATACATTCACCTGTATAAGGTGCAAAATCTTTGTCTTTTGTAGCTTATTAGAATATATAAACATGCCTACAAAAAGGTTTAGGATGAAATGTCTATATCCAAGTTGATCGCAACCATCAACATCAACTATGGTTTCCAACAGTTGTATACTAATACTATAATTATTGTTTGAGCATAAAAACACATCTAATATATATAAAAGGAAGTTTAGGGGAAAAACATTCCTTTTTTGGCATACCATTAACTTTATGCACTTGATGACTATTTGGTGACCATTAACTCTGTACTCCCCCCGAAGCCTTAAAACCTTACCCTTATCAACTATGGTGGGCAAATGTTTGGTTCTGTTTGAAACTCCTACAATCCATGTTATACTATTACTACTAATATTTTCACTTGATCCTCCCTAATTTTCAATAATAACTCGTCTAGATCAAAGTGACCATCTATCTAGTAGTAAAGGTTCCTCCTCTACCTAATCCTTTCCATCTCTTTGGGTTCATTGAATCCCAAATAGGTAACACACGGGTTAGGTTGTGCATTAATTCGTATGCCTTCTCTAAATAACAATGCATTTGATAACTCTTCAAATACTCAAACAATGGATTCGTAATCAATATAATTTCATACTATATGATAAAACTTTAATAATATAGTTTAAGTTGGTCCAACTTTATAACTTATTCTTTATGATCTACTTTGTTGGCTTGTCCCATATATGATAATGTCATCCCTAACCTAAAATTTGAAGTTATAAATTTAATTAACTTTATATCATCCTCATACAAATTTTAATATACTTATTGATTACTATTCTTTTTATGATTATACTGCTCTTCTCTCTTTCTTGTGGAGGATATGGTGATCTATTAGCTTTTCTTTTCTTTTGTGAACTCCTAAAAAAAATCAACTACAACAAACTAAATAATATAACCAAATATTACAAGTATCATGAAAATCAAATCTTATGTAAAAAAAATCACATCAGACCAAGATATAAGATAAAAAAATTGACCCATTATCATGAAAATACATAAATCAACAACATGTGATTGTCTTCTACCTTAGTCATCAACCACTAAAACAATTTCAATATACTCAAAATCCAGAGATCATATCTAAATACATTTCTAAAAGATTAAATGAAAAGACAAAATATTGACATATTAATATATATGTATGTATTTATGTATATGTGTGTGTGCGTGTGTGTGTGTGTGTGTGTGTGTGTGTGTGTAGAGAGAGAGAGAGAGAGATTGTTTATGGATGACTTATTAGGTCAATAAGAAGGATTTAGATTCTTTGCTTTAAGGTTCTATCTGCCATTTGAAAAGTAGAAGAAAAAGATAATAAAGAGCAAATTCAAATGGAAGGGGGGATTTTTTTTAGACTTCTCAGACAGCATAGGATAAAAGAAATTACTACTCCTTATAAAATTAAATTAACCTATCTTTATAAATTTGACATCTATTAAAATATATTAACATGATAAATAATAGTTACTAATAATCATCCCTGACCGACTATATAATCGGTTCCTTTAACAAACATAAGAGAGAGATAAAATCAGTCGTTTCACTTTCAAAACATTAAACATAATAATTGATTTTATGAATGCATTTTTCTCTCTTTCTTTTTTTTTAATATCCTGTACTTCTTTTTTTTTTTTTGAGAAAATGTAAAGAAATTGGCCATCAAAGGCAATCAAAAGTTTACAGGCTACTGAGAGTTTACATGATTGTGAAGCTAAATAAATACATAGTTAGGATAGGAACTAGAATAGCACAAAAAACAAAACCAACCTTAATAGTCCAAGTGTTAGCTAAATATGCCACATTCTCACCCAATAATCATGGTTATTGAATCTGTGTTTATGAATACTAAGGTAGGTGCGAAGTTGTTGGAACTGGTTTTGTTGGAACAACTCTTTGGTAGCTCATTGATTCTGAAATATACGAGAGTTTCTTTCGTCCCAAATGGCCTTGATAAGGAAGGAGAAAGATAAACAAAAAAAACCAGCTTATATCATTATGGGAAGTGCTAGTAAACTGGCAACTCCAACACTTAATCAATAGGTTGTCGTCTCTGAAAGCCTATGCTACTTTCATAAGTTCCATAAGGTAAATTGAATAAAGGTCCATAAGGTAACCAGTTATCAAACTAGAAATTGGTTTGCTTCCTATCTCCTAATAAATTAGCAAATTCATTCCTCAAAGGGTGTTTTTAGTATGGCCTTCCAAGTGGCAGTAGAGTTAGATGGAATCTAAATTGCCCAGATACTTCAGTCCTTGATAAAGAAGCTATGAATCCATCGATACCAAAAGGCTTGTTTATCTGTCAATGGTCGCCATAATCTTTTGACTAACAAGACAAAATTCATTAGTTTCAAAGAAATGAGCCTCAATCCACCTTTGTTCTTAGGAAGACATACCTCCTGCCATTGCATTCTCGCCCGCCTAGCTTTTACCTCATTCCCATTCCATAGAAACATATTGCGGAGGCTCTCAATATGCTTAATGGTTCTCTCGGAGATAGCCATATGTGCAGCCTAAAACCCAGTGATCGAGTTTATTACCGAAGAAATAAGTTGGATCCTTCCTATGGTAGATAACATTCTTGAGCTCCAAGAAGACATTTTGTCTTTAATTCTTTCAATAAGTAGAGAGAAATCAGCAAAGGTAGGGTTAGAGGTAGATATGAGCATGCCTAGATAAACTATTAGGAAGGTTTGGCAGTTGAAACTTGTAATGACTTTAATACTAGCTTCCTTTTCAAGAGCAGATTTAGACAAGATGAAACCACTCTTCGCACAATTCACATTTAAGCCAGATAACTTGCTAAAAATCTTCAATGCTTTCATTAGTGTGGAGACCGAAAGTGGATTAGCTTTAGATAAGAGTAGGTGGTCATCCGCGAAGCATAAATGAATGATCTCATCCTTTTGCATTTCTTGTGGAATTTGAAGAATCTTGTATGCTCCACAATAGTTTAGAGAGTTCGATTTAATACCTCCATAACGAGAGCAAATAGGTAAGGGGAAATAAGGTCCCCTTATCGTATCCCCTTGGAGCTTTTAAAATGATGGCTAGGTTGACCATTCACTAATATTTTGAACGTAGATGTGGTAATACATTCTGAAATTCATTTAATGAATATCGGGGGAAACGCCAAGGCTTGTAGGGTGTTAATAATGAACTGCCAATTAACACTGTCGAACGCTTTTTTCAGATCCACCTTTAGTATACAATTTTACCTTCCCCATCTAGTCTTGTAGGATTTAATAAGCTCCTGCAACAGTAGAATGTCATCTCCCATAATACGCCTTAGGTAAAGTCTATATAGTGGTGTAAAACTGCCTTCATTCGATTAGCGAGCACCTTGGAAATGAGCTTATAAATTGTATTGCAACATGAAATGGGAGGAAATATAAGAAAGAAGCTTTTTCCTCTCCTTTGGGAATAAGTGTATTGAGGTGCTATTAAATTCTATCAACAATTTCCCGTTGTTAAAAAACTCCATTATTGCCTCAACAACCATAGGCTTAATCAAATGCCATGATTTGTCGTAAAACACTATATTGAACCCATCAGGCCAGGTGCCTTAGATGGGTTGAAGCAATTTAATACCTCTTCATCAATTTCTTGGCTGGTGACTAGTTTAATCAGGCGCTCCCCTTCTTGAGAAGTGAGGTGAATGACATGAGTTCTCTCAAAAGCTCCTAAGAGGGGATGGCATTAGATGGTTCCTACATCAGGTGAGAGAAATAATCATAAGCCTCGTGAAGCAAAGATTGTTGGGAATTAAGTTCTTGATTGTTCTGCATCAACAAGAGAATCATGTTTTTGCTTCGTATGGAAATTGTAACTCTGTGGAAGTAAGCTATGTTACAGTCACCATCCTTCGTCCATTCCACTGAAGACTTTTGCTTCATCAGGGAGTAATCAAAGGCAAGTGCACTGGAGAGGTGATGCATGGCAATGCTTTCAAGTTCCCGCAAACTAGGAGAATGGGGATTAGCATGGAGGTCTACCTGAACCCTATCAAAAGGATATTTGGCTATGTTCAACAGATGGTGCGTATTGCTTACATTCGCCCGAAAGAGTTGTTTGTACTTCTTTGTACTTAAAATAAATCGACCACTTTAGTCTTTTGTCAAATAGGCATTAAGCAAGTCATTCAATTCAAGCATATATAGAAATCAACATTTTCTTTTTACCAAAAACTAAAAAGTGGTTGAAGACAAACATAACATTTTATCCACAAAAGACATGTAATATATGACTTCCAGAGTTAGGTAAGTCAAGCGATGACAATTCTCGATCCTTTTTGGATTACGTGTGATTCCTTCAAAATTCTAGTTCCTTTTACAGTGGAAAGCATTATACATACAAATAACTTGACGGACGAAGAGTACTCTGGTCTTGTCTCTACCACCACATCCAACTCCTTGTAATTAAAAACATCGACGATAGAAAATGCTGGATCGACATCCAACGTACAATCTGGCTATTAAAGAGGCGGGGATCATGGAGACTCGGATTTCGGCACACATTATCATATTAGTCATTAGCTTAGGACTCCAAAATCCCAAATCTTTATAGTTTGGACAACTTGACGTGTTTTACATGGGGGTATTGGATTCAACAACTGGCGTGTTTTACATGGCTTCAGATCACTTGTGCCCTCTACCCTATGCCTCCTGTGCCACAAAGCATCCCAACCATATGCCCTCTACCTTGTGCCCCCTGTGCACAGGGGGCACAGGGTAAAGGGCACAGGTGATCTGCTCCCGTTTTGCATGGGGGTATTGGATTGTACTGATACTTTTTTCTACTTGTTTCAAACAAAAAGTCTTCCTGGATATGAACGTCGTTAAGATGTAAAAGACTTCAAAGGATAAATTTATTTGGTGATAGGAATTAGCTTATAAATTTATTTCGCATTAAGCAATATATTTTGGAGGGTTATAAATTGAATTGAATGAGTGAAAAATGATTATATCCTCAAGACGTCACGGAGTTTAGAGGGGTTTTTTTCATTTTCGGAATGAGAACACTGAAGGGATCATGACCCATCTTCTACCACAGATAAGGTGAAGGTTGGATGGACCGAAACTTGTGATAGTAATTGTTGAAGACAAATTCATTCTGATGATGGTATGGACCAGAAACAGGATGGTTAAGGAAACGGAAAACTTGTCATGTCTTGATGGAAAGGGACAATTAAATGAGCAAAATGATTGCATTGCAATATTAATTCTAGTGCCTTGAGATTTATGAATATTCTTTTGAGAAGCTGTACAGGTGTCTCAACCACCCTTCTCTCCCTAACCTCCACCCACCCGCTCCAAACAGAACAAAAATATTTGTCGTTATTCAAGGGGTAGGTGGAGATGAGATGAGATGAGATCAATGTCGTCCACTGGTAACACAAGGTTAATGTTTTTGTCAATTTCGTCTTATTTCATTCACCCCTCAGAAATTATTGAAATTAAGATAGCCATCATGGATAAGCAACAAAATGTGTACAGCTAAAGCCAGAGAAGCAGGTACACACATATATTGTCTCAAAACTTATAGATCTGCATTCATTGCGCGATATTAAGAATTGCTGCTCATGTCAGCTCTTCAGTCTTCCCTTAGAAGATGAAATTAGTGACTCACATCTCGAGAGTACCGAGATACGTTAATTATCCTTATCTTCTACATTTAATGCATGCAAGCAATTACTCGTTATATAAATATATTGCTCGAGTTCCCATTCCCTGTAAGTCTGCACATAAAAACATGGTCAAATCTCTTTGCTATAGTTTCTTATTCGTATAATAATGTTCACCAGATCATCTTATACGCGTTAGCCAATAGGCTCCTTAACCCAAATGCTATTCAGATTCAGATTCAGATTCAGTCAAAGTAGACCACGGACTAATTATGATGTTAGATTGACCCTAGTTTCTCAAAACAGAGGGATTGATTTGCGACTTAAGCCTAACATAGTATCTACGAACTGCTTGTGCGTAGACTGGTGGCATTAAATGATCTTTTTTAGTAGTAGTTCATTAAGCGTCAACAACCTACAGCCTGTTAATATGGCTCATTCCCTTGCCCCGGCCCCCTTGACTACAAACATCCATTGCCCTAAAACTGGTAGTTGGCTCCTTCCTTTTCTTGCTTCTCTCCCTAGGAAGGTTTGTTAGAGATACCAACTGACTCACCGTTCCTTTCAATTTAGCCCCACAACCATTACCTCCTTCATTATCTCTCTCTCTCTCCGTGCCTGCCTGCCTCAGTAGTACTAGCTAGCATAAACTAAGCTATAGTATATATCCTACTACTGCAGCTGAATTTTTAATACTTGGTTTGCTTACTCTTTCCTTCTCTCTAGTTGTTCAATCATTCTTTTCCTACTCTTCCACTCATGGCTCGGAAGAACAATGATGCACCCAATAAAAGGGTTATGAATAAGGGAGCCTGGACAGCAGAGGAAGATAGGAAACTGGCTCAATACATTGAAGCTCATGGTGCTAAGAGGTGGAAATCAGTCGCTATCAGAGCAGGTTGCTTGCATTTCTTTGCAAGTTTCTGAGCTTATAATGAAGCCGATTTAGCAATTTTGTGCATGTCTCGCTTTAACATTATTGAATTAATGGATTATCCTGTTTTCATTTCTTTTCCCCTCAGGTTTAAATCGATGTGGGAAGAGTTGCAGATTGAGATGGTTGAACTACTTAAGGCCTAACATCAAGAGAGGCAACATATCCAATGATGAAGAGGATTTGATTCTTCGTCTTCATAAACTACTAGGAAATAGGTACCATGGATCCTACATGAGCGTCGGTGATTGATAATTTTGTCAACTCTTCAAGTTTTTTTTAACTGTGTATTAATCGACAGGTGGTCGCTCATTGCGGGGAGATTACCAGGACGCACAGACAATGAAATAAAAAACTACTGGAATTCCCATTTGAGCAAGCAAAAGGAGAAAATGACGGTAACTTCAACAAAGCTGGAGAGCATACCTCAAGAGACACATGACACTAAACCTGACCCCACGGACACTATACAATCAGAGAGTTCAGAAGTCAACTTTGACATAAGTGACTTCTTTGACTTCTCAGCTGAAGGAAGCTACGGCTTGGAGTGGGTAAGCAAGTTTCTTGAACTTGATCAGTCAGATGTAATTAACTAATTTTTACCGACTGCAATAATACTCGTCTCAAGGAATAATGTGTCCATGTCCATGTGAGGGCTTGCTAAAGAAAAACGTGTGCATATATTTACCTGCCTATTGAGCTGAGTGTCAACTTCTTGGTTAAAATTCAACCACCATAAGCTGCACTTATATTGACTAGTGTGAGAATAGCTCCGTACCTACATACGGTTGGTAGGCAACAAATTTGGAACGAATACTTCTTGGTGGAGCCCTCCAGAACTTAGCCGTGCGGGCAAACTTTCCAATGTCGCTTCGGAGAATAGTACTGCACTACTGTCACATTGTACGTTGAATAACATTTATGTGACTTGCTACACTGTACCTGTAAGAATGAACGGGTTAATGGAAAATAAATATTTTCAGCGTGAGTTGCAGTTTTTTTAATGAGAAAATAAAATTTTACAATTTCTCTATTGAAGCTCATTAATTAAATAATTTTTAAAAATATGATTTATAAATAAATGATAAAATTATACTTAATTTAAATTTCTGCAAAAATTTTCTTGAAACATCAATTACAAGTTATACATGTATCAAGTCTTTAACAATATCCAAAGGGAGTAGATTAAAATTTTCAACACTTAGAAAGGTAGGAGTGCTAGCTCCTCTATGCCTTCCTCCTGTTTACAAAGAAAGTTGAGTTTTTCTTATTAAAATTAAACTTCCTAATTATAATTAAAGTCTAACTCTAATTATAATTACAATTTAATTTTTAAAAAATCTAATATCTCATTTTTGTGTTTCTCAAATTTCATACCTAAGTCTAACTTAATTAAATTAATTTTTATCTTTTCAATTAGTCTTTTACGTGTGACTCATTAATTCCTAATATGTTAGCAATAATTATAAAAATTCTAATAGATATATTAAATCTCTTTTTAGTTTTTGATTTGTCTTTAATTCTTCAATTAAGTAATTTATAATTATAGGTCAAGATTAACATCCAACATAATGTTATGACTACTCAAATATTAGAAATGTCAAGGTGGTTTAAATTAACGTATCCATGCAGAGTTGTAATGTATAATTTAATTATTTTGTCATCTAATGTTTTAATTAAATATAAAGTATAGAATTATTGTCTACTTTTTTAAATTCAATCATATTCAATTTTTCTATTTAGTAATTGATATTTGAAAGCATCTTTTCAAATCTCAATTCACTATCGCTAGGAAATTTCTTAAGTCATTATTAATCAAGAATGGTGAAATATTTTCTCTAATTACTTTAAAGTAATTAATCATTTATTAACTTACTCAACTATCTCTTTATGGTTCATACTATATCCAAGTACTATCCATTGAGCTATCGTAAATAGAATAAGTCATAAGTAGCATCAAAATATAGTAATTTTCATATGAGATACTTTAGTAATCTTAAGTCTAAAGATTAATTATACAACCATTATAATTAGAAAATCGAAAGACGCCTAAATAATATTTCATTTAGGATCCTTATAATCGAAAAAGTTTAGCGAACTTATTCTCTAATAAACACTCACACATTTATTTATCACCTTACTTTAAATTATGAGACAAACTTTCTTTATAAGAAAAAAAATATGTGATAGTTTTACTATAATATTAATATCTCATCTTGATGAAACAATAAATAGGAACAATTTAGGAATAATACATAAATGTAAATCGAATCTCATATTATGATCTCATCATGACTTTAATTGCATAATTAAAACATTAAATATAATTATCAAAATACATCAAAGTAAAGAATGACTTTATTAATTAAAATAATAATATCATACATAAAATTACAACCAATCGATTGGCTATAAGGTAAACTAATAATCTCTCACTTGTACTAAAGTTAATCGCCTAAGTATCTAATACTATAACCATCTATATATTAATCATGTCTCTTTTGTGACAATGGCTTAGTAAGAGGATTTATAAAATTTTCATCAGTGAAAACACGTTCTAACGTCATATCTTTTCGCTTTGCCATCTCTCGAGTTAAGTTAAACTTCTTGAGTACACTTTTATATCGTTAATGAGATATTAATTCCGTTGCCTATACAATGGCAACATTTTTATCAAACTACAATACTATTGGCACAATAATGTTAAGAGTCACTCTAAATTTGATGATGAACTTATTGTTGTAAACTACTTCCTTCTAGCCTTTAACACTAAATGTACTCTACCTTAGTCGTAGAATCCGCAATGGTTAGTTATTTGGAACTCTTCCAACTTAAAACACCACCATTTAGATTGTAGGTATACCCTGACTGTGATATATTGTCTTCTATATAAAGCTAAAAACATAGCATCTGAATATCCTTGAACTCTTATTCAACTCCTCTATAGACTAAGAAAACATCTTTAGCTTTTTATCAAGTACATTAGCTATTATTCTCAAATTATAAAAGACATCTAATCTAGTACATAGTATCACATACATGATTGATATAATGGTTGAAGCATATGGAACACAATCTATTTTATAGTTCTTTTCCTGTGTCTTTAGACATATACTCTATGAGAGAAAAATCTCATGTCACATAGGAAATAATCCATTATTAGAATTCTCCATGGCAAACCTCTTTAACACTTTATAAATTAGGATAAGCCAAGCATACTCTTCGATTTATCTCTATAGATCTTTATTCCTAGAATATAAGTTACTTTACCTATAATCTTCATGGGAATCTTCTTGGATTGCTAACTCTTTACATACTGGAGCATTGGTATATGGTTTGTAATTAGTAATATGTCATCCATATATAGCACTAGGAATACGATTGCACTCCCACTAACTTTGTTATAAAAATATAGATCATTCATATTTTTTATAAAATTAAAGTTTTTGATTGTCTCATCTTCCAACTCCGTGACACTTGTTTAAGTATATGAATAAAGGTTTATAACTTTCATATTTAATTAGGAAATTTATTGCATTAAAAATGTACAAGTTGTGTCATATACATCCTCAAGTAAATTCCATTGAGAAATAATATTTTGCATCCATCTACTAAATTTCATAATCATTATATGCGGTTATAACCAATAAGGTTCTAATGGACTTAAGAATAGCTATTCGTGAAAATGTTTCATCATAATCAACTCTTCATTTTTATTTATAACCTTTAGCCACTAGTTTTGCATTTTATGTGTGTAAATTATCATCCATGTCAATTTTTCTCTTAAAAATTCACTTGCATCTAATAGGTACGCTACCATCAGAAGCATCCATCAAATTATATACTTGGTTAGTGTACACAGATGCCATTTCAAATCCTACAGCTTCATCCACTTCAAAATATCAATGTTAAACATTGTTTCCTTAAAAGTAATAGGCTCATCATCTATGAACAATACATTGTCCTTTCCTTTTGTAATATGTTTATCTACCATAATGGTGGGATGACATATCATACTAGTACGTCCTGGATTATGTGCCTTTTAAACCTTTGATTGTATGTAATTTGTATCAACTTAAGGCTCTTGTTCCATCTTGACTTAAATTTGTTGTTTTTAAACTTCTCTAAGTTCTACCACACTCCCATTACTTTATTTCATAAACTTCTCAAAGTTCTACCTTACTCCCACTACTTTATTTGAGAATAAATTATCTTTCTAGGGATGTAGCATGTCTTGAAATAAAATTTTTTTGCCCAAAAGGATAGTAAATTTGACATTTGATACTTTCGTTTGGATACCCCACAAAATTTGTATTTATTTGACTTAACTTGAAGCTTATCAGACCTTACGAATTTTAAATAGGCATCACAACCCCAAATCTTTATGTGTGACAACTTTAGTCTACTGTCAGTCCATATCTAATTTGGTTTCTTATCAACTAATTTGGATAAAACTCTATTTAAAAGGTAAGCAACAATTTCAAGATCATATCCCTAAAAGGAGAAAGGAAGAACTATATGAAATCATATAATTTACCATATTTAATAAAGTATAATTTCTCTTTTCAAACACCCAATTATGTTGTAGAGTTCTAGGAGGAGTTCATTGTGAGAAAATCCCATTCACTTTTAAGTAACCAAGAAACTCATGGTCTAAGTACTTACTTCCTTAATCAGATCTAAGTGTCTTAATACTCTAACTAGTTTATTTCTCAACCTTAGTCTAAATTTTTTGATTTTTTCAAATGATTCAAACTTTTATTTCATTAAGTACATATAACCATATTTGGAATGATCATTTGTTAATGTAATGAAATATGAGTATCCACCTTTAGTATGAGTAGACATAGGGCTACAATAAGTCTAAATGTATAGCTTTAGTAACTCATTACCATGCTCTCCCTTTTTATTGAATGGTTGTTTAGTCATCTTTCCTAAAAAAAACAAGATTCACAAGTTTCATATGATTAATAATCAAAAGGATCCAAATATCCTTCTTTATGTAACTTTACGATTTTTGTTTCCTTGATATGACCTAGCCTACAATGCCAAAAATAAGATAGATTTTGGTCACTTAATTTTCTTTTCTTATTATTTATATTAAAGGTTAGCCTTTCAAGATCTAATTCATACAAATTATTTGTAAGTAATCCAAATACATATTAAACATCATCTTTATATAAAGAACAACTCTTATTCTTAATAAGAAAGACAAATCTATTCAACCCTAAATAAGAAAAAGAAAAATGTTTTTGGTAACAATTGGAACATAATAACAATTATTCTTCTTCTAGACACCATCTTTTAGCTTTGCTACTTTAACATAAGCCTTTTGTTTCATGTTTTTTAGTAGTTCAAGCAATTATATATCCTTTTGGTTCATATGAAAGTTCATAAAAAGGTGAAAAGCTTGAACTAAGAGATTGTAGCACCATATCAATACTTAACTCGTAGTCTTTGGTAAAAACTGACTGACTTAATTTTTCCAATATAGTTAATCATCTTTAGTATATGTAACTCTACTGAAGATCCTTTTGCTATCTTTGTAGTGATATAATGCTTTGGAAATATGATATCTCCACCTTACTTTATGCACTAAACAACTACTTAAGATGCAAAATTATAATAAGAGCATCCATATTCTTATATGTCTCTAAAGCTCAAGAGACATACTAATTGTCACACGTCGCTTGTTCATCATCATCAATATAACACTGATATCTCTCCTAAAACTCATTAGTTACATTTGAACTAGGCTCTAATGAAATAATATGATCAAGAACATCTAGTTTCTTTTTTTTTCCTGAGAACAATTCTTAAACTACAAAACTAGTCAGAGAAATTAGGTTTAGTAAGCTTGTTAGCATCTATGATGCTCAAGGATAGATTGTTACTCATTTTATCTAATAACTAAAATATACAAAAGAGCAAGTATTAATTTATGCCATAAAACTCAATAAAATAAGGACTTTAGTAAATATTTAGCTACTCCGACTATTTTATTAAAAATAGCCTTCAATATTAAATCAAAATTTTCCAAATAATTTTCCCTACTTAAACTAAATCTTGAGTTTCCTAAAATATCAATTAAAATTAAATTAGGCAAATAACAATTTTATCAATCAAATCTTATATAACTTGTGAATCCATTAAGTGTCAACTCTTTATCAAAATATATCTTATATATTATTCCTAACCTTGCTTCTAAATTTATATGATCATAAGTTTGCTCATCCAAATTATACTAATTTAATTAAGTATAACTCATTAATTTAAGTAAAAGTATATTCGAATTAAAGGGGGCTTAAATTTTCTAAAAAAAGCTTTAGAATAAATAGAAATAGTTTTATTATTAAATAATGAAAAAAATCACGTTTTTAACGCGTACTTAATATTTAATTGAAATATTAAAATTTTCAAAAATTCAAGTCTCATCAAAATGAATATGATCTTATTATAGTAATTAGTTCTAAGATAATAAAATTATGTAAGAAAATGCTTTAAAACATTACTTGATTCTAACTAATTTAATAGTTTCTTTTTAAAAATTAAAACTAAATTCCTCAAAATTGCTAATAACAATAACTCTCTTTGAAATAATTTTCAAACAACTAAATAAGATTTTTATATTTATTAAGAATTTAAATTAATTTAATCTCAATTAGACTAATTTCATTTAAAAATAAGTCTTAAAACACAAAAAATGAATAGGGAATGTCTGGTGCATATAGTTCCTCCCTCTATTTCTTCTACTTCCAACCACCACCTTTGCTCCTTTAGATGCATCATTTGTCTCCTATTTTCCTACCACTAGTACTTCTCCTCTAGGCATCTCCATTATTGCTCCAATAGCTTCTATTTAGGCAATTTCTTGCCCTTACAGTAGCGATTATCCCTACTAACAAGCATCCACCAATGACGGTAGCTATTGGTGGAAGAGACACCTTCACGTGACGAAGGGATGAAGCTTCTCAACCTCATATAACAACTAACTCGCAAAAGACAACATGTAGTCTCTAAAAACGTAAAGCCAAGGGGACATGCATATTATGTTTCTAATAAACTCCAAGCATCTTAAGTTTTATAAACATTAAGAAACAGAGGGATACGATTGATTTCGCAGAAATATAAAAGAAAACAAAATTAAGTTTTCTTTTTAGAATCAGTAGGGTCATGCAATTCAATCATAGGTTCAGTACCAAAAAAAACAAATAAGCCTTTTCAAAAGTTTAAAGTGTAGGTGTAATAGATTATTCCAAAAAATACAAGAGGGGAGGGATAGAATATTAAGTTTTATAAATAAAATACGACAAGATCTTCTAGGAAGCCTAAGTAAAGGGCATCTTTGTAATTCATCCTTTAATACCTAAAAATTAATTAATTAGCCTAATTTGTATTAGGTGATTTATTAAAAAAAAGTTTTAAGCCTTAATCTTATCAAATCAATAACAATCAACTAACTTTAATCAAGTTATATAATTAAATGAGACTCTAATATCACTATTGTGAAACTGTGATCTAATTATGAAATCAATAAAAAATAAAAATTTCCAAGTTTCTCATTGGATATTATTAATTGAATAACTTGAAAAACATGAATTATAAATAAATAATAGAATTGTACTTGATTTAGATTCTCCCAAAATTTTATTCTCCAGATATTAACTACAAGTTGTACATATATCTAGCTTTTAATGATATTCACAGAGTAGAGAAACAGAACTTAATACTCAAGAGGAAAATATAGAAATGCTAGCTCCTTTGTGCCTTACTCTTATTTATAGAGCAACGCAACGATGATAAATCATAATTCTAATTTATAATTAGAATTAGAATTAGAATTAGATAAATTGAACTCTTTTTAATTTATCTTTAATTTTCTAATTAAACAATTATAATCATAGATCAATATTGACATCTTGCAACATGTCATAACTACATAAATATTAGGAATATTAAAGTGGTTTGACCTATCTATACATAGATATGATGTATAATTTAATCAATTTATCATCTAATGTTCTAATTAGATATAAAATGTGGAATTAATGTCTACTATTTAAATCCAATCATGTTCATTTTCAAATATTAATTTATAGTTAATATTTGAAAACATTTTTTAAATTACAATTCACTCTGGCCATTAAATTTCTTAAATTACTACTAATCAAGAATAATAAACATTCTCTCTAATTTCTTTAGAGTGATGAATCATTTAATATCTTACTCAACTATCTCAATATAGTTCATACTATGTATAAGTACTACTATTTGAGCTACCTTGAATAAAATAGGTCATACATAACTTCAAAATATAATAATTCTCATATGAAATACTTTGGTAATCCTAAGTCTAAGGATCAACTATACAACTATCATAATATAGAAATCCACATAGATATAAGTAATATTTCATTTAGGATTCTCATAATCTGGCCAATTTAGTAAACTAAGCAACTACACATTTGATTAAGTATTACCATACTTTAATTTATATGATCAAATACTTTCTTTATAAGAAAGAAATATGATGGTGCTAGTTTTGGCATTCCATTAATATCTTGTTTTAATGAAACTAAGACTATATATAATTTAGAAATACATAAATGGAAATTAAATATTATAATTATAGTATCATCATAATTTCAGTTGTACGATAGTCATCCCAAGGATCTTACCTTTAGTATTAAAATAAAAAATGTAATTAAAAAATCCATAAAGATAAGGAATGCTTTTATTAATTAAATAGTAATGTCGTACATAAAATTGCAACCAACTAATTGGCTGAAAGGGAATAAATTACACTACTTATACTAAAAAGATAATTCCATTTACAAATATCTAAGTTTTGATGATGTTGTAAAATCAATCAATCCATATAAACCTTTGGGTCTATATGGCTTCAATATGCTTTTCTTCATTAAAACTTGGCCTTTGACTAGAACTATGGTTCATGATGTTGTCTTAGGCCCTGTTTGTTTGGATGTTAATTAATGGAATGTAATGTAATAGAATGGAAGGAAATGGAATGGTTTATAATGGAATTGAATGTAATATAGTAAAAAGTTGTTTGAGAAAGATGGAAGGGTTCATAATGTGATGTAGTGAAATATTGTTTGGAAGATGGATGAAATGGAATGTAATGTATAATAAATGACTTTTATACCCCTTATATTAAAATGGTTGTTGCAGGAGGTTTATTATTTTA
>JAOSBP010000005.1:14032437-14045343 GCA_027563825.1 Erythroxylum mucronatum
TGAAAAATAGAAAATATATAAAAATTATTATTTAATTGTTTATATATATATCTATATAAATAAATAAAATTTACATTTTATTATTAAATATATATAGTTTATTATTAATGATATAAAAATATTATTATTAATTATTTAATAAAATTTATTATATTAAATATTGCTATATTCTATTTAATATATTAATATTATAATTTGGTCAGAGTTGATATTAAAAAGAATTATTGAGGGTATATTAGGTAGTATGTATTTATTAGTTTACGTTCCATCCTAAACCTCCCGAATCGTAGGTTTCTTATTTTCACTGTTTAAGATGGAATGGAACGTAACATGAAACCTTCCGCTTCCATCCTAGTCTATTCTATTCCATTATGAAACCTTCAAACAAACGATGGAAATGTGTTACGTTCCATCACATCCTGTTATTAACTGTCAAACCAAACAGAGCCTTAGAGTTCTTCACTAGCATGAAATTGATTGGGGAAATCAATAGAAACTCCATCACCTTAATACCAAAAATGAGGGGAACTGAATTACTTTAGCAATTATAGGCCAACAACTTGCTCCAACTCAATTTATAAAATCATAAGATTATTGCTAATAGGTTAAAGAAGGTGTTAATCAATCAAGTTGCTGAAACACAAGGAGCATATAGTCCTGGTAGGTTAGTAGGGGATAACATCTTATTAATGAAGGAGTTCACGAGAAGCTATCATAGAAGAAAAGGGGCAGGGATTGTACTTTAAAGATTAAATTAAGAAAAGCATATGACAATGTTGATGGCCAATTTCTGTTAAACATAATGAGGGCAATGGCTTTCCTTAAAATCTTTATAGAATGGATGTTTCAGTGCTTTACAAGTCTACAGTTCAGTGTACTTATAAATGGAAAGGCTGGAAAAAGTTTTAAAAGCAGCAAGGGGCATAAGGCAATGAGATCTTTCCTCTCCTTATATATTCTATCTAGTTATTGAGTGTTTTAACAGAAAATTTAAGAGACTAGTGGAGAGAACTATGCAGTTCAAATTTCACTCTAAATTCTAAAGGCTACATTTAACAAATTTGGTGTTTAGTGATGACCTGTTACTATTATTTAAAGCTGACAAAGTTTTCGTATCTTCTTTAATGAAAAATATCAGGATGTCTTCTAGGATTTCTGGACTTAAGGTTAACTCAAACTAACAAAACCTCATTCCACATATCCAACAAAGCAACATAACAAGAAGCAATGATATTATTTATGACAGGTTAAGGTTTCAACAAGAATGAATTGCCAATCATATATCTTGGAATCCCAATTTTTGCTTCTGAGTCTACTTATAAAGATTACAAAACTCTTATTGATAAAAATTATTTGTACATAAAAAAGAAAAAGAATGGTGCTTCTTTGTTGCTTTATCATATCTGGTACAAGCCTTGTGGAATGAAAGAAATATGAGAATATTCAAGAACAGTGAGTGGCGAAGGGACAGTGTGGGCACTGTGGGCAGCTGCCCACACTGCCCCAAAATTTTTTTAAAAATTTTCATGTAAAATTTTTTTTTTTTGCCCCCACAAATTTTTTTTAAAAGATTTGCCCCCACTAAAATTTTTGTTTGCCACTTTGCCCCCACTGGAATTCAATCCTGGCTTCGCCCAACATCAAAGGCTATTTAGAGAGTTGCTTAATGCAATCATGTAATACATTATCACGTTGGAAGACAAAATGTAGATAGCTTCCATTCTTATCATAATACGAAACTAATGCCTGTTTTGTATATATTTAAGGTTGATTTATGATGTAATATTTTTCTAATTGTTTTGTTGTCCAGTTCAAAATGATAGGTTGCTTTATGCTTGTAAAACTTTGATATTACATTTCATGGCTTAATTTAATTCACAAATTTTCAAAAGAATACTCATGTTGTGTACATGTTTATGAAAATATATATGCTTTGAAAGTCTCCACTCCATCCAAGTGAGAAGGTAATTGGTGAGGTGTTTGTTACTTTTCTTACTTTTTCTGCAGGTAACTTGGCCAAGACAGCACATCGGTGTGCCATCTGCTTGTCTGTAAACTTTTCATAGCAACCTTTTAGCAGTTTTGACAGCATTTGTACCCCCTTGAAGATCACAGCTAAAAAAGGTGGCATCAGCAAGTACAGGTACCAAGGATAGGGATCGACAAGAGCAACATTCAGTAGCAGAACAAGGCCCACTATCTACAAATGGAGGGCAGAAGTCTCATAACATTCCTGTTACTGAAGGTTTGGAAAGATGCGAAAATTTGGCAGAGAACAAGTGCACTTCAAGAACATTAATCCACTTAGAGTGAGTTGCAAGCAGATTATTTTGCTAACTGATGCTTGAATACTGCTGGGAGCATAGTAACTTTATGCTTCTGTTTACATTAGCTAGATTACAAAGGGTGCTTGGCAGGAAGTTTGTTTAGATAATGCTGAATGTGTTTGCTGCTAGGATTTAGATTACAAGGAATGTTGTTGGTTCTATTAGATTCATGTGTAGGGATCTCTATATTTGTATATAACTTTTTTATTATCTTTATAAAGCATTTATATATATATATATATGCTTGAACCCCTTAATTAATGGATCAAATGAGATTTTTATAGTGATAACGTACTCATATATTACAAGACCATTATCAACTCATCATCGAAGCTTAAAGTACTTATGCTTAATATTCTTAGAACCACCAATGTTCTCTGTATTCTCACAAAAGCAAAATACATCATACAAGTTCTTATAATAAATTTTAACAGGCCCAAAACTGAATTAACTAAGTCCTTCTGTAAAGTTAGTTTAACTGCTTGACATATGTTTTTGCCTCAAACTGAGCTATGGTATCAATCTTTACGATTAAAGTCGAGGCAACATATTGCTTAGAACTCTTCTAAGATATAGGTCCTCTAGTTTAACATGAAAACGTTACGTACGTGTAATAGACCTCTTATTATTGGAATGCCTACCGACCTAGCCTTTCAAATCCTCTGTCCTCAAAATTGTGTACCTACTCTGTCCCAATACATGCAGAATAGGTACACCATTTTTATGCATTGGGACAGAGTAGATATACCATTTTTGGGACAGAGGATCAACCCCCAAACTAGTATCCAACATATCAAATTATCTCCGTATTGTTTATAAACTTGTAAACTAGCCTATAATATCTGAAATAGTAGAAATGAGTTAGTGGAGTATCATGCGAGTACGAAAATGGAGTAATAATGGAAGATAATTATTGGGAAAAAAAACCCTGATGATAGATCAAGGCAGGCAAATTTGGACATGTAACAGTAAAGAAATTCTATCACAATTTAAATCTATAATTTTGAATTAAAAGTATATAAACTTTCTAAAGATACTTACTTCACCACCCCAAGAAATTGAAAATTTGAAATTTGTCCTTGGGTTTGGTGACTTCTAACATTCTTACTCTTTATCAGACTATAATCGGTTTCATTACCAGAAGAGGGTACCAGAATTATATTTTTTTTTTTGGTGAGAAGGAAAGAAACAAAGAGGCCTAAAGCCTTAAGAAAGCAACAGAAGCAGCATCATTAAGAAGAAACTGACGAAGTCCTGGCCCTGGGGACTCCCAAATAGACATAAGCTGAGGGTTAGAGGATCCCTGCTTAGCTAAAAAATCCGCACACTGATTACCCTCTCTATAAGTATGCACAATAGAACACTCCCAATCACGCTGAATCAAATGCCTGATGTCCTCAATAACATGGAAGTAAGGGTGAGAAGGAGGACAAAGTCCCTTAACTAATGAAATAGCTTCAAGAGAATCTGACTCCAAGATAATTCTTCTGAAATTACGATCCCATGCTATGGAGTGTGCTCTTAGGACTCATGTTAGCCTAGGACTTGGGCTATCGTCAAGTTGTGGTTGAAGTGGACTCACTTGAAATTATTAATATTCTATCTACTCTACCCATAGTACTGACAGAGGTTTCCTTTTTTATGACAAGAATTCAACAGCTCTTGTACTGGGAGTGGGCAGTTCAGCTTCGGCATGTTTTTTCTGAAGAGAACTAGTGTGCAAACAACTTCGCTCGTCTCGCAGGCATTTTACGTCCGAGTCTTCGTATACTTCGGGAGCCTCCTTTTGGAATCCAAGAATTTATCCGCAAAGATGCACAAGGAACAGTATATCCCAAAGTGTTGAGTTAGTTTTGCAGTTCCCCTTCCTACAAAAAACCGATTCATTATGCTTTTGGGAAATGCCGAACACGTAGAGAAGGAGGCTTGGGCGAATGAGTAGGAGCCACCTCAGCGTAGTCTCCACGTGTGTCTCGTCCGAGAATGCCACTGCAGAGCCCACCCACTCAAAAGACGAAAGGAATAAATCACCGAGGGCATTGTTGGAAACTTAATTAGTTAATCCGGCTCTCTCTGTCAACCTCAACTCTGTACAAATTGATTTTAGGAAGAAATTGAAGCAGAACTATAAATAGCACTAGCAATAGCAACTAATTAGTGAATTCATGTCGATCTGATGATTTGAAAATGGAGTTATAAAAAGAAGCAGCCTTGTCGATTGAATTTAAGTTTCTGCGGCATCGATCTCTTCTTTGTCGTGTTCTTTCGCTAATCCATGGCGGCACCGTTTTTCTCTACTCCGTTTCAACCTTATGTTTATCAGGTAACTATTGTCTACTATTTCTCTTTTTTTCGTTTCTTTGTTATTTTTTATTTATTTATCTAGGCAAGTACCGTTGTGTGCATCGTGGGAAGTCCTAGTTCTTTTTTGGCAGAGAAAAATCCAGGTGGGGTGAAGATGATTGAATTTGCGTCTTCGCTTTGAGTTTCTTTTTTTTGGTCCCAATATAGTTGTCGGTGCAGTTTTCTATGTTGGTCGGGAAAGTGCTGTTGATAGGCACGTCTGTTAAGGTTTACTTTTGGTTACCAAGAAGATGTGAGTTTGCTCAAATGCGAAATTAGTAGTTTCTAACTATTTGAAATTAGTAGCAGGGAAGAGTTGAAAATAAGTTGGGAGTAGGAGCACAAATCTTGTTTACTGTTACTTATGAACTCAATTGGCAATACCAGTACATGACTGAAATTTTTTATTTGTATATATATATATATATGTTCAGAGGAATGACGAGTGAGGAAATGTGATGAACTTTTATATTACTGGTAAATAAGTTCATGAATGTGCGGAGGATTCTGGATTACTGTATTAGAGTTCAAAACACTTGGGTTCATTAAAGCAAGAAAAACCAATTCAACATGTTGGAGAATCATTTTCTCAATTTCTTGTTATCTGTCTCTCAGAAAGTATATCTTTTTCCAATTGCTGCACAAAGAAAACATTTTATTGCAAATGAATAAGATATTGAGTAATTGTCCATGTCTAAACTTATGATTCTTGATACAGAAGTGTCGGTTGTTTTTCATTTTCATCCAACTTTTGCAGCAGCCAACTAAATACTGAATTTGGATAGATCCTATACTTTAACTGCAATGCGTGTCTTGTGTGCCAAACTCAGAACATGCTGCTTGTTTTGAATCAGAGTACAAGTTTGGGTGGAGATGACATCTTATGGCCTTAATCCATAGCGTTTTGGTGTTGTTCCACATGGACAGAATTTCAAACTAGTGATGAAATCATGTTCCATGATTGATAATGATGATGAAGGATTTCAACCTACTAATATTTGTATTATTCCTCGTGACATTGTTATAGTTTCCAGTGTTGGCCATTTCCATCAAATTATTCCTGAGATGTACCTGTTTTAAGTCGACTATACCTTTCATGGTGTTAAATACGCTAAGAGATCTAATAGTCATTACTGCTCTGCAGAGTCAGCAAGACACTATAACACCTTTCCAGATTTTGGGTGGTGAAGCTCAGGTTGTCCAGGTACGAACAATAAATTAAGCTTTATGTTGCTATTCCATAATGGTTCTGTGCTCTAAATTCATCTTTCTTTTTATTGTTGCATGGTCAGATAATGTTGAAATCACATGAAAAGGTCATTGCAAGACCAGGTAAGTTGGTTGCAAATAGGGTTTCTTAACAGCTTATGCATCACAATTATGCTTTATAATTTCTTTATATAGTACTTGATTTTCTTTCAATTATAAATTTTTGAGTTTCTTATTTCACTTTTGGGACTGATCTGCATGAAAACTTTAGGTTCCATGTGCTTCATGTCTGGTTCTGTTGAAATGGAGAACATTTTCATCCCTGAAAATGACGTCGGTGTTTGGCAGTGGCTCTTTGGCAAGACAGTTACCAGTATTGTTCTTCGGAATTCAGGTCCTAGTGATGGATTTGTTGGAGTAGCTGCACCTTCACTGGCTAGAATTCTTCCGGTTTGTTGTGTGCAGATTCATTTATTGCTTCCTGTTGCATGATTGAGTACAAATGTTGCTGAAGCCAATACAATTTGTAATTGATTTGCGGTTTTTCTTCTTATTTCTAGATTGATTTGTCAGTTTTTGGTGGAGAGATTTTATGCCAGGTACAGTTAGTTGCAACATTTGGTTTTTCCTTCTTTCTAGTGAGAATTTATTTTGTGGCATCTTTATTTACATGTATGTCATCTGCTTGTGAGTTTTTGATTTGGTTGCCACACTATATGTGATTTCTTCAATTTATGTTGTAGCCAGATGCATTTCTTTGCTCTATCAACAATGTGAAAGTTAGTAATACAGTAGATCAGAGAGGACGTAACGTCATGACAACTGCAGAGGTTAGATGATGCGGCGTATGAGACTTCTTTGCATATTTTTTCCTGCGTTTCTCAACTTTGAGTTGTTTCCAACTGCTATTTATTGTACAAGTGGTAGTTACATTCCGTTCAAAGTCTTAACTCTCTCCAGTTCAAGCTCACCAATTGACCTATGAGTATCTGTATGATGGATATATACTCATTTGTAGGGATTTTTGAGACAGAAGATATCAGGACAAGGACTTGCTTTCATTCTTGCTGGTGGATCTGGTAGGCCTCTTCTAAACCTTGAATGTGCTCCCATTTGGGCATTGTTCAAAGTTGAAATCTGTCTAAAATTCTAGCGAGAATGTTAACGGGATAGAAATAGCTGGTTCTTGAGGTCTGTTGCTAAATTCATATTGCAATATCCAGTTCAAAATTATACTTATTTGCTTTGAATAAATAAAAATGTTGAAAACAAATATAAATAGCTACTTGACCCAGTATCAAAAATTGAGGCTAATTCGCCCAAGCTTGGTAAAGATGTGTTTTTGTCTCCTCAGCAGATGTCTGGTTCTTGCTGAGCTAGACCGTCTATTTATTCTCTATCCTTCAGTGCATTAGCCTCTTATGCCTCGTTCTCAACTACATTAGCCTCCTGGATTTCTTCATCTCATATTATACCAATTTTTTAATCTGCCTCTGCTTATACTATCTCATTTGCATGCCTTTCTGTTTTTCTAGTTCTACAGAAAAACCTTGAGGTTGGCGAAGTATTAGCAGTGGATGTTTCTTGTATTGTCGCCATTAATTCCACTGTTAACGTCCAAGTTAAATACAATGGTCCTGTCCGAAGGGCAGTCTTTGGTGTAAGTTGCTTCTTCTATTCTTTTGCTTCGACATTTGTACCCTTCTTTGCTTCCTTATGTTTGTTTCACGCTTTAGGGTTGAAAGTCTTACTCATTTGCTCATTTAAGGATTGCTGGTGATAGTCAGCAACTATATGTAGTTTGTTGAGTGTTGTGATGTTTTAGCCAGTTGGGTCCGGCTCCTTCAAATTTTTTGGGCTGTGATTGTGACATACAAGTAAGATGATTATGGTGCATTGAAGCATGGTTTAGCAGAAGATAGGGTTTGTTTTTCTACTTTCTGAAGCTGCTAAGGCTATCCATGAGCATGTAAAAGTAGATTGTTGGTTTTGAGGTCTGGAAATTACCTTGCCCCTGGTCATCTGGTGCATGTAGTGTTGCATATCACTTTGATGTTGACATTTGCGAGTTTGAAAGAACTAACTCTTCTCAAACATGGCTGTGAAATGATAGGGTGACAATTTAGTAACAGCTACGCTAACCGGACCTGGCATTGTATTCATCCAGAGTTTGCCTTTTCAACGGTTTTCCCAGCGAATTGCTAGGTATGATATGTGTATGGAGATGTTCATTTTCCTTGTGTGGTTCACATTTTTCGTTATGAAGATGTCTAAATACATTATCTTTCCTTTTCATTGACTTGTTATATTGGAAGTTTCTTTTCATTTATTTTTGCATATGTAAGGCAAAATCATTAATTTGAAAGAAAGCATCCGATGAAGTTCTTCAGTAACAAAGTAAATGGGTTTTCTTTTCAGGGCAGTGACATCCCCGAACATGAGAGAGAATCCTAAGTTCTTTGTGCAAATAGCTATTTTCTTTTTCCTAGCATATGTTGTGATTGTATCTTCTTTAATCTTGACCGATGTATGACACCCTTTTGGTTAGCTCTCCCTTTTTAACCTTTTTTTTTCTGTTTTCACTCCAGTAAACCTCACGTTATAGCGAACAGTCCATTGCTGTTATTTGGTTTCCTATGATCCATCCGAAAGAACTTTCAATTGAGTTTCTTGAATTTGAGTAGCCTATTGCTGGCATTAACTTCCAGGCTAATTTGAACTGCCAATCATATGATTATCTTTTAAAAAAAACAAATGTATGTTAATAGATATACGGTTCCTTTGAACCCAAGGGATTTGGTTAAGTAGACGGGACTCTTCCATCCTTAACCAAAGGTCAGGAGTTCGATCCTTAGCTTTGGATATGAAGCAATCTTAAATTCATGGGCTAATTGTCTCATCCTGTGAGGTGCCTACAAACCAGCAGGAGGTGCCTACAAACCAGCGAGGGGATTAGTCATTGAATTTGCCGATAGATACCTTGGTCTAGACCAAAAAAAAAAAAGATATACGGCTCTTTTTATTGTTGGGATTGAAAGTCTTATTTTAAGATATGTAAGTAATATTTGTGAATATTTTATTACTAGATAACCAACTTATGATTATCTTATCATTTCTGTTTGACTTAGGAGGCAGAAATTAAGCAAGGCCCATAAGAGTTTTAATGTCAGGAATTTTAAATCTTGGTTACTTATTACGTATGTTGTCAATTAGAAATTTTAAATCTTAAAAGGTCAGTTAATCTTTGTATTGGGTCACTTATTATGTTGATTCCAATATACAAGGCACTTACTATGGAGGGAGAAATTGGATGAAGTTCGAGTAAATAAATAGATAAATTAGGAAACTATTTTCTACATTTGGTCAAAGATATTAAATACACTTTTTTCTTATATTTTTAAAGTAGAGGTGAGTAATAGCTTGTTTGATTGTGTTTTATTAGATTATAAACACATTTATTTATATAGCGGTTCCAAATTAATTATTTCATAATAAAACCACATAAAAATTGTAAAGCAAATCAAGCCAATCTAAATGAATCATATTAATGTTCTAAATTTTATTTAATTCATTAAAAACATATTAACATCTATTCAATATTTTTATAAGAAAGTTATAGTTGAGAAGAGTAAAATTTCAGTCATATCAGTGTAGCCTTTTAAATAATACCTGTAAAATTATAAATTCTCTTGTGAGGTGGATATTTTAATTAAATATATCTTGCTTTTCTTAAAGAGAAAGAACATTTTAAAAATTAATTAAAAACAAAGAAAATGAGTGAGTTAATTATGAGATTATTCTCATCATTAATGTTTGGATTACTTTGTTAGCACAAAGGTAACTTATTTGGAATAGTAAAATATTAACAATAAAGTATTGATAGCAAAATTATCATAAGGTAAACTTAATGATATTTGTTTGGTTTGGATTAGATTTAAATTAAAAATCAAACGATCTATGTAATTTTCTTTTAATTTAAAAAAGTAAAGTAATTTTCTATTTTAAAGAAATCAATAATAGTTTGATTTGATTTGATTGGAATGTAGGGTTTATGCTCACCTTTAAGTATAATTCATTTGTAAATTTTAATATATTCCTTTTTTACGAGTAAGTGAGTCTACTAACATATCTACATTAGATAATTTGCTCGGTATAGATTTAAATAAAAATTTGTTTTTGTTAAGTCAATCAATTCCTCAAATCAAAACTATGCAAACCAACAGACACTATGGACCGATGAATACCACCTCAAAAACACCAATTTCTGGCAGGTTACTTGTTCGAGAGAGTTCTCTTAAATCTTTAATCAAATAATGATACGTGGAGCTTTATTTATCCTGTATTAATCATAGGATTGGAAATGGTGAAAAAAAACTTGGTTTTGATATGATAATTGGCTAAACTCTAGCCCACTTATCCACAATCTGGAGATTCTTAATTTGAGGAATAGAATTCCTTTGAGTCTTAAAGTTTCCACCCTAATCAGGAATGGTACATGGAGTGGGAATTTCAGAGGATTTGATTCTCTTATGAATCTCTTCTCTCAACTAAATAATGTGGAGAATGAAGATGTAATCATCTGGACTCTTACTCCAAGTGATAAGTTCTCTAACAAAACCTATCATCTGCTTTTCATCCATTACTCAACTGAAACCCTTTGGTATAACCTTCTTTATGGCAACTCTTTAAATCCTAAAGCCTTGTTGATTATTTAGATAGTTGTTTAAAACATACTCAAGACTAAAAGCCAATGGCAAGGAAATATGGACTCTACTTGTGTACTTTGTAAGATGGAAGGGGAAGATAGAGACTATTTTTCTTCCTTTGTGCATTCTCCAATGCCGTTTGGAGTAGGATTTTGCATATTATTCCAGGTAACAATTATATATATAATTGGGAACAAACTTTGAACTAGGTCATTCGAAGCTCTAAGCAAGGAATGTCAAATGTTATACTTTATAAAGAAGCTTTCATTATACCATCTATACCCTTTGGAAGGAGAGAAACAACAGAAGATTTACCAACTCGGAAGAAGGAAAGTACTAGCTAGCTGACAAAATTGTTAATTGGATCAGAGCAAAAAATTTTGCTAAAAATTTGCAGCATACCCTTACCCGTATTGATTTAAAATTATTTCTTAGAATGTAGCTCCTCTTTTTGTATATTTAGCTATAGTGCTTGTGTATAAGCTACCAACATAGAAATCAATGTAATATTGTATTAGTTTTGTCTATTGTAATGAAAAATTCATTTTCCAAAAAAGAAATTATTTTAAACTTTAAAATGAATCATTAAATCATAAGAGAATTATAACCACAATAAAAAGAAAAATATTGAAATAAAATGAGATAATACATAAGAAACAACACCATTTTTTAAAATTTTTTTTAATTAGATTGTGACTTCATTTTAGTGTATAAACTTCTTTTCCATATATCTATCGATGTAATATAATTCATTTATGAATTTATCACCCTATAACTTATGAAGAAATTTTAATATAGTTTACCAATTCATCTACTTATATATTCATACACATATTATTTCACTATGTTTTGTTATGTGGCATAACTTATTAAATACAACTCTTAGATTAAAATCTTATATAACAATTACACTAATATTGAAAACACTATTAAAATACACATGTTATAAAGTTTGTATAATAAATATTTTGCTAAAAATTAGTTCCATAATATATTAAGCACGTTTGAAAGAAAATTTTATTTTTTAAAACCAATCAGAAAGTTAATGTAAATTTAATTGTTATAGTAGAGTAAACAAAAGTTATGAAGGAAATAAAGAGTTTCTAAACAGTATAACGTCATAGATGTAAAGTGTTGGTCTTTAATGACACCCAAAAGGGAGCATATAGAGTGTTAATAAATTTAAGAAAACTTTTTGCAACTTAATAAATACCTTTAATTGATCGCAAATTAAATGATAAGATAAAATAATAAGTTTATTTTTTAAAATTGAATAAAATTTCATTAACAATAGTGAAGCTATTTCACCATTACAATGTGTTCACCAAAACAAATGCCTTTATTTAGTTAGACAAGTAGAAAGTACATAACCATAGAATCACAAGTTCCATCTATACTCCATGCCTTGTGACAAGTTAAGATGAACTGATTTTGCAATTGCTAGAGCTCTAATCTTGTTGATAGTATCTTTAGCTAGTAGGTGTTTTTAACATCTTCCTTTTTATAGATTCTTTTGTTTCTTTCTCTCTACAGATTGTAAATTGTGATTATAAATGCTAACTTGTAAAGAGTTCCATCTGTTTTCTATTGATTAGTAGATCTGATGATCCAATTCAATGTTGCAAACGAGTCATATGAAGTGCAATAGCTTATGCAAGATTTGACTCCACACGAATTTAGAATAGACACATTGGAAGAATAGGTGATTCTTGTCTTCTTTTGCTTATTTGCGCAAAACACAAATGAGATTATAGTCTCTGTATCATCTATTCTTTGTGTTGAGGTGATTCTTGATGGCTAGCCAAGTAATCATGAATGCTTTAAGGCTGAGGAGATTCTTCCACAGAAGTTTACACCATGGCACTTCCTCACATTTAACTTGTAATATTCTATAAAATGATTTGTTAGTGAAAGATCCATTAGATTCTAGTTTCCAGGTAACTTTATCCTCAACATTAAGTTATCCTCAACATTCCTTTGATTGATAATAGGAAGGTACTGAGTTAGAGAATTGAAACCTCTGAAGTTCCCTAACCATCTTCCATCACATATGAGTGAAGAGACTTTTGCATTAAGAGGGACTCTGTTACTTAAAAGATCAATCTCTTCTTTTTAAATAAGATGACTAAACTCAATTCAGTTATCAAACCATATCTAAATGTTTTCACCATTCCCCCAATCTATGGAATATCCAAAGGTAGAAAAAGCTTCTTAAGTGCAACATATAAGTTGTAAACGATCTAGAAGGGGGGTTGAATAGATCTCTAAAGCTTTTCGTAGAATTCTACAATAAAATCAGAAGTTAATTCACACAAAACCAA
>JAOSBP010000005.1:14045443-14058056 GCA_027563825.1 Erythroxylum mucronatum
TACAATACCACTTGATTTCCGGCTCAAGCTACCTTTACAATCGATTTGTTTTCCGGCACAAATCCTACCTCACAAGTAACTTATCACTAATCATTCAAACTCACAAACAATGATGAGATAAAGATGATAGAACAATACTCAATACAGATTGGAAATAAGGTGAGAGCAATAGAGAGCAAATTTTAGAGAGATGTATGTTTCTTTGGCTATCTTGAAGTTCTTTATTTTTTCTTGATCTTCATCTATTTATTTGCAGCCCACTTGGATGAATATAGCCGTTACTAGCCATTACTAATAAAATTATAGCCGTTGCAAAACGTCAGAATAGGATCAGATATAATCCTGGTCGACTGGAACAGGTGCTAGTCGACTAGAATACTCATCTTGGCTCTTCGATCAGTCGACTGGAACGATTGTAGTCGACTGGAACTAATTGTAGTAGACTGGAAATGTTTGTAGTCGACTGGAACCAACGAAAATCATCTCCGCTCTTAGAACAGTCGACTGGAACTGATTGTAGTCGACTGGAACTGATTGTAGTCGACTGGAAGTGCTTGTAGTCGACTGGAATGAGCCTCTTATCATATATGTTACTTTTCAGTCGACTGGAAATGTTTCTAGTCGACTGAAACAAACTCCAACGGATATACTGCAGATAATCTTGATCTTTAATTGTTGAGATACATATCTTTGAAGATCTCTATTCATAATCTTCACTAAGATCATCTTTTGTACCTTGAACGTCGGTAAAGATCACTAGCTTGATTTGATTTGTAGATTTGTCAATCTTAAAATATATTAATCCTTTAATTGCCATCCAAATCACCTGAAATAATTTCTTTACCAATTCTATACATTTTATTATTATCAAAACATTAAGGAATTTAAGTTGTCAACCACCATTGGTGCAACATAAGTGAAGATCCAAGAGTACTCCCTTGGAAGTGGCAGTCTCCAAAAGTTTTGGTTTCTAAGGTAAGTTTTATGAATCCACTTGATCCATATGACATTTTTATCAACATGTAACCTCCAAATTCTTTTCCTCCTACCTGAGATATAAATCTCTTCAAGCTAGAGAAGGATTGTAGAGAAGCCGTATCGCCATCGTTGTATCATAGAATCCGGAGCTCCCCATCCTAATTGAGTAATCATTTGAAGATTCGAGAAAGGAGAGGAGAGTTTTACCCTAATTATCAATACGTTGTCGCACAATTTCCTCCCAAATTTGGTTCCTACGTTGTCATTTTGTTTCTTAAGTTTGTAGTGATGAACGTTGTTGTGTAATCTCACGAGGGAGAGTTCGTCTCCATAGCTGTATATTATACTTCTTCTACTTAATGAATTTTTAATTTCTAAAAAATTAAAAGAGGTTTGAGGATGATATTAAAAGAGGGATAAATATAGGGAAATGAGGCATTCAAGTATGTTAGGAAGCTTGGTGCTATAAGAACTAAACTAAAATCTCAGAATTAAGGTAGGAACTCTAGAATATGTTTAGAACCTCATAGGACTAGAGAATCTTTGGCTAAGCTTCAACTAGAAGTGAATGTTGACCCTAATATTTTAAAAACCAAACTGAGGTTAAACTAATAAGACAACATGTTTAAGGTTTAAAAGGTGAAATTAGTATTAAATTATTATAAAATCAGTCAAAGATTGAATAAAACTAAAGAATTTGAAATATGATTAAAAGAGACTATCCTTGCCCCTCAAAGAATTTAAAGTTTAATTGAAAAATGAGACTATAAAATAAAATTTTACTTATTTATTTTGGTTAATAAAAATCGATTAATTTTAAAAAATTAATTAATTAATTAATTAAGTGATTAGCTTTTAATAAACAAGGTTATTAAAGTAAATCAAACTGAAAAGTTAAAAAGTTTAACTAAAAAATCAGTCAATTCAAGGTTTTTATGGTTAAACTGATTGAACAGATTATATTTTTAATCATTGGTTAACCCTAAAAATGAGCAGATAAGAGTAAAGGAAAAGCAAGCTCTTATTGACTACAGACTCTTAGAAATTACTAATCCTTGCTTAAGTAAAATTCTGGATCCATTGGTTTAAAGAAGGGATAATGAATACCAATTTTTTTTATAACTCTATCATCTTTAAGAGAAATTGTTATGGGATGTCCTCTCTTAAAAATAATAATGGAGAATTGATTTAGAAGTAAGATGACCTACTCAACAATATATATGATTTTTTTCCAAAAATTCTTAGGTGTTATCACTAACACATCTTCTTATGTGCAAATTCTCTAATATTTCAATAATCACTCAATGACCAAGGACTAGGAGGAAGGACTCATCAAATAATATATATGATTCTTAGTGTGCTTTACAATAGAGAGCTAGCAAAAATCTTTAAAGCAACTAAAGGTCTTTGATAGGGAGATCCACTATCCTTATACCTTTTTACACTTTTCGTAGAATTCTTGAACAAGTTACCAGTTTATAGCTAAAGGCTGAAAAGATTTGTATACCACCATAAATGTGAGGAACTAGAGGGTGAAAAGATTTGTATACCAATATAAATGTAAGGACATAAGGATTGTTTGTCTTTCTTTTGTGGATGATTTGTTGCTTCTATATGGGCCTGATACTTCTTCACTGATGGTGCCCGTTAATTGGCTCAAAGCTTTCAATCTACTCTCTGGATTCTCCATCAATATGTACAAGATTCATATCATTTTATTTGCTAACACTAAGATACAAGTTGATTGGTTTAGCTTGATCACAGGACTTAAGGCCGAGGACCCCCTTCAAATACCTCGGGATGTATAACACTATAAGAAGACTCATTTTTGCTGGTTGCAAACCTCTCATTGAAGAAATCCATAGAAGGGTGAGTAGTTGGAAGAATATGCTGTTATCCTTTACAAAGAGACTCTAGCTAATTGTCTATATCCTAAATAACATACAAATTTATTGGACATCTCATTCCATTCTACCAAAAAAAACTTCACCAAAGAAATATAGAGGCTACTTGAAAACTTCTTATGGTCAAGGAATATATATAATTCTCAGGGGACCAAGGTGAAATGGAAACAAGCTTGTAAGCCAAAAGGAAGAGGGAGGATTGGGCATTAAATTGACAAGAACTATCAATAAGGTGTTAATGGAAAATAGAATATAGAGAATTTTCACAGATAAGGAAACAATTTAGGTCAATAAATCCATATGCATTTCTCAAAAAGGGACAGTCTATGATAGAAGGAACCTGCTACTGACACTTTATGGACTTTAATTCAAAATCTTCAAGCTTAAGGGCAACTTAAGGAGAGTAATTAAGTCCAAAATTAATAGTAGAGAGAACTTGTTTTTTGTATGACAACTGGAATGATCTATGACCACTTGACCAAATTTCTAAACTCTAATAAATGAGGCACCTAGTTTAGAGAGGGTTCAGGTTAAAGAATTCATTGACAATGAAGAATGGACTAGCAAATTCAAAGGGCTTTCTCTAGTAATGGATATCATATCAAGCTATAGACGAAATCCTAATGTGGAAGATAGAAAAACTTAGCTGTTAGACCTACCATACACCTTCACAAACAAATCTTATTACTCAATCTTCAAAATTGCCTCCCCAAAATTTATTGGCAAAAGCTGGTCTGGTATGAATACAAGCTCCCTAAAGCTTCCTTTTTTTATGGCTAGCAATAAAAAATAAGCTTAGAACAAAAGACAAGCTTAGAAGAATAATCAGTGGACTAAATCCTATACATTGCTTTTGTAACCTAAAGAATGAGAACATTCAGGACCTATTCTTTAAGGATCATTTCTCATAAGCTCTATAGACCAAGGTGCATCATTTATGCAACTTCTTACGCTAGCTAGAGGGTTGGAACCAAATAATGTACTGGAAAGTTTTCTATTGTAAAAGTTGCACAACTAATAGCAAGATCATAAAATTAGACTCTAATTGCTCTATATACGTGATCTAGAGGTTTAGAAATGAAAGAATCTTTCAAAATACAAGCTAAGGGTACGAGAGAATGAATGGAAGCAGATATTAGTTAGATCAAACAAATTATTATCATCAAGTCTTCAAAAAATGGTATTAGCAAGGGAATGGCTAGCAGAAGGAATATACCTTATGACCTAGTGTTCTAGGATCCTTTACGTAAGCTATCTCTTGCGATAATAAATATAGGCCGATCGAGATGATTAGCTGGTTAGAGTGAGCTGATTACTTTAATGCTTCATAGCTCAAAATCCAATAAGGATACAAGAAGAAGGAAGCTCCTAAACATACTGGAAGAGTTGGAAACAATGTTTAGCAGTTCAATGTTTTCTTCTTTTGCACTAGGCCCTGTGCTTAATACTAGTTAATATACTTGTTTGTTCTTGCTCAAAGAACAACTCGTACTATGACTTCCTTATTATGCACTGTTTAGGAGGTTCACATAGACGAGATTCTTGCTCTCCTGCAGCCTAGTTTCTTATTATAATCAGTGAGTACCTTGAAAACATTACGGTGAAACCTTTAAAGCTTCAAACAAATGGACAAATGAGGTAAAATGGGTTCAAAAACAAGAAGACGAAGGGTGGAGAAAGAAAATCAGGTCACAGTTGCATAATCAAACAAATTCATTAAGATTTGGGTTTAAAATGAAATCAGATCACTAAAAAGGGTCAAAAACAAACGACAAGAGAACTTGAGGGAATCCTGGCTTGTACATAAATGGCAAAATTCCATATCCCCTCCCGCATTGTAGGCTAGAAAATCTGGTGAGCCAGAAATTACAAACACGAAGAAGCAGGGAAAAGCTAATGAAAATTCCTACAATCAATGACAACCCTTGGAATAGAAGCCAACAAATATGAAGTACTGTACGTAAGGTCTTGATACTACATACTAGCAATAGTTTTTCATGATCCAAGTATGAGTAGAAAGAAGATCATGTGTACAAAACGGAGCTAATTGCCATACTACATACTAGCACCAGTTTTCCATGATCAAAGTATGAGTAGAAAGAAGATCGTGTGTACAGAAGAGAGCTAATTGCCATCCTACATAATAGCAACAGTTTTCCATGATCCAAGTATGAGTCGAAAGAAGATCATGTGTACAGAACAGAGCTAATTGCCATAGTACATACTGGCAACAGTTTTCCATGATCCAAGTATGAGTAGAAAGAAGATCATGTGTACAGAACAGACCTAATTGCCGTGCTACATACTAGCAATAGTTTTCCATGATCCAAGTATGACTAGAAAGAAGACCTTTTCCATGATCCAAGTATGACTAGAAAGAAGACCATGTGTACAGAACAGAGCTAATTGCCATACTACATACTAGCAATAGTTTTCCATGATCCAAGTATGAGTAGAAAGAAGCTCATATGTACAGAACAGAACTAATTGCCATACTACATACTAGCAACAGTTTTCCATGATCCAAGTATGAGTAGAAAGAGGATCATGTGTACAAAACATAGCTAATTGCCAGGTAAATCAACCAAACAAACACAGCATTTAAAACCAATCCTCAATTTGTCATGTAAATACTCCTCCTGAACAACAAACACAGCATTTAAATCAGTCATGTAAAACACAACATTTAAATAAGCCATGTAAACACTCCTCCTAAGCAGATTGCGAAGGAATCATTCCAGTCTTCCTAGCGTACGCAAATATCCCTCCAGCTTCAATCACCGGCCCAGCATCTCCAATGGGCTTCAACTTATACTCCTTGCCAGTCGTGTGATTGATCAACCGACTCTCTCCTAGCTCAATCGTTATTACGTCACCTGTTCTACACTCTTCGCATATTCTCACCTCTGACTCCAACGGATAAACCTCTCCTGTAGCCACCGAATTCCTGAAGAATATTCTCGCGTACGACTCCGCCACCACCGCTGCCACTCCGGCCGCTCCCAGCGCCACCGGAGCGTGCTCCCGAGAGGATCCGCACCCGAAGTTGTCGCCTGCGATTAGGATCGAGTATTTCGTTTTCATCTCGTTTGGCTCGATGAATCTGGTCTCGTACGATGCCGGGAGACCGATCATGGCGTAAGAGCCGAGCTTCTCGTACTCGGCAGGGTTTGAGGGGACTAGGGTTAGGTACTCGGCGGGGATGATCTGGTCGGTATCGATGTTGTCTCCGACCACGTAACAGAGTCCGTGGAAACTTCCGGTAGTTGTGGAAGCGGATGGGGCGGCGCGTGGAGTTATGGAGATGGTGCGTGGAGTTATGGAGATGGCGTGTGCATTAGAGATTAAGCTTTTGAGGATGGGGTGGAGAGAAACGGAGGGCAGTTTGCGTGAGGAAGGGGAGAAGAATGAGATGGATGGCTTGAGATTGGAGGCGGCAGAGGCTCTGTTAAAGAAGGCAGCGGCTACGGAAGCGGAGGAGATGGCCATTTCTAGTAGAATCGGAACGATGCGATGCGAATGCAAATAGTGCAGAGTAGGTCAGTAGTGGAAAAGAAGAAATGGTTTCTTGGGTGGACTGCGTACATTACAGTCAACTAAGTAGCCATTAGGATTTCGCCACGCAAGATACGGGTGACCGCTGATCGTATAATAACCGGGATTCTCCAGCCGCCAGCCGGCCTACCCCTCCGCTGTCTTGCAATTAGGCATCTCCAACTATTACTTTAAAATTTTACGCTAAATTTGTTGCAAAAGAAAATATTCTGATAATTTTTATATTATATTTAGTGTTATTCTAATCACTTTACACTAAAGTTTTACATTAAATATTTATTTATTTATAAAAATTAAAATAAAATTATTATTTTTAATTAATTAATATGTACTTTATATTAAACTAATATTATTTAACTAATATAATTAATATTACTGCAACAATAAATTAATAACGTTTATCAATAAAGAAATAAAAGGAATATTTTATGAAATTCAATCTCTTCTCAAAAAAATTTATGAACTTCAGTTGTTATGAGCTCAAAATGAGACAAAAAAATTAGAGCTAAGACAAAGACGAGCTCAATGTAATCATTGTAATGATATACTTTGTGTAAAGTAATATATATTTTAAATTTAATTATTTAGTAAAATATGTAAATAAATCAAATTGTGATAATAACATAAAAGGAATATGTTAAAAGAATATGGACAAAGTTGTCTTTTTATAATTTTTGGTGTATGAATAATAACACATTAAATTTGGTATATTACTATTTATACCATTTTGGTGATGAATTTTGATATCTTCCACTTCTTTATAGTGAATTCGTTGTACCAAAACATCAGATTTGGTGTTTTGGTGCCTTGGCTGGAGATAGCCTTAGCTTTTCTTGTAAGCTTTACACTTTGCTTAGGCACGGGAGCAAAGCAATAGAAATAAAAATAAGGATAAAAAATAAGGATAAGAATAAAAATTTTAATCAAGCATAATTAGTGAATAATTATTAGAAATAGGATTAAACAAATTAATAATTATGTTTATGTTTATGTTTGGCTCAAATATTAAGAATGATAATGAATTTTTTATTTATATTCAATTATTATGTGATTGATTTTGTGAGAAAATAATTACAATATTTTTATTTAATAAATAATTAACTAAAATTATTTTTTTAATAATTTAATAAATGTTAATTTTTGAGCATTTGTAAATGATTTTTATCACATGAGTATAATTAAAGAACTTATTTTATGTACAACATCAACCAAATAAAATAAAATAATTATTAAATGAATTAAAATAGCAAATGTTAAATTTTGATGATAATATCCTAATAAGAAAATATCAAAATAAAGTAAATTCACATTAAATTCTCAAATAGATTATATAATATCATGTGATACTAACTCAAGCATGTCTTGAGCAAACAACACTTTGTAATCGTCAGGCATACTAAAGAGGACTTCAACCTTTTTATCATCTTTACCGACCAGTCTTGTTGTTTTAACCAACTCCATTGATGAAGGTCTTACAATCTCTTTCAACATATCAAATAGTTGAATCTTTTCTAATTAATATCTATAAAAAGAGCCAATGCTTTTTCATATCTTTTAAAGGCCAAGTAGATTTATATTCAGATTCAATCATGCTTTTTACATTATTTGATAACTCCAAAATTCTACATGAAGTGGATCTGTGGAACTATTATCTTCTTGCGCTTTCTTTTTCTATAAAAGAAGGTGATGCTCAATTGTTTTAAGTCACATTTTTCATCGTTTCTAATATTTGACTACACGTTATTCATATTACTACTTCTTTCAATATTATTGTCATTTCCTCTTATACTTTTGTCACTTGTACCTCGAACTATATTTCTTCTTGCTCTTTCTTTTGCATAATTTCAGCTAGTCGATCGAAATGGATAAATTGTTTTACGTATAAAGCTAATGCTCCTTCACGACTCTACATTATAATAACAATAGTATTATAAATAACTATGTACACAAATAATATCCAATACAAAATACAAAATAAAAATTTTATTTATAACTTTACCTAACTAATATAAATGTCTTTATCTCCAATCACCATTTTTTGCTCATAATCCCATCCAAATATTCGTTTTGTTGAATATCCAATATATATCCAAATAGCTTCTTCATAATTTTAACTTTGAATTCAATATGAGATTTTGCTTTAAGATCAGTTTTAGGCATTCTTTCTTTAAGACACTTTTCAATTTCAGCATAATATCCATTCTTATAGTTACAAGATAATATTGACCTATTACATAACATGTAAAATATATCAACAACATGATTTTAATATATAGAAAAATGATTTGGATATATAACATTGAATATCTCACCTCGAGGAATTTTTAATCCATTTCTTTAAGAAAATGCATCTCAAACCACCCTAGCATCAACAACTAATCCTTCCCAACTTGGTAGTACATATATAAATTGCATGTCCATAGAAAACACACTTAAGAAATTTGTTGCAATCTCATTCTTCCTAGTATGATATCAAGCTTTTTTTAAACAATATTTGGTACATTTATCTAAGTATATGTCCCATCTAAAACTACTATGAATTCTGAAATTACAAAAATCATATCAAGTCATCATTAACCAAAAGTAAATCTTGCCCTAAACAAAACTACATAAATGAATATTATCACCCTAAACCACTTCAATCTTTCATTGGTGCTATTCTTAAGGATAGTTTCAGGGACTTTAAGTATAACTCTCCATAACTTAAGCATAAATCTCAATACATTATGAAATGTCTACTTATCGTCTCCCTCAAATGTTGAAAGCACAATTGATTTCTTGATTTCTCTCATTAAAGGCAAGGATATTTAAAAATATTGCTACCATTTCCTCTACATTTATATTTTTAGAATCTTTTAATCCATTAATATTTTGCAGCATTAAGCATAATATGAAAAAAATTATGCCTGTCCATATGAAGTTGCTCAATTTCTACAATGTCAATATCCATAATCATACCATTAAGATGTGTTATTTGAACTAATGGATTATGCATAATAGACTCCTTTATCATTCTTAATATGTACTTGCTTAGTAGATATGGTAATAACCTTAACAATGTCATAATAATTCTCATCCTTCTTCTTCTTAATGTATACCATAAATATAGAAAATTGTAATGTTGAGATGTACGAGCCAAAAATGACATTCAGTAATAATAATCATCATCATGAAATATATTTAAAAAATCAAAGTAATCAATGCCATTAACCACACAATAAGTTAGGTATATATATATAAACTAATTTCATTAAAAAATGAAAATGAGTACAATGACTAAACATTATATCCTTGCCCATGTCCTACAAACCATATAATTATAATTTGCATTTGGAAAGCAACACAAAATTGATATCGTCTCTCAAATTGTGATCTTGTAAAAACAATATAGTTATATTGCATATTATGCCTATTAAGGAACTAAAATTCACTATAGTAAAGCATCCACTTCTAGTCTTTAAGTTGCTTATATAACATCACTTTCTTTTTAAATCTATGCTCTTATGTCTTTTTCTTTCCTATTTCAATGTATATTGTCAAATTTATGAATGAACAACAAGTTTAAGAAGTTAGAGTAGGAAGTGAATGAGAACATCTATGTTATCCAATTATATTATTGTAAACCATATATATCATCTCTACCTTGAGACCACACCAACACTCTACAATTGCAAAAGGTTATCATTTTTTCCCATAAAAATCGTATGGTGTAAAATTATTTATGGAAAAAATGAAGTAGAAGAAGAAAAAAGACATCAGAGAAAAGGGCCCTTAATCTCAAGAAACCCATATGATGCAATAGTTGTGTTTAATACATTTAATTATTGAAATGGTAGTTATAGCAAAACGGTTGTATTGAAATTTATGAAATGTTATTTATCATTGAATAATCCTCAAATATTATAGTTAAATGGTTACTTTCATGTATTTGAGATCCATGGACTAAAGATATTTTCTTCGTTAGCTTATCAATAATAATGCTAAATGAATTCAGTACTCTTTAACTCTTATCTGATTCATTTGTGAAATTAAAAACTTCAAGTTAAGGTCAATTACTTTTATATATTCTATATCATAATACACCAATTGTTGGATCTCGAAATTTTTCTTTAAGTTAAACATGATTTAGAATATTTTGAGGTTTATTGGATTAATTATTTTTTAAGATAATTATTATGTCAAGGTTAATAGGATTTTATTGCATGGATTAATGGAATTAAAGAACTAAGGTAATAAGAATGTTCAAGGGCACTTTTAGAAGATCACTTAAGTTTAAAAGAACATGAGCTTATAAGGAAGGGTAAAAAGGACTTTTTGGGCTCATTAAGGGTAGAAATGGAAGAAGAATATGTTATCTTGCTTGTTAAGAAGAGAAAAACGTGAATTGAAGGGAGAGAAGAGTGAAAAACAAAAATAAGAGAGAAGAAGAGAGGTTTCGGTGAAAGAAGGAAAGAAGAGAAATCAAGCTTCTTAAGGTAAGTTGACCATCTTTTCTTCTTACTTTATTAAAGAAATGGGTTGTTGTAACATCCCACCTCTGACGGGAAGGGTAAAATAGTAAATTGGCTAGGGGTAAGAGTGATTAGGACTACTTTGACATTGTCCATGCATACTGGTACTAGTGAACAGTTAAATTGTGCACATGCAAATTACTGTACATGCATACATGACATTCCCGATTTTCGTGCCTAATGCAATTTTATTTTGATTAATGTGGTTATTGTATTTGAAAAATTATTTTGACTGATCCAGAGAGTGTTTTATATTTTAAGCGATTTTTAGGAATTTTTCTGGAATTTTCCGGAGAAAATTCCCGGATCGGAAAAAAAATCGCCAAGTGGTGAACCGGTTGATTTTCTACTGTTATTTTGGTACTAAACTATTAAATATCTTGGTGGGACCGAAAGTGGACTCTTAAAACTAGTTGGAACCGAAATTGGATTGAAATTGCTTGGTATTTGTTTTCTTTTTTCACAAATTTGATTGGTTCTTTGACTTTTCCTCATTTCTCCTCCAATTGCCAAGTGTTCCTTTCATTTAATGCATAATTATCCTATGCATTCTCGGTTCTTCTATAAGGAAGGAAGGAAAAACATGTTTTATTTGCTCATTTTCCAAGTTCAACCGAAACCTACTCTCCTTTCAAACCATCCATCGATTTCTCCTTCTTTAAGCCACTCTTCCTCCAATCTTTAAGAACCCTCCTTCAAGCCACTTTCTTTCCATGATGACCTTATACTTGCATGTGTTAGAAGAGAGTGGAGAAGGTGTAGAGGTAGAATAGTAAGTAAAATTTTTTTGAAAGGAATTGAAGAAATTGAAGAGTGGAAAGGCTTGAATTGGTAAGTGTTTAATTATGCTTTGATTATGAATTTAATGTCTTGGTAGTTAGAAGCATGCAATGGGAATTTTAGGGCATTTATTTTGATTATTGATGCATTAATTTGATGAGAATTATAATGTGAATTGATGGGTATAAATGTATGGTGTGTTAGGATAATGAATGATTATGGTGTAACTTGGTTTTTAACATAGTTTGGATTGAGTTTTGAATGTGAGATTAAGGAAAAATCAATTGAGTAAGTGCTGCCAAATTGTGGTAGGTATTCCTAGTGAATGTAGGCATGATCTAAGGACTGATTTTGTATCCAATTGGGATGCTTATGGTAGTAGAAGTTCAATTGGCATGATAGGTGGTGTAATTGAGTAGTAAAGTTGAAAATGTAAGTTTGACCTACTGTACTGTTTTGAGCATAACTCATTGTATGGTTATGCAAATGAGGTGAGGTTTGTACCAAATTAAACTTTGGTTTGTTGGCTACATTTTTGTGTGAAATAGGTGTTGTTTAATTTTAGCCTTAAGAGGTTGAAATTTGGCTTAGAAAGTTACTGCTGGGACTTATGTGAACAGTATCCGGATTGATGACCTGATTGTTTTGATGATTTTTCTAAATTAATTGCGAAGGAATTAGGGAAAATGGTCTAAATGAAAGTTGAAGCCCATTAAATTAGCTTTCCATTTCCACCAATTTTGCAATTTTTAGATCTGTATATGGGGAAATATGCACTGTGGACTATTGACTGGTTTTGAGCAATTTAGTGAAACCTAGCCTAAGTGTAGCTTTTGTGCACATTCTGATTGGAAGCAATTTTAGCAATTTCTGTGAATTGAATTG
>JAOSBP010000005.1:14063797-14079214 GCA_027563825.1 Erythroxylum mucronatum
AGAGGTAGAAGGGAGGGAGGGAAATTTTGAAAATTTTTGAAAATTTTGCAAAAAAGTACCACAATTTTTTAAAATTTTCGGTACCGGCTGGTATTTAACCGGTATTTTGAATACCGGTCGGTACCGGTCAGAAATTTTAAAATTTTTTGAAAATTTTGCAAAAAGTACCACAATTTTTTAAAATTTTTAATACCGACTGGTATTTAACCGGTATTTTGAATACCGGTCGGTACCGGTCAAAAATTTTAAAAATTTTGCAAAAAAGTACCACAATTTTTTAAAATTTTTGGTACCGGCTGGTATTTAACCGGTATTTTGAATACCGGTCGGTACCAGTCAAAAATTTTGAAAATTTTTGAAAATTTTGCAAAAAAGTAACACAATTTTTTAAAATTTTCGGTACCGGCTAGTATTTAACCGGTATTTTGAATACCGGCCGGTACCATCGAAATTGGCCGATACCGATCGGTATTTTTTACCGGTACCACCTACACCTATACCGGTACCAGATTTGGACCGGTAGGGTACGTTCCGGCTGGTACCGGCCAGAACGGAACGGAATTAAAAACACTGTTCGTTACACTACAAAGTTACACCTAAATTTTCCAATAAAGTGAAATTATACACTCTAAACACTTGATGTCACTATTAAGCATATGGATACATTGATTAGGATGACACAATGTGATTTCCAATACATTTTTTATCGACATATTTGCAACTGAAGTTGGTGAAAGAAAATTGTAAGTTAGATGTGTTTAACGTTATCAATGAGTTTTTTTTTTTGTCTAGCATAAAGTATCTAACTACTAACACTTATTTTTTTTAACATATGTGAAATCAGAATTTAGATCCTCTGTCCAATATTACTCCGTCTCATAGAATTTCAGTCATTTATTTTGCGGGACCCACACGGGACCCATGCGAGACCCACATAAATAAATGACTGAGATTTATTAGACACAATAAGACACCATAATATTGGATAGAGGATCTGGACTCGTGAAATCAAGCTAGAATTATCTAAATGAATCATTTCTTCATGAGATGATTCAAATAATGATAGATAAGAAAATAGAAAAATTTTACATTTATTAAAATGTGATTGGTAATACCATGAAAGTTACTATTGTTTTGGATCTAAGGTATAAACTTGCTATAATTGAATATTATTTTCAAAGGATCTATGATGATCATGCTTTAATACAAGTTGATATCATTAAAAAAAGTTGTAGTATGATTTTTTTACTAATTACCAAATAAGATTAGGTAAAGAGCTCAATCACAACAATTCAATGTTAGGTTCAACTTTTATTAATACATCCTTCCCAAGCAAGAAAGTTTTCAGTTTGAATCTTAGTTTAAAAAAATCAATGAGTGAAAAATGTCTAGGATTTCATATAGTCACATATAGTTAGAGAATTTTTTAGAAGGTAACGTTTGCTAGACATCTTATGAGAATTTTGAGATACTATTATGGTGAAAGTTGAATAAAAGTCAATATCTAATTATATACACAATTTTATGAGATTTATCAGCTATCTCAATGTTTACAATTATTTATGGGTATGCTTTTAGTATTTTTTTTGGTGAAAAGGAAAAGACAAAGGAGTACTAACGCCTCAGAAAAGCAATAGAGAGAACATCATTTTGCATAAACTGACGAAGTCCCGGTATTGGGTTGTCCCATAGTTGTCAACGTTGCGACGAAGAAGATCCATATTTTGCTAAGACATCAGCACACTGGTTTCCTTCCTTGAGGATGTGACAAATCGAACAATCCCAATCTCTATTCATCATGTGCCTGATATCCTCAATAATAGCTAAATAAGGGTGTGAATGAGAATACGAGACAGTAACTAAATGAATAGCTTCGAGAGAGTCTGACTCCATAATAATTCGCCGATAACCATGAGCCCATGCTAAAGAAAAGCCATGAAAAATAGCTTGGAGCTCGGCTAGCAAATTTGTAGCAATACCAATGAAATCTGAGAAACCAACAATCCAACGACCAATCTCATCTCGAATCAAACCACCAAAATCAGTAGCGTCGGGATTGTCGAGAGAGCTACCATCCACATTGACTTTAACATAGGTTGGCCAAGGAGCTTTCCATGAGACCCACCTACTCTCCCGCTCTATCATTTGAGCCTCTCCCATGCATGCACAACACTCATCAACAAGCTTCAAATACCTATGGTGTTGGCTGAAAACAGATATGGTCTGATGCTGAAAGATCTCACTGTTTCTAGCACACCAAATGGTCCAAGCTCCAACAATAAACTTGATAGCGTGATAAAGAGAGTAAGAAGCATCAAACACATGAGTTGTAATCCATGAATCAATGTCAAGGCTGAAGAAAGAAGCATTCAAACTTCCCAAAATAGCACTCCAAACCGGTTTTGCCCATAAACAATCACGTAAGGCATGAATATTGCTCTCCCAATCCTTACCACAACGAGAATAATATGGAGAAGAGGTCATTCCACGCCTATATCGCAACAAATTCGTTGGAAGACGCTGCCACCGAATATGCCAGATGAAAAACCGAAGCTTTTGGAGAATTTGAAACTTCCAAATACGTGACCAAAGCTTGCTAGGGGCAGGAGGATAAGGAAGACGAGTAATAAACTCATAGCTATACTTCACTGAATAACAACCCGAAGTATTCTCCCCCCTGATCAAGGAATCACCAGTTGGATGTATTCGCGAAACTGGCACGGCGAGAATAACTTGCTGCAAATCATCCGCAATTTTAGTATTAGTGATCGGATAATAAGTCCTTATCATCGTCGAACTTTATTTGACAAATTTAAAGATGGTGACATCTTAGTATTTTACCTTTATTTCTTTAAAAATTATCTATTATATAATTTTACATTTTCTTTATAAAATTGTAATATACATATACGACATGGATATAAATGACGCCATCCATCATTTTGGATATTTATTTGAAGAAATCAATCCATATGATTTTGTTAGTGAAAGTAAATTCGTCATATCACAAATTAACTTATGTCACAAATTGATCATAAAGAAGAAACTTATGTAACTACTAATCCATTATATGCCCTGTTTACGACATCTGATCACGATGAAGCATTTTATTATAACTAAAATTGAAAAAAAAACATATTTAACAAAAAAAAACGTAAAACCAAAATAAATAATCCGACACGACACGAACTATCTAATTGTTAACTTATTTCTAATTAAGACCCAATTACTGTGTGTAATTATTAAATTAAGGCTTGTTATCGCCTGGGAGTGAAAAAGGACGGTCCATATTTCAAGTTCATTAGGGTTTTGTAGCATATAACCCTCAACCTTTTGTCTGCGCGAGTGCAAACCATAGACGCGCGGCTTAACTCAGCTTTGCTCCGATCCAATGGGTACTCACCCTCTTCTTCTATTCTCTGGTTTCTTGTGGGAAAACTTGCTTTGCTTTGTTTTGTTTTGCTGTTCCATCTCTCATACTTTAATTATTTGGTGTCCTGCCATAGAACAATTCATTTTTTCCCCCTGGATTTTGTATCTCTCATTCCGATGTTTGGGGGTAAGCTTAACGTGAAACCAGTCATTTGTTTGAATTGACAATGCTAGTACAATTTCCTGCTATTCATTTCCACATGAAAAATGATCATGTTTCTTAGTTTTCTCAAGGAGCAAAGTGGACGCAGTTTGTATGCAAAAGAGAAAGTTGATATTGTTCTTTAAGCTTTTGGTTTAGTGTATTGAACTTGCGATTTTTGATGGGTTTGAACGAAAATAGGGTCTTACAAGTACGTATCCGAGCTATGGAGGAAGAAGCAATCAGATGTTATGAGGTTTCTGCAGAGGGTGAGGTGTTGGGAGTACCGCCAACATCCTTCCATTGTCCGTGTCACCCGTCCCACTCGCCCTGACAAAGCTCGCCGTCTTGGCTACAAGGCCAAGCAGGTTAGACTTACCTGTAGGTCCAATATTGTAAAGTGATCAACAACTGTTACAATAATAGATAAACGTGTTAAGCTTCAATGCCCATTTTACCATACTGACCGATTCCAATCCAGCTGGCAGATTCGCCTTGCGACATGACTTATATAAGGCATGCATTTGGATTTGTTCTATATGTATTATTTGCTTCCTATGTGGTTTTTGTTACGATTTGTCTTTTTTTGTGTTTTGTGATAATCCATGGTTTTGCAATAGCCTTTGTTGTGTTTAGAATAATTTGGGCATATTGATGTGCTACAAGTTGTAGTCTCTTTCCGGTCATTGCTGGTTAAGCGGCTTCCTGATGAACAGTCATCTCCTTTTTTGGAGACTCTCTACATACAGTGATTAGATGCTTCCTGAGATCAGCTATATGAAAACATGCAGTCCATCATCTGACCAAGTGGATTTGCTTTTATTTGAACCTCTTTTGTCATCAGATATATTTAATTACTCTTTCCATCTTTTATCCTTTTTTAATCTTGGGACAAAATGATCTATACCATGGTTGTTTTCCTGCATGTCATTCTTCTGTGATTTAAAGGATTTCAATACTAGCTTTCTCTGTTGAGAGTTTGCTGGCTGGTTTCTGATGGAAAGTCATCTCACCCTGTGGTCCCTCGTGGAATATTATGTGAAATGGCAACTCATGCTTCAACACCTACTTCCTTATTCTTGTATAATTGTGCATAGATTGGGGTTCATAAATTTTAGTTTTGTTATTCTTTAAATGTTGACAATTACAATATTTGTGTTCGCACAATTTGACCAATGGTTGGTTTCATGCAGGGTTATGTGATTTATCGTGTCCGAGTTAGGCGTGGTGGTAGGAAGAGACCTGTTCCCAAGGGTATTGTGTATGGGAAGCCCACAAACCAGGGTGTGACCCAGCTTAAGTTCCAGAGAAGCAAGAGGTCTGTTGCAGAGGAGCGTGCTGGCCGAAAATTGGGAGGTCTTAGGGTTCTGAATTCCTACTGGATTAATGAGGTCTGTATGTTAATCTAAAAGTACCATTTTTCAATGTTAATTATTTTTTACTGTTGCCTGTGTTCCATCCTGCATTTATCTTCATACAGGATTCTACTTACAAGTACTTTGAGGTAATTCTGGTTGATGTGGCACATAATGCTATTCGCAATGACCCAAGAATCAACTGGCTCTGCAACCCTGTACACAAGCACAGGGAGCTCCGGGGCCTTACTTCTGCAGGGAAGAAATACAGGGGTCTCCATGGAAAGGGGCACTTGTTCCACAAAAATCGGCCCTCCCGCAGGGCAACCTGGAAGAGAAACAATACTCTCTCCCTTCGTCGCTATCGATAAGTGCAGTGATGTCTTCAATGTTCTGCTAATGCTTGCTGAGTTTTGTTTGGAGAACATGGTTGTCATTTTGGGTTCATGGTTTTCGATTTTGAAATAGTTGAGGACTTATTTATTCCCCTTGGAAGCATTGCTGGGGTTGAAATGTTGCATTAAATTTGCATTATGTTATTATTCATTAGATAGGTGATACTCGATTCAAAATCTTGACAACCAGCGATGTGATTGATTTATAATACCTACTGTAGAATGAGTTAAGAATTGACATCTGAGTTTTGAGTCCAGATTCTTTGTCTAGTTTTATTGTGTCTTATTCTGTCCTATAAATTTCAGCCATTCATTTATGTGAGCTCCGCGTAAGTCCCGCACAAATAAACGCAAGATCCGTATAAATAAATAGCTGACGCGATATTTGTATAAATAAATGGCTGAGATTAATAGGATAGAATAAGACACTGCATCTTGACTCCTGAGTTTTTGCCTACCTTTATGAGAAATTTATGAGCTCACCATCAATGGTTCCGTCCGCTTAGGAAACAAAATAAGCTTTTGGGTAGCCGATTCCTCAACGAGAAAGCTATAGGGGCTTTTGGGTAGCCGATTCCTCAACGAGAAAGCTATAGGGATGCAATGATCGGAGACTTCTTAGGTGTTTGGGAATCTCAAAAAATAGTTGTGCTACCTTTCTGATCTCGTGTTATATTGGCAAGTGTTTTCAGAATCGAAATCCCATTATATTAGCAACTGGCTTCTGTCAAACCTCAAATCTTGAGCTTTTTAGCACATCGTGACTTTTATCATAGTAGGAAGATTTGAAGTTGTACAAAATAACAACTCAAAACCAATGGCATCAACAGCAATCATTGGTGTTTGATGTATCCCTTTCGTTATATTCATGCATGACTTCATCAAGTGTCACAAGTTTGTGCTTCTCAATAGAGAGCTGTGCTGCGACTCCGATGGCAACTGAGATCAACCCATCTTGCAAAGACACTGCAGGGACCTTTTCACCTTCTGCCCGTATTGCATATAAGAAGTTAAGGTGTTCCAGATAGCTAGAGCCATGATGAAGCCCATCGTACCTAAAGAAACCAGTATGCTTGAGAATTGTATTTAAGAATCAGACCAAAGAAAAGCACACCTACTTGATTCGATCATCCTCAGCTTTCAAGGTTATAACACCTTCTCTTCCCGCTGCTCTAGTACCAAAGCGCACAATGCTCTCTGGAACAAAGGCCTCACCCTGTTAAATAAAACAGAGAAACAATAACTACTACAGGCTGTGGACAAAAATCAAGCAGAGCTCCTGGAAAGGTAAAAGAGTTTTAACCTTTCCAATTTCACCAACGACAGAAATTTCTTGCTCATTTCTGCTCCCTTCAGCAAACATGCATAGATCAAGCACCCCTCTCGCACCATTGTCAAACTCCACTATAACGTATGCGTTGTCAATAATATCTGGCCTCTGTAATAAAGGAAAGAAAGGGTAAAATTGTACTCCATAGATGAAACTAAAAATAGAGTATAAAAACTTGCCCTTCCATCATAGACTTCATCTTTGTGGTTGACATCCATAGCTCCAGAAGCCATAACTCTAACGGGGTTTGAGCCAGCAAACAGCCTCATTAGGTCAAAGAAGTGGCAGCACTTCTCTACCAGAGTGCCACCTGTGTTAACATTGAACCGGTTCCAATTGTTAACCTGTTACAAGCAGCACTTACAAACATTTCGAATCCCAACAAGAGTACTTGCGCCATGAAACAGAGTCGCTTGAATTCACCTTAACCAGAAAGGGAAATCGATGTTCACGGATTGCCACCATTTGGACAGCCCCAACAGATCCACCTTTGACAATTTTTATCAGCTTCGCAACCGCTGGCATGTACCTGTACTCTAGTCCAACTTGTACTATCATATCTGATCTCCTTTTCGCAGCATTCACAACCTAAATCAAATTCAATTTAAGATAATCATGTAATATACATATATAGTAATTTTAATTGTAATTAGAACAGGGTCATACTTTTTTACAGTCAGCAACGGATGTACACAAGGGCTTCTCTACTAGGATGTGATGAGGCTTGGGATGGTTGATGATATCCATCAGGATTTGATAATGCGTCATATTTGGACTTGACACCACCACCACATCGCATTCTCCACCCTCCAGCAAGTCCTTATGTCCTGAATAGACCTTTTTGTACACTTTCATCTTATAATCTCATCATTACATTTTTTATTACCCCAACAAGTAAAATAAACATTCTTCTCTTCTTCTTCCAGAAAAATAAAATGAACTTCAGTTATATTTTAAAAAAAAGGAAATCCAAGAGCGTTTTGTACAAGGAAAAGATGTTAGAGACAGTCTATTTATTTTTTTCTTTTTGCGTGTTCATTGTACTAATGTTCAACTATATAGACAGCATCAGAATGGAATATTACATGAATCAATCCATAAAAAAAAAAGCAGATATAAAGAGTGAAAAAGAAAAAGAAAGCAATACCTGAAGAGACCAACCAAAGGACTTGGCCAAATCAAGAGCAAGTTGTTGAGAAGGAACGTGAGGATCGGCGATACAAGTAACAACGACGTTTTCGTTGCGGAGATGGTAGAGATTAAGGAGGTGTTCTCTTCCCATCATGCCCATCCCGATGATTCCATACCTCACTGCTGTTGCATCCATTGCCATTGTTTTGGCCTTGGTAAGAATATGCTATCACCTTCTCTTATTTATGCTTTTTTTTTTCCTGCTGAAGTACGGAAGCCGCAGTTGTTTATTGGAACGTCTTTGCGTCCAGGTTCATGGCATGTTTCGTATGATGTTACTAAGAAAGTTGGATAAGATGATACTAATTGTTGAAAACGACGTGGGCTTACGTTTCTAAGTTTCTTAGTTTCTGTCGTAAGGTTGATTGATTGAGTATAGGCGGTAGGAGTCTAGGTATCAATGGCTTTTGTAATTTAGTACAATTGTGGAGGATCTAGTTGGAAACTGGTGATAACTGCAGTATGTTGGTAAAAATTTAAACGTTTGATGGTATTAAAAAAGTTACTAAATCCTGTGGAAATCTTTAATATTTTGTTTTAGTAGGACTTATCATTAATAAATAAAAAAGATCCCTTTCCTTTTTCCCAGGCATTCATCAGATGCGTTGATGTCGTTGCATAAGACGGTCAAATTATTATCAAATTGCAGAGACAGTCTTAACACCCAATGATGAAAATGACTAATAACACCACCAACGAATTCCTTCAAGCATACGACATCTTCTACAGTATGATTTTTAAGGGATGAAGGCGGCGAATAAGAAATTAAATTCTCTGTCCAATATTATGATATCTTATTTTGTTCTATAAATTTCAACCATTTATTTATGTGAATTTCGCGTGAGTTTTGCATAAATAAACGCGAGACTTGCATAAATAAATGGTTGAGATTCTTAGGACATAATAAAAAATTATATATTAGACAGAAGATCCCACTAATAAACCATCAACTTGTCCATAAGAATTTTCACAACCTAGCTTCTTGACTCCAACATGTTTCACGTTGGTGATTTCTTTATCACAAACAGGCCACGATATAGCATGAGTTTCGTCAAACGATGGCTTCGCCAGTGGCTACATTATGGATGAATTCCTGGCTTCAACCGTGTTGTCACTATCGTCGTTGAAAAACATCGACCCATTGTCCATAAGTTAACTACTACTTAACACAAAATTTGAACTTTTCAAACTTGTAATCAATTTTAGTTTAAATTTACAAATTTTGAATTTGAAACAACACCTTCAAGAAGCAGGTGGCAAAGCCATAAAAGAGATCAAGAGGCCACGTATAGTACTAGGGTGGATGTGAAGTTGAACAAGCACATTTGGAGTAGGGGATATATAAGGAGTGTGCCAACGAGGGTAAGGATTCACATTCTTTGAAAAAGGAATGATGATGAAGATGCAAAGGAAGAGCTCTACTCTCCTTTAGTTGTTGCCTAAATCTCACTAGAAAGACCTAAAGGGCCTAGGCACTAAGGTCACCGGAGATGATGTTTGTCACTTAGATTATTTTTAATTATTTTTCTTGACTGTTGAGTTTTTTAAGTTCAATTATCTCATTTTCAAAATATTAAGAAAAATTAGGAAGTCTTTCATTTGTCTATCATTATAGATAATACTATCCCTGTTATCTATCTTGGAATTCTAACCTAAACTCTATTTTATGGTTTATTATAGCATTACTATGTACCAACTTGTCTTTGATGTTCCGATCTCTTGAATTTTAGTTATTTAGGATGCGTAGAACCTGCGGAATAAAGATGATTTCTCGTAAAAAATTATATGCAGATGCCTGATTTTTTCTATCGTTTTGCAATTTGTCCCATAATTGGCATTCATTAAGTTTTAGTTTTTTATTACACCATCTATATATGCATGCTTTACCCTTCATATATATGTATACGTGTGTGTATATATATATATATATATATATAATATGTATATATTACTTGACACACAAGATCTCAATTTTAAAAGAGGTATTAGTAGTTTATTGGATGTAGTACCCTTAATAGTCGATTGCTTTATTTTTGTTAGTATTTATGCAAGACAAAAAGGAATTCTAGATGTGTACATCTAATAACATGTAAAGTACATATATTAATTCTTAATGTTTTGATTGATAAAATACTTTTTAATTATGGATTATAATTATATATTTTATGCTTTATAAAGTATATTTGAGATTTGGATAAAAATGTGTTTAAAAATAGATATTTAACAAGTAAAGAATAAAGATTGCAAACTTTGAAAGAAAAAGGGAAGGCCTATAGGAGAAAAGTTTAAGAAGAGGTCTAAGGTGTGTCCATACTTTAGTCAATATATGTGCTCCAAGATTTAACGAGATTAAATAGATAAGTTCCTTCAAAAATTAGTGAGCCTTAGTTATTTCTGCCTTTATTTTATATTGTTTAAGAGTCTTGTTTAGGAAGGATCTGTTTTGGTAGGATAATCCTAATAAGAGTGAAATTCTTTAGATTTAGTCTTGATTTTAGCTTTTATTCCTTTTAGGAAGATCACTAGAATGGGTTGTTGGAGGATTTATAGGAGCAAGTATCGATATATCTCTCTCACGTCTTAGTTTTTCGTTTATAGTAATTTAGAGATAGCTCTTTACCTCAGGTTAGATGTTTGTTGTCATTTGATTCCATTAAATTGCATTCTTGATTAGTTTTTTTTTCTTTTAATCTATTTCAATTTCCATTTTAAATTCTCCCTTTCTTTATTTTATTTTGTTAACTTAACAAAAGAGAAGATAAGCTTTACCAGTCTCAGTGGATTTGATCATGCTCATCACTTGTGATAAAGTAGGATTATATTTGTTGGATTTGACACCTACCAAAAATTGACATTATTGCTAAAAAATGGTGTCAAAGTAAATTTATTTCTATTATGCCTCAAAATTCTCATGCAGGTGAACTTTAATATAATCCTTAGACCAAGGAAAAAAATTAGGAGATTAAGGAAGGAAACATATTTAACTAATAAGCAAGCATCTTTTTCTTTATCTAAAATATTAGAACCAACACTTGATTTGATAGAATCCTATAGTGATTCTAAAGTTGAAGTAATCATGGCTAATCAAAAGAATCTTGAGAGAACTGACAACATTAGATTTGACTCAAAAACCATTTTGCATTAAATATCCAAGCCTGAACGTAGGTTTCGAGTTTAAGTCTAGTTTGATTTATTTACTGCTTACCTTTCGTGACCTTAAAAATGAAAATCCTTTTAAGTACTTGAAGGAATTTCATATGGCATATTCAATTTTAGAATTGCAAGGTGTATCTAAGGAGAAAATAAAGTAATATGCATTTTCATTCTCATTAAGTAATAAAGCTAAAGATTGGCTATTTTATGCACCTTCTAGGTCCATTACTGTATAGATAGATAAGATGAAATTATTCCTTAATACAATTTTCCCTATCTCAAGAGTTACCAATGTAAGAAAGGAAATATATGGAATAAAAAAAGGATATTGAGTCCCTTCATGAATATTGGGAAAGATTTAAACAATTGTATGCAAGTTGTCTTCAATATGGGATTTTTGAACAACTCCTCATTTAACACTTTTATGAACGATTGTTACCAATAGAAAAAGGATGATGGATGCAACTAAAGAATATTCCATAGTGAATAAAACTCATCAAGATGCTAGAGTTTTAATCTCTACCATGGCTACCAATTTCTCTCAAATTGACTTAAATAAGACTTATCTTTAAGAATAGTAAATGAGATAAATGTGTCTAATATTAAATAAATTTTTTTTCTAATTTAACTTCTCTTGTTGAATAGATGGCCATGGGAAAAATGAAAGAAGTTAAACCTTATAGGATCTAGGTCGCTTATAACTAACCAATCGATATGTATTCGATACTTCAAGATGATAATCAATTGCATGTTATGTGGTTAAAGGATTTCCAAGTCCACCAAAAGGAAATATGATCATTACTCAAACATTTATAACCTAAGATAGAGGGATCACCTAACCTCCCACCAAATTTCCAAAATTTTCATAATTGACCAATGAGTCTACTACAATAGCTTACCTCAAAGTCATTTATGTTACTTAAAGATATAATTAAATTAGTTGTTACTAACTCAAAATAATTTAAAAAAATCAAGCATTTAGAAATTTGGAATATCAATTAATCAACCAGTATCATCGGTTAGTAAAATGGAGATTACAGTAAGTTTTTTTGTAGCCCATTGTTAATCTAAAATAAATGTAAGTACAATCTCCCTATGAAGTGGGAAAGAGTTGAAGGAAACTAGAAGAAGTCAAAGAATAACACACGGTCACCCTTTAGAGGAGGAGATGAAAAAACGAGTGATAACTCCCTAACAACAATTCAATCAACCCAAGATGGTTAATGAAGAACACCCAAGAGCATTGATGACCAAACCTCTATTCCCTGAAAGATTTGTCAAATCCAAGAAAGAGCAAGAGGAAAAGGCAATTCTTGAGAACTTGTTTAAGATAGAGGTAAACATATCCTTACTTGATGTAATAAAACAAGTACCTCATTGTACAAAATTTCTCAAATAATTAATTATGCATTAAGAAAGGTAAATTTAAAGTAAATGAAAGGGTAAGACTAGGGGAAAATGTGTTAGCTATTCTCTAAAGAAAATTGCCCCTAAATGTAAAGACTCTTATGCATTCAATATCCCATGTAGACAATCTTGAAATTAAGAAAATTATGTGTGATTTGGGTGATTCAATTAATGTTATGCCTTTGTATATTTATAAATCTTTAAATGTTGGTTTATTACAAGAGATATGTATGGTCATCTAACTTACCAATATATATGTATACCCTATGGGAATCTTGGTAATGTTGTCGCTTGCAACCAAATTAATGTTAACTCTAATAATACAATATGTAGTTAGTGAAGAGTTGAGATTGTTCCCACGAGGATTCTATTAGTAAGTGTTTCACGAGTTAAAACTAAAACAAATTGGGGGGATCGAATTAACGTGATTTTAAGAAATTAAAATTGAAAAAAATAAAAATAAACAAAAATAATCAGATTTGGAAAATTAATGAACAAATTTTAGTTTCGGGTCACCTACGTTATCAAATTAGTATGGATCATTGATAAGAAATTAAGTCCATTAACAAATACTCATTGAATGGTGTTCTCAATTAGGATTAAATAAATAGAAACATGTATTCTAATCACTCTTATTAACTAATAACTTAGGTATGATCTTAAGTTTTATTAATTAGTAGCTTAAGAACTAAGAGAATCAGTAAGCAAGACAATACACAAACGATATGTATTTAGTCTAAATAAATCTCTTTCTTAGAATTTTCAATCCCTAAGGTAAAAGATGGTAATCCTATTTGCCATTTTGGATTAGCAAAACTGGTTATCAAATCCTACTAATCTGGCTGTAAATTAAATCAATCAATTCTTAGTTGCACACCCTAGAGATCAATCAATTCAATTATGAAAAGTAATACGAAAGACACTTAATATTAGTTAATGAAATAAACTTTATTTAGAAAATCTCACACATAGTAGAGGATAACGTTGGTTCCCTTTAACTAAGAAAAAGGATTTAGCTACTCATAACAGTGATGAAACTTGATAGAAAAATAGCAGAACATATGATCTCCATCTCTGCCCTTTTTCCATAAAGAAATGAAAAACTCCCAAAAAGCCCAACAAAAACATGAAAGATGATCTCCCTAAAACGGTGGTTGTCCTCCCTTCTTAAAGTTATTTTATCTGATATACTTCCCCACAAAATCAGGTAGCAGAACCCCATATAAACAAAAAAAAACTTGATTATCAAAATAATTAGAATCCTATGTTTATAAAATCTCTTTTCAAATTAGACTTTGGTGACAAACTTTTCCTTTGCACGTGCCCACGCTTAGTCAAAAACTTTTTTGCCAGGTAGAAATTCGAATTGCCTTTGCTTTTCTTACATCTTTTTGATTCAAATTCATCTCCCATGTGTTGAAAATCACCTGATAACAATTAAGAAACAAGTCCATTAATTTTAAATAAAAATTTCAACACATTAAAGAGATTTATTTCCGAAGTTACCCTAAAAATAATAACTTATCAAATTCTCCCACACCAATCTTTTGCTCGTCCTCGACAAACTACCTTTTGGAATCAATTGGCCAATCAATCAAATTTTTTTAATCCAAGTCTCACAACAGTAAATAGTGCACACTTCAAGAGTTAAACATTTTTTTAATCAATTAATACCCCAGAGTTAATCATTCAAGTAAATATAAACAAAGTCCACTTAAGGTAATCATATTTCAACAATTAACACATAATTATAGCAAACTCTCGCAGATTGGATTTCGCTCAAATCACTTAAGTGTTTATTAGTTCAGTATTTCACTCAAATTCTTCTATTGCAAAAATTCTACCATATGCTTGCTTTTTCTCTAACTTTTCACCACTTGAAATACAAGCATGCACAAATCAAAAGGGTTTTATTCAAGGTTGTATTGGGCTATATGTAAAGGTAAGGATTGATAAACGGAAAGGGAAAAAATCATAAATATTAGCAAAGCATCTAACCACTTGTGGAGACACAAATTTCAATCATAAAGAAGTTAACAAAATCATTCCGTATAGAGATAGATTATGCTCCATAATTTGTTTTTCACTGCTGTTTTTTTTTCTTTTTCTTTTTTCATTTTTTAAATATATTGATATTTAAAATTAGAAGATAGCAGCATAACACACAATTCAAGTCTCAATCTCTTCAATTTCCTTTCATTTTTTCTTTTCCTTGCCTTCCATATTTCTCCAAATAAGTTTGACATAAATTGTGGTTAAAATGCCTACTTACATTTATGATGGGTGAAGATATTAAAAGTTTTAGTTGTTTATTATAGGTTTATCAAGAAAAAGGTTTTAGCTCAAAAGGTTTAACAAAGGATATTGAATGGGGTTGGCTTTTTAAGCTAAAGGTTTAAAACAAAGAGGGTTGTTATCATTTTTATGGACGAATGTATAAATGTGACCTCAAGTTAGTTCCAAGCAAGTTCTAGAAAAAAATTCACCTTAGAATATAATCACACATTAAAGAATGTTTCAATCTTTTAGGCTCAAAAACTCACACGTTAATGCAGTTCACCATAATTATACACCATGTTTAATCATATGATTGCCAAACCTTGACTAAGTGTATACACTTGTATTTCTTAACTAAGTGGTATCTATTGTCCTAAACATAAAATTAACTCAAGTTATGCAAACTACTTAACTCATTACAAATGAAAGTATAGAAAGTGTCAAAGTTGACTAATCAATTGCAAACAAGTCAATAAGCATTCAAGAATTTTCAACAAAGATTCCTAAATATCAGTTATATGGAACATACTCCACCCCTACACCTAATCCATGCATTGTCCGCAATGTAATTATATAAAGTAAAAAAAGATAAAATAGAAAAGAGAAGAAGAAAGAAAGCTTCTTTGTAAGTTGATCGCGCAAGACATGGGTTGGTGGATAAGGAGGTTGAAATCCTTAATGTGCCCAATATGTTGTCCAATTGTGCTCCATTCGGTGCATCTAGCATTTAAGTCG
>JAOSBP010000005.1:14098049-14121948 GCA_027563825.1 Erythroxylum mucronatum
CAACAACAACAACAACAACAACAACAACAACAACAACAATAATAATAATAATAATAATAATAATAATAATAATAATAGTGAGTTTAATAATATAATTAAGAATAAAACATTTGCTTATGTGGGAGGAGGAGTATTTCTGGAAGTTGCTTATGTGTTTTGTCTCGGAGACGAAGATAAGAAATTTTGTCCTTCGGTTTTTGAAGGAACAAAAACTTTTGTTTCTATTATCCAAAAACAGAGAACAAAACTTTGGGGACAACAATCAAATATAGGGGAGGGATAAGATTTTTATGTTTTGTCTTCTGTCGCCACTAACGGGGACAACAACTAAACACTGCGTAAGTGATCTTGGTAGACAGGACACTGAAGCAATGTTTGAACTATTGGAAGAGGAAAGATCATCTACAAAAGTTAAATGGCAGATCTTTAAAGAGTCACACTTCTTGTGATACCTAAACTTTCTCTTATTGTTGATGTTGATCTATATGATTCTAGGATAAAACCTCCACATAAGAGTGAAAAGGTAAGGGGATAAATTGTCTTGTTGCCTTAACCCTTTAGCTCCTTTGAACATCTTGAAAACATTCCCATTTATAATAAAATTGAAAGAGGTAGTGCAAATGCATTGTTTGATTTATGTTAAAAATTGTTCAAGAAATCCAAGTATCCCTAGTCAGTGTAAAATAAAACTCCATTCCACAATTTCATATGCATTTTGAAAGTCAATTTTTAGTACACAATTTCTATTTACGCCTTTGATGTGATAGTTCATTAATAGGTCTTGTGTGAGGATGAAATTATCTCCAGTGCTCCTTCCTTTAATACAAATAACTTGTGCATAGTTTAGAGTCCTTAGAAGAACCAATTTAAGTTTGTTAGCAAGGACTTTGAAGATGATTTTGTAAAAGATATTACAATAAAAAATGGCCATATATTCATTCAAGGAAGAAAGATTGGAAGACTTTGGAATTAGGCATTAATGAGTGTTATTCCAAGCTCTAAGAATCTTGGAGTTAGAAAAGGACTACATAACTGTTTCACAAATATATCTTTTAAAGTGGTTACAAGATTTTTGATAAAAGAATACATTGAATCCATCTAGACATATTGCTTTATTAAGACTGAAGCTACATACCACCTTTTCAATCTCATTCCATATAACTGGTGTTAATAAGAGGTCTTCTTATTGTCTAGTGATCAAAGTTGGAATGATTTAGCTAATAGCTATATTAGATGAGAGGCCTCTTTTAGGGCTCTATAATATCTTCTAAAAATAATCCTTGGCATGGTTCAACAAGTCCCTTTGCCTAATAACCATTGATCCTTCTTTATTCAATAATAAGATAATTTTATTCCCTTATCTTCTAGTTAGGAGGGCTCTATGGAAAAATTTAGAATTAGAATCACCATATTTGAGGCAAAACATCTTTATCTTTTTCCTAATGAGGAAGTTGTGATCCTCAATAACACTTATATAGTTCTTAAGAGCCAATCTCTTCTAAATCTTTTTGGAATCATCCTAAGGGTTGTCATAGAGTTCTTGTAGCCTTTTTAAATGGGAATCTCTAGTCTTGATAATGTATGAACCACTTAGAAGAGCTCCTAATGAGATTCTTCAATTGTAGTAAAATTTTAATGAATCATAACCTTGGACATTCATATCAAACCATTCACCAAAGCATCATGGAACCCCTTATTTTTGCTCAAGTGACTTTTCAAACAAATCTCTGTTACTCATTCATTATTTTAATGATAAGTGTTATCATTTTTGTTTTAATTTAATCTATTGAAATGTTTAAAAAGAAGAGTTTCTTACTCATTTATGGATAATTTACATATTCGATAATTATATAGATTAAATTGATACTTGAAAAATTGTTTGACTGAATTGGTTTAAGATTTAGTACAAGTTTCTATATACTTAAGTAGTTGACAATTGAATGGATGATGTAAACTCTTAATTTTTATACCTAATTTGTTTAATTTTCTTGGAATTGCTATCTAATTAAGTTAAGTGTGATTGAAATTAATTTGGTTGAGTATACTTAAAAGCTTAAGCTTAGGGATATTTGATATGAATGAAAAATGCACATATTTTCTTAAGAATTGGGCTTGATTTAATGTTAAATATGTTGGGGGGAGACATGGATTCATGCATAAGATGCAAGATAAAGCAGCAAAAGTGTTGGAATCTAAATTCTGATCAAATGAATCTTTTATTGGCTACCCAGTTACCTTCGAATATCAATAGATGTACCTAATCACCACCCTATGAACGATCTCGTTATGAGGCAACAAAGAATGTTATCAAAGTACAGGATTAGTATCCAAGATATCCTTAAGTACCTCAAGTCTATCGATATTTGTACCGTTGCTATGACGAGATTAATCATTGACATTTGATATATCATCTATATGATAATCTCATAGTGGGTCGTCCGTTGTACTTACAACTTTTAGTAAACATTCACACGTTAACTTTAAACATCTCATGCTTACAGTTTGTGAGATCCACTACTTGATCAAATCAATGAGTGTAACTTGTGCTAGTCTATCTGAATTAGTAATGTCCTGTCTTATTAATCCTATGACTAGGGATAAGTTAGATACTTTTATAATTGCACATGATAGGAACCTCATTATCATGATCTCATCATGATTTCCTTCATGTGAATTAAGATCAACATCAATTAATAAATAAAGAAATATCAAATTAACGAAAAATTGCCTTTCACTTTATTAATCAAAATAAAGTTTGTACAAAAGTGCTAAAGGTGATTGCCTTTAGAACACTACTCTAACAATCTCCCACTTGTACTAAAGTCAATTGCCTTTATATCTAATACCATAGGCAAGTACACTAGAATCAAATTTTATTTGAGGAAGTGGCTTAGTCAAAGCATCAGTGATGTTCTAATTTGTGGGCACTCTCTCTATCTTCACATCACCTCTATCAATAATCTCCCTGATTAGGTGATATTTCCTGAGTACGTGCTTGAACTTTTGAGGAGACCTTGGTTCATTAGCTTGAGCAATAGTCCAATTATTGTCACAGTATAACAATATCAGGTCTACAATGCTCAGAACCACTCTAAGTTCTATAACGAACTTCTTGATCCAAACAACTTCTTTTGCCACTTCTGCAACTGCAATGTACTCTAAATCGGTTGTTAAATCTGCAGTTGTTTCTTGTTTGGAACTCTTCCAACTGATTTCTCCACCATTCAGTGTGAAAACATAACTTGACTGGGATTTGGAGTCATCATATTCAGATCGAAAACTGGCATCTGTGTGTCCGCTCACTGCGAGATCTCCATTTCCATATATCAAGAATACATCCTTAAGCCTTATCAAGTATTTTAGGATATTCTTGACAGCCACCCAGTGATACTCACCAGGATTCAATTGATATCTGCTTGTAACACTTAGAGCATACGATATATCGGGTCTTGTACATAACATAGAATACATGATTGATCCTATTTTCGAAGCATAAAGGGTCATACTCATACGAAGTCTTTTCATCTTACGTCTTGGGACACATAGATTTCGATGGGAAGAAACCCTCTCTTGGATTGATCATTACTAAACCTCTTTAGCACTTTATCTATGTATGTAGACTATAAAAGACCTAGCAACTTCCTTGATCTATCTCTATAGATCTTTATTCTCAATACATAAGTTGCTTCACCAAGGTCTTTTATGGAAAAATTCCGGGATAACCCAATTTTGACTGATTGCAAACTTGAGATATCATTTCCTATTAGTAATATGTCATCCATATATAACACAAGGAATATGATAGTAGTCCCACTAACCTTCTTGTACACACAAGGTTTATTAGGATTTTGTGAGAAACCAAACTCTTTGATTGTTTCATCAAATTGGATGCTCCAACTCCTAGATGCTTGCTTCAATCCATAAATGAATTTCTGAAGCTTACATACCTTTTTTCCATCTTTGGATATAAAGCCCTCAGGTTGTATCATATATACATCTTCAACTAGGTTTCCATTCAGGAAAGTAGTCTTCATGTCCATATTTCATATTTAATAATCATAATGAGCAGCAATAGCTAGGAGTATTCTAATGGATTTAAGCATGGCTATGAGGTTAAATGTCTCATCATAGTTAACTCCTTGTATTTGATGATATCCTTTAGCGACTAGCCTAGCTTTATAGGTAATCACATTACCATCCAAGTCAATTTTCTTCTTGAAAATCCATTTGCACCCTATGGGTTTTAGCCCTTCGGGTGGGTTAACCAAAGTCCATACTTGGTTTTCAAACACGGAATCCATTTCGAACTTCATTGCTTGAATCCATTTTCTGATTATGAATTATTTAGAGCCTCTTCATAGGTTGTAGGCTCATTGTCCTCTATGAGCAATACGTCATTTTGTTCACTTACAAGAAATCCATATCTCTCTGGAACATTGTGTATCCTACTTGACCTACAAACATTTTGTGTGTCAGAAGGTTCAACTATTGTCGCATTTTTGTGAACAACAATTTCGGGTTCAGGCAGTTAATTTGCGTCTATTTAAGCATCATGAACTTCATCAAGTTCAACTTTGCTCCCACTATCTTCTCTTATAAGAAACTCTTTCTCTAAAAAGACAGCGTGCTTTGAGACAAACACCTTTTTCTCTAAAACATTATAGAATTGATATCCAATTATTTCCTTAGGATATCCTATAAACAGAAATTTATCATATTTCACTTTAAGCTTGTCTGATTGGATCCTCTTCACATAAGCCGAACAACCCTAGACTTTCATGTGAGAAATATATGGCTTTTTGTTAGTCCATATCTCATATGAATTGCTTTTGAAGGGACTCTATTTATCACATAAATAGCAGTCTCGAGTGCATAACCCCAAAAGGATTTCGGTAGATCTGCTAAGCCCATCATTGATCTTACCATGTCCAACAAGGTTTGGTTTCTCCTTTCAGCCACACCATTATGTTGCGATATGTAAGGTGGAGTCCATTAGGGTATAATCCCGTTATCCCTGAGATAAGTTAGAAACTCTAGTTCAAGTATTCACCACCTCGATTTGATCGAAATGTCTTGATACTTATAATGAGTTGTTTCTATACTTTATATATAAATTGTTTGAACATTTCAAATGCTTCAGACTTGTATCTCATTAGGTGCACATACCCATATCATGAATAATCATCGATAAAGGTAATGAAGTACATAAAACCACCTCTAACATGAATGGACATCGAACCACATACATCAGAATGTATTAGGTCTAATAACCCATTTGCTCGTTCACCCTTTCCTTTAAAAGGTGATTTAGTCATCTTGCCCAAGAAGCAAGATTAACATGTGTCATATGATTCATAATCAAATAACCCTAAGCGACCACTCCTATGTAGTTTAGCCATGCATCTGTCACTTATAGGGCTAAGTCAACAATGTTATAAGTAAGATGATTTTAAGTTATCTCATTTTTGTCTTTTATTGTCATTGATATTTAAAATTGGATTACATATATCTAATATGTAAATACCATTATATAATGTAGCAGTACCATACAACATTTCATTAAACTTAATTGAACAACCATTGCTTGAAAAAGTTAAATGAAATCCCGCTTTATTAAGACATGAAACAGATACAATATTCTTTGTCACAACAGGTACATAATAGCAATTATCCAAAATTACTCTAGCCCACTAGGAAGATACAAAACATATGCTCCTATGACTAATGTATCAACTCTTGCTCCATTTCTTATGCGTAGGTACATCTCTCCCTTCTTGAACGGTCTACTATCTCTGAGACCCTGCATATCAACACATATATGTAAGCCACATCTGGTATCTAATACCCAAATGTTATGATCAGAAATAGTATTAACCTCAATGACAAATAACATACCTGAAGTAGACGGTGGGGCATCTAATGCCTTCTGCTTCAGCCACTCCAGATAAGATTTGTAGTTCCTCTTCTAATGTCCTTCCTTGTTACAATGGAAGCATATCCCCTTTGATGTAGTCTCCTTTTCCTTCTTCTTAGCTACACCTCCTACTGAGTTCTTGGACTTCTTCTTCTTTTTTTAGTTCCTCTTGCGAGAACCAGAAGTAAAGTCCACCAACATCACAACCTTACTGTCTTTCTTAATAGTTTAGTTAACTGTTTTAAGCAGATTAATCAGCTCAAGTATCAAGGTGGATATTTGGTTCATCCGATAGTTAAGCACAAGCTGTGAATAACTATCAGTCAAACCAATTAGAATTAAGTCTATATTTAATTCATGATCTATTACAAAACCTAAACTAGCTAACCTCTCAATGTATCCATACATCTGCAGCGCATAATGCACATTGATTCCTCAGTCATCCTAGAGCAGAAAAGCAACCTCGAGGTCTCGAACCTTTCAGACTGAGCTTGCTCATCAAACAGTTCCCTTAAATGGTAGACTATGGTATGAGCATCCATAGTCCCATGCTACTTTTGCAATTCTGATAACATAAAGGCTAGCATTATACAGCTAGCCATCTAACTATCATCTAGTAGCTTCTTGTATACTTTTTGATCCTCATCAGATGCATCGGCAGCAGGGGGATTAGGAAGTGGTTCATCTATGACATATCCTAGTTTCTCATATTTAAGAACAACTCTCAAATTCTGTAACCAATTTAAGAAGTTAGGTCCTGTGAGTTTGTTGGAATCTAATAGAGAACGTAGGTTTATAATAAACGAAGACATCATGGCAATTCACTAACCTAGAAGAACAAGAGAAAGTGATAGAATGTACACTAATGCATATTGATAAGGACTTTAATCTTATGCATTAAGGTCCCACTATTTTAATTCAAATCCATAGCCCTCATTACGAATTTGAGAAAACTTATAGTTTTGCTAATGGGTCAATATCCAATATTACTAAGAATGACCTTAGGTTTGCCCAACAAGCCACCATAGGTCAATCGGTAGGTATCATTTATACCAATTGCATTCAGTTATGCAACTATCGACTTATTCCATCAACTGTTGATTTAGCATACTCATTAGGTTATCAACTCTTGATTCATATACATCCGATGTATACAACCCATCTTCGCCTCTATCCACATTGACCTTGAGTTTTCCCAACATATCAACGCTTCTATTTAGGACTAACCCATTAGTTCAAAAATCTAATTTTCATGATTTGAACATATTTGTGTAATGCAGGCTTGGGTTTGCCCAACAACCCAACTCTAAAAGAACTCTAGTTCTTGTAGTATCAATGGAAGACATAAGTCCTAATATTTCGGTTGAGGTATTTGTTCTTTGGTATTGTCAATACTTGGATGATATTGCATACATATCACATATATATATTCAGTTTATGGATAACTTAATTAAATTGAACCTATTTTTATAACCACCCTTAAAATACATCTAATGCATATATCACACAAAGGAGGATCAATTTAGGTTGTGACTTGATTATGCATCTAAAGTTCATGATTCGATTCAACTCTTGAACGAATCAGGTACTGGTGTTAGTCTCGGCTAATTCTAAAATTATGGATGTGAATTGATTAGGAACCATAAAATTCAATTATTATGTCCAAATTAAACACTTTAATTCCAGTACACATGCCTTTTTCTAATCACACTAGAAATGCTATGCTCTACTTGGATTAATTCTAAATTAATTCTTAGGATTTCCAAAATTTCCGAACATCAATTAGTCATCTATAATATCCCTAGGTCATCTCAAATTTATCTAGACAATTTCGACACAAGTCAAAAATATATTGACAGCCAAAATCATCAAGATAAATAAGTTAACATACTAGACACTAACAAGACCGATTCGACGTTTGAAAAATTTCTGGAACCCTAATTTCAAACACATGCACTTAACATGCTACTAGCATCAAAATAATACATTTCTTATCTCATAAAAACTTTATTAAGGTCTTATAAATGAAACACATACGTCATAAGTCATTAAATAAGTCAACTCCATCAACTTTCAAAAAGCTAACTAATGTTGACTTTGACTTGATTTATTGATTAAATAAAATTCAATTAATTGTGGAAAAATTCCAAAGTCTTATACACATTCTAAATGTGTCTAATAAAAAATTCCAAAGACTAATTCTTAGGAATTAATTATTAAGTTAGTGGAATTAGCCAACACATCACATGTCTATGACAGTTGTCATATTACTTCTAACACTAGTCATACTCTATATCATGCATGCATAAGATAATCACTTTAACAACATGTTTCATGCATCTTATACACGTGGAAACATCTTATCTTTCATTTCCATGATTAAAATTCATAAAAAAATTTATAAAATTTAATATGGAATTTACAAACATGCATGTTCATCAGATTTCTAGAATTTTCCAAAACTTCATTCATACATCAGGCTGAAACTAAATTCGTAATGGAAAATGACATTAAATTGCATTTTTATTTGACAGAGACGTGATATGACAGCTTATAAACATTTTTGTGAAAGAAAATGATTAAAAAAATTTACAGAATTATTACGAAATTTTCAAAATCATCATATCCATTCAATTTTCTAGAAATTCCCAGAAACCAACATATGAACAGACTAGATATTAATTCAAAATAAAATGAAAAATGACATTTAATTGCAAATTCCTTTGACAGAAACATGATATAACACCTTATAAACATTTTTGTGAAAGAAAATCAGAAAAAATTTCTAGAATTTATACAAAATTTTCCAAATCAACATGCATGTTAGTCACAACCCAACAAACACTTTGCACATGTTCAATACATCATCTAATACATGCATGAACATGCTCTGATACCATTGTTAGGGGGGAGACATAGATTCCTGCATCAGATACACAATAAAGCAACAGAAGTGTTGGAATCTAAATTCTAACCCCATAACCTTCCAAAAAGCCAGAAACTCAAATGCATGCATAAACAGATTATATGAACATGGTATAACAGTAAATGTACCTTTTGATTATCCTCCTTTCTTGATTCTTCTTCTTGTTTAGGTTGTTGTAAACAACAAACCCTTTTCTTGATCACTCAAGAACACGCAAAGATGAAGAAGAAACAATATGTAAGGGTGGTTAAAGCACCAAACTAGATGAGTTCAAATAGATGCTATAATGGAGAGAAAGATCAAGACTATGTCGCATGCACTTTGATTCATGCAACAATTGTATAATTGCATGAACAAGACTCAAGACACTTCTCTCTAACTTTAGAACTCTTTTAGGCACCTTATTCTCTCTCTTGAGTGTGTTTATGACTGGTTAGCCCTCTTGTACGTAAGTGAAGAACTCACTTATGTACATCTGTCGAGCCTTCGGTCACGGTCGTGGCCTATGAGCCATAATCGTGGCCTATTTAATTGATAGCCTCGCCTTTGGTCACGATTGTGGCCTATGTGACGATCGTGGCCTACTTAAAAATAGCCATACACACTTTGTTTTTTCATCCGATCTTTTATGCGTGCGACCCTTAGGTTCTCGATTATTTTGGGCCCTTGAATTAACTCTTAATCCAAGCAAATCATGGATGGTTTCATGCCGCTTGAATTAACTATTAATTCAATCAAATCATGAAGGGTTTTATGATGCCAATTTACTAGAATATAAGTGGATTAACACATGAACTCTTTGATAGTTAATTATCCGACTTACGAAACTTTTTATAGACAATTACTGTGCAATTCGTCCTTTCATCATCCTATACCCCACTTGGTTCGGAGTATGGGCTATGTTTCAAATCCCACTAGACTGACAATGTCATATCTAGTCTAAGTGATGTTAGTTCTTGTCTTGGGATCTCATTACTCTATATGACATTGAGGACTCTCTTCATGACACATAACTGCTCTAGCTAGACACTCTTGAGTAATGACCCAAACAAGAGGCTGTGGGTATCATCTCCTTCTATCGGGAGTGGTAAATTCTTTATTGGCTACCCAGTTACCTTTGAATACCAACAGATGTAACCAATTACCACCTAATGAGCGACCTCGTCTTGAGGCAACAAGGCATGATATCAAAGTACAAGATTAGTATCTAAGATATCCTTGAGTACCTCAAGTCTAAAGATATTTACACTATTGCTATAAGATTAATCATTGACATTTGATAGGTTATCCATATGATAATCTCAGTGGGTCATCTAATATACTTATAACTCTTAGTGAACATCCACATTTTAACTTTAAACATCTCATGATTATAGTTTGTGAGATCCACTGTTTGATCAAATCAATGAGTGTAACACGTGCTAGTCTATCCGGATTAATAATGTCCTATCTTATTAATCCTATGACTAGGGATAATTTAGATACTAACATAATTGCACATGATAGGAATCTTATCATCATAATTTCCTTCATGCTATGTTTTGTATCATGGAATTCATTAATTCGATTTAAGATTGACATCAATTCGTAAATAAATGAACATTAAATTAATGAAAAATTGTCTTTTGCTTTATTAATCAAAATAAAGTTTGTACAAAAGTGCTAAATGTGATTGCTTTTAGAGCATTACTCTAACAAAATAATCTTGTTTCACTTAATTTTTATTTTTAATGTAATTATGATAAATCAACCTTGAGATGAAATTATTTAAGAGGGAAAATGTGTTCAAATGCATGAAAAATCATAAAAACCCTAATTTTGGAAGTCTTTTTTAGACTATATATCTTATACATGTCTTTTTATTTTTGAACATTAAAGTTAGCCATTAAGAGGTTTACAATCATGAGGTCAATTCTAAGGCTATTTACTTCAAATAATCAATATATAGATATCAAAGGATCAAAGGTTAGACATCGAGAGGTTTGGGAATCTTGGGAGGTTAGTTCCAAAGCTATCTACATCAAAGAATTAAGATCTAAACATCATATTATTAGATCAATCAATTGATAGAACTACGATGATCATCAAAATTTATGTCTATCAAATTGTCTTTATTTTTCTATTGCATTTATTATTATGACTATGATTAGTGACTAAATATTTTCTATATTTAGATAGGAAAAACTCTATATTTTTTTTGCATCGATTGATTTTTTTTAATATATGGATGAGATATATTTCTTTAAATTGCATTTGATTAATCCTAATGCATGATTTAGTGATGTTAGTGATTAGATATGATTTTAATTAACTTATGGAAGTCTTGAGAGAACCTACTTGTGACTAAACCACAACTTAGGTCATAGTGGTTAAACGAGGTCTTTGAAAGAGACTACGTGATCTTTCTGGTGTTATAGTGAAACCTTTCAAGAGATTTCACAAATATTAGTACACTCAAAGGGGTGTTAGCAATGGTAGAGATATGAGTTAACCAACCAAAGAGTAGATAGTTGTAGCTCCAGAGAATACATTTTAGTCTATTAGAAATCCTGTTAGTTTAGTTAAATATATTCAGTTAATTAATTCAAAAAATTTAAAATAAGGCTAAGGAAAATACTTTTCTAAATATTTATATTTGATTTAACTTTGTCTTAATAAATTGCCTTGTTATTGATTCTCTTGGCTACCTACTTAGGTTTTTGTTTGGTTTATAATTTATTAATCAAATCTCATAAAAATTAATTCTTTATTTTAGTTTATACTAGATAGTAATTTTAGGTTTTCTAATCTACATCACTTTTTTTAAGGGATTGACTCCTACTCACTACTATATCATTTGATAACAAAAGTTGCACTTGCCTTAGTTGTGAGTAATATATTAACAATTGGAAAATTTATAACCTAGATAAAGAAGAAAACTTTTGTTTACAAAACCCACTAATTTGATTGCTAACTGAGGATTTCTAGAGCTTATTGGAGCAAGAATGTGACAATATGGCCAACATCTGAAGATTGAAAAAGGAAGACAGATTATGGAATAAAATGATGGTGGTGTTATTTTTTTTGTTGGTAGAGATAACAAATTATCTTCTTCTTCTTCTTCTTCTTCTTCTTTTTCAAATAAAAGAATGAAAGTGGGAGCCCTGAAATGGAGATGATGGTGAAGGAGATGGCATTCCTTTATTTGGATGATACCAAAATTTTTAAAGGAACTTAACGCTTATCAATGAAAAGAAAACAAAAGGACTAAAAGGCATTTGGTGATCCAACAAACTTAATCTTTTCCATTGAACTATTGGTTCACAAATTTACAGTTTATTTTATGAAAAGCTACTTAAGGATAGTTATAATTTTGATTGACCGAATAATTATCAATATGTGTGTGTAAGTGATAGGAGTGAACGAGTTTGACATTAACGTCTTGATTAGTATGTATATTTGGTCCGAAGTACTTAGACACTGATTTTATAAGTTAATAAGTTAGAAAAACTTGAGGGATCATGATTGTAGTTAAATTTGTTTCGTGAAGTTTAATGCCATTGACCCATTATTGCATATGTGTGTGTTTTGTTAATTGTGTTTAGTGTGTTTTTGTTTTTGCCTGTTCTTCCTTTTCTTGAGGACAAGTTTAAGTATGGGGATGTTGATAATGGTAGGTTGTATAATGTTTTAGTAGGTAGTTTAGTATGTGTTTAGTTATTAAATTTAATAATTAGTGCGTGTTTAGGTTAGGATTGTGTTAGTTGGTTATATTTGTGTTTTGAATGTTTGTAGGTTAGAGCATGCTATTAGGCTTTAATTTTATGTGTTTGAGGTGCCTTGATGTGTTTGTTAGTGTTTTATATCAAATATCAAAGAATGAAGGAGATTTAAAAGAAGCCCCGAGCAAAACCCAGGGCCATGATCGTGACAGAAACCTGGTGAAATTGCCATGATTGTGGCCTTAGCTGTCATGATCGTGACAGAAGCCTGGTGGAGGTGCCATGATCGTGGTCCATATAGAAGGCGCGAACAACCCTCCAAACTTAAGTTTTTAAGGGACTTTTCGAACATTTTGGGCACGGGAAAACCCTAGGATTTACCCTAAATGGAAAATGCTATATAAAAAAAGAGAAATTACCTAGAAAGGAGCTCCAACATCTACCACTGTGAGAAAGATCCAAGGAGAGAAGAGGAAGAAGAGAGAAGGAGGAGAAAGGAAGAAGGAGAAGAAGGTGTTGCAGTGCTGCTATCTTCCTAATCTATTCTGACACTTCCAAGTAAATTTTCATTTCATCTTTATTGTTCTTCCTTTTGAATGTATAAGATGGATTTGATAGTGATGGATTTAGGTTTGATGATGATGTTCTAAACTTCTTTATGGATTTGTTCTTGAGTCAATGCTGATGTGATTTCTTTTGATGTTAGTACGTTAGGTGTTGTGATTGTTTATTGTATTTGCATGCTTTGGTAACAAATCGAGAGAATGAACTGATAGCAAAATGATTAGATTAGATAATAAAAGTTAAACAATATAATAGATCATGCAAATAATCAAATCGGGAATTTAGATGAAGAGAGATCTTGTGTTAGGACCTGGTTGTCTATTAGAAGGCTTGAGATCTTATTGTAATTGTGGGTTTTTTTTGTTAATTGAGATATTGTAAATTACATAATTCAATTTGGGGTTATGATTTAGGGTTTAATGATTATAACTTAAGAGAGAGTAATTCACTCTTTGGAAGTCTAAGATTGATACTGTATTAACTCAAAAGTAATCATGTTAGCATTTGATAATAGGATAAATTCCCCTTCTTATACTCGACTAATCTTCCTTGAGTGATTTCCATTGTTAATTTGGCGATGCTCAATTTGGTTATCTTTGTATGTTAATTTTACATTTTTATTCCAATCAATCATCTTCACATGTTTATTTTTCTGTACAATTTTTATTCTCTTTTTAATAATTCTTTAGGCCTTAGATAAATTAGAATTAGATTAGTTCAATAACTCCTCGAGGGATCGACACCTCACATACTACACCCATGACCTATGTGCTTCTAGTATTTTAAGGTTTAAATAGATTGAAACTTGCCTCGATAGAGATCCTTATAGTATAGATAGTACTCCATCATAGGCCTTTAAATAGAGTAGTTTGTTACCCATAAAGTTGTTTTCACATTCCATCGCGATGCTTTGATACCACTTATTAAGAACAATAAGACAATTCTCCTAAAGAATAACTAAAGATCAACAATAAAACACTCTTCAAATTTAACCAACAAAGCAGTATGAGAATAAAAAGCTTACTAACGAAATAAATACTAAGATTTATATGAAAAACTGCTTAGTGTAGAGGAAAAAACCACTGGTTAAACTAATAAGCAAATCTACTAAACATAAATAAGAATTTACAAATTTGTTTTCTCACCAAATTTTAGGATTGAAACCAAAGTTGATGTATCAATAAAAAAACTCTCAAACTAATCCTAAAAACAATTAAAAAAGGATGAAAATACTATACTACTTACTCCCTTGTTGTTTCTCCTCACTTTTAGACTTTTTTTTTCAAACTCACATACAATACCTACGTATTTTATGAACACGAGCATGTATGCGATCGTGTTATGTCTTCACCCTTCACATCCTTTTTTATACGATTCCATAAACTTACACAGTTGATCCATACGACCGTATAAGTAAAGGTGTTACGTGCCTGTGTCTGCCCAGAGAGCTTAATCCAACTGTCTTCCGTCTTGTCTTCACTTATTTGTTATTCCTACAAACTATAAACGCGTCTACGATCACTACATAATCTTAAAATAGAGTTGGACAGTCAATGAGGCTGACACAAGTAGCTTCTCCCAGAGACAAGCCAAAGAAGTGAAAATAAGAAAGACTTCATTCCTCTATGCTGTGGTTTTATTTCAACCCAAGCGAAACGGTTGTGTAGAAACGTTAGGATATACATAAATAATATGTAAAATACCCTTTTGACATAAGATCTGGTTAATCCCAGTTCTAGAGACAACAGACAAAGAAAATGGTTCAGTTTTATACGACGTATGTAAATGATATAATTACCATTATAACATCAGTACTTGGACTGAAAATATTAATAACAATCTTCTATATGCTATTTGCTTATACTCAAACACTACAGTGAACGCCCTGGTACTTCAACGCAGTTAACTTGACGAAGCAGATTTTGAATGTCATCCACCCATTTCTGCTTGTGGATTTTGCTCTTGCACTTAAATTCCCAAAGACCCTGAGCAGTTTTCACACCGAAATAGACTTCTTCTGAGCTTTCCCTTTCTTTTCTATATGGCCATGCAAGTGTCTCATCACAAACTCCATAAACTACACCTATAAAATTCACATGTTAAATGATATAAAAACATATGATGGACGAAGCAATGTCAAACCAGATTATGAAAGGAACAAAGCTAACATTTATGTTTCTTGGAGAATGCTCCTCCAACATGTTTGCTTTTGATCTTAATTATCACCTGTAAAAAAGACATAACATCATTCACCATCATCTTCCAAACTTTCCAATCACCAATCTCCTACCTGGGACTTCTTGTTGATGTAAACAGAGACACTTTTCCACCGAAGTACCCCTGAAAGTTTAAATAATAAAAGAATTGGCTTTAAACCTGAACTTCGAGTCCAATATGCTTTGTAGTATACATTTCTATAGAATTAAAATGAACTTCGACCAAGCAGTGAAAATAACACAACCTTTTCTTGTATGTTGCAATAGGTCTCCAACGCATGGAGATGGAGGACTTTGATCTTCATATTGGCCACTTAACTCGGAATCCCAGTGATTATCAATCATGCCCTTATCATAAGGACTTATGGCTGCATTTTTTCTTGCTTCTTTAGGTAATCTTGCTTTTAGAGCTGCTTCTCCTCTCAAAGCTAATTCAAAAGAACCAAAACAAATCTTTATCAACAATGAGTATGAAAACATGAAGACCAGGGAACAATCTTTAAATAATATAGAAAAACCACAAATTTCTCATTTCCATGATCCATTGATTTGAAAAAGAAAACACAATGGCAAATAAGTGAATGGTTTTTCTTGCATTATGAATACAATTCCATATGAGGCTGTTAATTCTCAAAAAACCATGACAAATTAGAAACTACCTGTAGCAGCTGCAGCAGTGAGGGTCATTAGATCACCTGCACTTTGGATGTCCACAGCCGATTTAACGACAGATACTACACGGTCATGATCAGCTCCAGCTGATTCTGCTAACTCAATGCAATATGATGCCAAAAGCTCCGTAGCTGAGGCCAGTGCCATGCTGATTTTGGAGTCAGAGGTGCTCGAATTTCCTGCAGCAGCCGCAGAAGCCAAAGCTGCAGCTAATCCGGCGACTGATATTGCCGAGAACATATGGGCATTTTCGAGTCTGGCCTTCTCTTTCTTCCTCACATTCCCACTACTCGACTCCTTTTGGTGGTGAAACCATCTTCCAAATGATCCTGTTCTCCTTGAAGTTAATGAATTTATGACCTTCCCCGACTGCCAAACAAGATCAAAGCCATGGAAATTAGCGACTAGCGTCTGGGAATCCGATGGATATGTATTGTATTATGACTGTTAATGATTTAACAAAATAGTGAGCGAAAGGCAAAATTTTGGGAAAAAAAGAAAATGACTTACCAGTTGTTGGGCAACTGTGGTCTCAGGGAATGTGTCAGAATTGTTGTCAACGAAAACTTGTTTCTGTTTCTGAGAAAAAGCTTTTGAAATCTCTGAGGCAGAAAGACTCCAAGATCTAGATAAAAATTCCATAGGCTCTTGTGGTGTTTGTGGTTGCTGGATCGTTGGGAGTAGTTGAACTGGTTCTGGCTCTTGGTCCTCCTCCAAAAAATCCAGCATGCAAGTATTCTTCCAAGCAGGATTCATTCCTTGTGATTGGTGTTCAAATACCGAATTTTGCCAAATGAAACCGGTGACTCTTTTTTGATGAACCTATTTGTTCCCTGCCAAATCAGTAAAGGAGTTGGCAAAACAAAAGCGTAATTATTAACTAGATTTAGAGCTTAAAAAAAACACTTTCTTTGCATTGATATTTTTATCACCAAGAACAAGATAATAAGGCTGTAGTTCAAAAGGTTCTAAATAATGGATTGAAACTAGAAAAGTTTCTCCTTTATGTCCGAAAAAGGCTCTCTAGTGAAAGGAATGTTTCACACTTCAAAAGGAAGAAAACGAGGACAATGTTGAAAAGTGAGAAATTCTTCTGCCACTACAAAAGAAACTGTATAAACTAGAGATGGATATGAAACAGTACTCTGCAACTTGCTTTGCTAACCTTTTAGGTTTTGAGCTGACGGCATCTTTTTGTGTGTGTATATATATATATATATATATATATATATAAACATGGAGTATGGAGTATCCTTTTTATACAAACATGGAGTATTGGTGGACAGAACAGTATATCTAGTGCTTTGAGCCACCAAGAAATAATATTATTGGGCTTCAAGTTCAACGAGGAATCGAAAGGTCCGAGAGACCAACCGGAATTCACGAAGCTCGGAAGCTAATATATGCATAGTTTAAGGACAAGAAAGAAGACATCACCCAAAATAAAGAAGGGTTGTTGCAGAGTAGTTAAGCAACTAGTCAGAGACTTCCATGAGAAAACGTTGGATTGTTCTGAATATCCTTTTTCTTTCTCTTTTTCTTCTGCAGGGGAAGAAATCTATGAAGGCCAGGCTACGAGAACTGTCGCTCAACTTGCGTCATTCAGCTTTGATCATTTGCTTACAATGTTCTGCCCTTTAGATGGTCATCCGTGACCATTAGTCAAGTAAAATTAAAATAATAATAACTAATTTTATAAATAAGAAGATAATTTAAAAACTTTAATATAAAAATTAAACAATTAAAATAGGTGGAGGAGTGAAGTAAGCTAATAATTTATGAAAGAATGATAAATATGTTAAATGACTTATAATAAATTATTTTTCTTTCCTCAACTATCTCATTTTCATCTTATCACTTTCGTGGGTAGGCTAAGCAATTGTTAAAGTAGACAATAACAATAACAATACTCGTAATAACACTTAGGAGGTGCTTGTTTGGTGAGTATGAAAAGAAGGAAATGGGTATGGAATGAAAAGTTGAGTTTGGTAAGGGACTTTGATTATAAGGTCATTATTTTGATTACCCTTTTTTGAGTAATACTCCATTCCTCTCCTAATCTAGAGGAATGGGTATCATTGTTTTGCAAAGGTATGTTTATTATAATTAATTAAAATATAATTCATTCATTAATTAAAATACAATTCATTTTGTAATTACTTAATTACAATATTTTTTATAAACCAACAACTATCAATGACAATGGTAATCATTCCTTCGTTTTAACCAACCATCATAATTATAATGATTATATCCATTCACATTCCTCACTATATTCATTCCTATTACCATTCTCATTACCTTACGTGAACCAAGCGCTCCCAAAGTAATAAACCAATTGAGTCGTAAGAAAAACCACTGATTTTCTTAAAAATTGACTTGTATTCTAAAACTTAGAATCTGTCGTACATGTGGGGCCTAACTTTATTTTTACACACCAATCCATACTCTGACAGTTTTGACCCACATTAAGCATTCAAGATTTTGAACAAAAATTTTAGATTTTTAATGGTATAAATTTTTTAATTTTTAAATAAAAGTTGAATTTTTTTTCTTTTTAGGTCTTTAACACAATCTAACTAATTAATATTAGCTCAAATAATTCCTTAATTCCTTAATCTATCTAATAATTCCTTAATGTTTTTGTTTTTCAAGAGAAATTTCAAAATTCGTGTCATATATCAAGACACAATCTTTTGGATATTTTTAATAAACTTATCAATTACTGCTACAAACAAAAAGGCAATCAAAGAAAAGCCTTAGTGTAGGTCAATATCGATAAAAAAAATACACAAGAACTACAACGTAAGATTATCATCAGGTTGGTATATTGCTACTTAAAGATGGTGTTTGACTAGTCAAAGATGGTGTGTGCATTGTTAAATGACGTCGTTGACTAGATAAAGAACAATATATTCAAAGAACACCTAACCCTTGAAACCTTATTCAATATTAGCTCAAATAATTCCTTAACATTTTTGTTTTCCAAGAGAAATTTCAAAAACTCTATCATACATCATGACACACGCCCTTAGATATTTTTAGTAAGCTCATCAATTACTACTATGAATAAAAAGAGAGTCAAAAAAGAGCCTTCGTGTAGGCTAATATCGATTAAAAATACACCTAAACTATGATGAAAGATTATCAAGGATTTTAAAAATGGGTCAGATCGGTCAGTTAGATCAAAAAAGAGTACGAACTAGCCTGATTTTTGTCCAGTTTGTGTTTATAGCCTATGTGAAAAAAAATTGGTTAGTTAAGTAATAAACCAGCTGGTTTTCATGAGAAAAACCACCCAATCTAATTAATAAATTATATTTTTAAAAAATTATATTTTTCTTAAAAATTAGTAAATTTATTGGATCTCGCTAATAAATTATTTTTTCAAAATTTATGTTTTTATTTATCTTTTTATACTTTAATTGAAAATTTTTAAAATATTATTATTAAAAAATAATTATTATTTAATCATAAATTTGTTTAATAAATTAAATTATTAATTAGTATATAAGTAAATTTTCTTAAAATAATTTAAATGTATTTAAAATAATATTTAAACTATAAATAATATATTTAAAGAACATTAAAAAAAGTTAAAATAAAATAAAATTCTTTTTTATTGACTTTGCTTGGACATAATTCAATTTTCATGAGTCTTTAATTTCTTATTTATTATATACAAATTTTATAAAGTTATTACCGAATAAATCTATAAATCTTAATTGTTTCTTATATCGATTATTTAAAACTGCTAGTCAAAGATGGCGTGTGCATATATGACGCCGTTCCCAGATAAAGAATGAATAGTATATTTAAATAATACCTAACCCTTGAAAGTTGAAACCTTGGCTCAAATAATACCTAACCCTTGAAACCTTAGCTCAAATAATTCTAAAAGTCAAAACCCCTGTTCGTAGGATTGAAAAATGAGACCTTTGTCAAGTATTAGCTCAAATAATTCCTTAAGGTTATGTTTGATAGATTCACATAAATAAGAATGTTATTCATGGTATATCCTTAAATTTTAAATAATCCTTTGTTTAGAGACTCTTCATCACTATCGCCTATCCCTCAGCCTAAGGAAAGCCGATAAGCAACGATTTTGTTTAGTTAAATAAAAATATCAGAATATTTAATCTTAAAATTAGGTATTCCTCAATTTTTAAAAATAATTAAAAATCATCAAAAGGTGTCTTTAGTTATTTTTGTTGAAGACTTTTTTATAATAATAATAATAATAATAATAATAGTAATAAGGAATTTAATAATTTATAAAATTAATATTAATTAGAATAATAGTAAATAGAATAATAACAATAATAATAAAAATAACAAAATTAATAATAACAAGAAGAAAATTAATAATAATAAGGAATTTAATAATAATATTATTAAGGAATTTAATAATAATTAATAAAAAATAAAATCAATAACAATAAATAAAAATTAATAATAAGAATAATTAATCAATAATAATAATAATAATAATAATAATAATATTTTAGTTTTTGTGTTAGTTATTCTTTTGTCGTTTCAAATTTATATTTTCAAATTAAATACTGGCATAGAAATTATTTAACAAATGTTGTTGTACTGGACAGGGAAGAGCGCGAATAACAGGTGTTCGCATATGAACCTAGGCCAAATATTCTTCCACGACGGTCCCTACCACCCACGACATCAAGATATGTCTGAGCCTCGTCTACAGGTTGTTCCTCTTGAGACTGTCGCTGAATATTTTGTTGTATTTGATCCTATTAGGAAGCAATGTTTACATTAGTAATTAAGGTATAATTGTTAAGAAATTATAAAAATGTATTAATTTCACTTACGTTCAGCTCTCTACATCGACTGTTGATGAAGGTGACACCATCATGTTTCTTCGTGTGGGTGTGCAAAAATAGCTGGATAGGTGTTGGCTTGGTGTCCATTGACTTTTCCTACATGTATAACCTAAATTGTCAGATGTGAACTAGAATTTATAAAAATTTCAGCAGAGTTTCCCCTATATGTATGATATTTGCCCCCTGCTCAATAAAGAAAACAACTTCACACAGTATGTTCAATAAAGTGAAGCAAAATGTATACAAAATAGGTATGAAGTTTAGATACTTACTAGTCTATGTGCATGCTCGTAGTGGGTAATTGATCCTCCCGTATGCACTGGATGACTCTCACCCCCCGGGCCTCCACGTCTGTTGGCCGAATTACGCTCTAATATGGACATTGCCGCAGGTGATGTCCAATACTCGGTCCAATGACTCCAAATTTCCTCTGATATATAACGCGGTCTTGCACCAACCTTGCGTATCGCATTAATTAAGTTGCGATAACGTGTTCGAGCTTTCTTTTCCCAGACTTTATACATGCTGGCGTCGAAACAAGAATTCTAGTAAAATTCTTTCTGAAATAAGAAGGGAAAAATAACATTAATGTTAAAATTTTTATGAACATTGTGAATATAAATCAATGTAACAAGAAAATAACTATTATGACGTACCTCAAACTCCTGAGAGTAAAATTGCTTTGTGGTGTCAGATAAATTCTTCCACATATAACTCTCAGGTTCAATTCTTTGCTTAAATGACGAAGTCATATTTCTTGAAGTCAGTCCAGACGGAATCAACCTAACATATCAAATTATGTGATCCTATGTAAAAATTGATAAAAGTAAGACTTGATAATAGGCAAATTGTGTGTGCTTTGATTTCACTTACTGGTCATTGACAACTGTTACAAACTTTCTTCCATCAGGTCCCTCAGCTCCAGGCTGGCGGACGTCTCCTCCATCCGATAAGCATGTGTTGGATGATATATGCGTTGGAGAAGGGGATAGTGTAGGATGAGGAGCAGTAGGTGATGCCTCATCTGCAACAATCGGTTCTAGAGGTGGAGGAGGTGAGTCAGTCGGAGCTGCAGATTGTGACGAACCACCTTCACTGTAACTTCCTCCAAACATGGCTCTAAACCTTGGTCGCATGACCTCACGCTGTCTCTTTGGTCCCATTTGTTTACCTGAAATTCAATTTTTCCCAATTCTCTGCAAGTATAATTAATACTCTGAAATCAATATTTTACACAATATATGAAGAAGAAAATAAAGCAATATATGAAAGTTAACATATTGTTATCAACAATAAATGAACCTTAACATTTGAGAGTTGGACGACCACAAAAGGACTTGTTTTAAATAATTTATTTTATATAAAGAGGTATGATTTTTTAGATTTTTAATTATTGATTACATTTTAATTATTTATTATCAAAAAAGATGATGATATTTCTTTGAATGATGATGATAGATAAAAAGATGACAATGTTAAAGAACTTTAATTTAGTTTATAATGTGTAAGGTGTTATTCCCGTTATGGACTCTAACAAAATAAAAGCTACACTCAAAATTTTGAACCATTAGCCCCAATTCCTTCTTTTTTATCACAACCTAACATATACAATGCATCTTTTGTTATCTAAATCTCAAGTTTTAAAAATTATATGACCTTCCAAACACAAACTCCTTCCAAAAAACACAAAACCTATATCTTCAAACACAAATCATCCCTATTCATTGAATTCATATATCATGTAAGAAAAAGGAGAAGAGGTGGATTGCCCTATTATAATGTATCACATAAGATATTTGGAAGCTAATAAGCTTATGATTAGAAAGAAGAACTTTAAGGAGAATGAAGGACCAAAGGACAGTAGAATTAAGCCTTCAAAAGAGTCATCAAGTTGAAATACTTGAGTAAGGAGTGTAGCTAAAAAATTTACAAATAAGCGCTTGTTCAAAGATAACCTAAAGATTTAGATATTTTTATTTCAGTTTAGTAGGTTTATCAATCTTTAACATTAATTTTTAGTATGTGTTTGCATGACTTAATATTTATTGCATATGTAAGTTAAGAACAATTTTAAGGTTATAAATTTAAGGGTGTTTTGATGGTCTTTTACTGGTAGTTCGTGATACTTACTGTGTTGGGATCCGATCTAGGAACCGGATCCCAACCGAAAAAGTGGGATCAAAAGTAAACGAAAGAACGAAAACAAAGCGAAGCGGAAGAAAATTACGGAAGCGAAAAGCGGAAACAAAGCGACAAAATCGAATCAAACCGAAACGGAAAATGGAAGCAAACGAATGGATCAGAAAACATTTAGCAGAAACAACAACGAAAGCGAAGCAAACAAACGGTTCAATCGAACCGAAGCGCAAGTCCGACATCCACGAACAGAAACTTTTGAAAAGCGTCACGTTGGAAACCTTAAGACTAAACCAATTCGAAATTCGGTATAATTTTTTTTCATTTTTATTCATCCTTATTCAAACTTATACAAATCAAAACCATTTGGAAAATTATTCTCCATCAAAACTCAATTCTTCCTAATCTTACAATATCTCAAAAAACATCTTTAACAACAATATTATTATTTTTCTATCTTTGCCATAAAACCTAATTCTATCGAAAATTCGGCAGCATAACGACTGTATTTAAAGAAACCCAAAAAATCTGCAATGCTTTAAAACACACTTTTATATACCAGCTCATAACACACAATCATCAAATTCATCGGACCTCCTGTCCGGAACCCAAATCACAAGTCACAAATCTATACCTAAACACTTTAATCAGTCTCAAATCAATATCCATAATCAGAAACAATCTCATTTATATACATCTCAAATCAAAATACAAATTCAAGATTCAATCTAATCTAATATTCATAAACAATCATAACTCATATCCCAAAATCATACACAACCCAACTATATACATTAATTCATAATTCATAAACATCATCAAACCAAAGTGGCATTCTTAAGCCAGGATACAAAACCAGATGTCTAAATCTCAACTAACCCTATTACAGAAACATGCAAAACTGATGTCTTGACCGTCTTCAT
>JAOSBP010000005.1:14141432-14152443 GCA_027563825.1 Erythroxylum mucronatum
CATCAATTTTTATAATATAAGTCTAATTCATTATATTATAATGACAACTCACTTCCAAATCCTTGAAAAGGACTTTTGGTTTTTACTTCAATCATTTGTTAATAGCTTGAAATAAAAATTTAATTTGAATCTACATTAAAACTCGTTCAGATCACCATAGGTTCGACTCATAAAATTTGTTAATAGCTTGTCTATGTTAGGTATCTAATAATCATTTGTGCAGATACAAACTATACAGCCAATAGTCAAATTTTGAATTGAATGAATGCGTTATATTCCAGTTTTGACATGTAAATATCGAGGTCATGAACCTATTGCATAAAAGGTATGAGCTATGCTTATTTGACGATTTGACCTCATATTAGTTAAAGTTAAGGTTATGTGGGATTTTAGTTGAATTTAGTTTCTTTTTCCCTTTCTAGTTTGAAAATCTTATAAGTGAATTTGACCATTAGTAATTAATGAGAATCAGAGTCTACCAAACAAAATAGTAAACAATGCTTGACGAAAGGTAAACACCATATCGTGAGTAGAAGTTACACATACCACCGTAACCTTTATCTCCAAGTCTTCGTATAAGAAAAACATTAATACACTTAACATAATAGTTCTACCATTTTGCATTGTGGATTTAAAAGAAACAGAAGAGAAAAGAAGTAGTAGTATATACCTTAGGCGCAACTAATGACGGAGCCAAGAATTTAAGATAGGAGGACTCAAATATTTAATTTTTTTAAATTTTGAAGGACCCAATGTACCGCTAACCTCTAAATAACTCCGTCTTAGTGTGTGTGTGTATATATATATAAAATAAAAATAAATCATTTGATGTACTGCCCACTGCCTTCAAGTTTCGCTGTATTCGACATCAACTCCATACAAGAACTGTGGCTTGCGGTGGATAATCTTAGGGGGTGGGGGGCCCAGTGCACCACTGAACCCCATCTACCTCCATCCCCCGCGCAACATAATTTGGCGTTTTGCAAGGAGTGTGATGAAGCCCATTCCCCTGACATCATCCTCTTTAATCTTCTCGTACTTGGCCTGAGATCATATTAAGTGTCAAATGGATAATATGCATATAAATTTAATTAAAAATATATAATGCTTATGAATACCACCAGTTTTCTTGGAATATAATTTTTTTTGTCTTTGTGTAGTTTAAGGGTATTAACTTTCAATGGCTGTGAGTTAGAAGCTTGCAAGTGTGTGCAAAGAATAACCAATGGGCATGCATGAACCTTAGCTGGACGGTGGGGACGGTTGAGGATTCAGTCGCCTTTAAAAGCTCTCCTCGACGAGGACCTCAGTTTACAGCACTTGGCTTATTCTTCCAATTCTATGCCTGTGTTTAATGCTGGAATAGAAAATGTTTTGTTTCTCTTCTACTCTCCTTCTCATCGACATTAAATAACCAAAGTATATTAATTCTGTAAGGTCTTGTCTAATTACAAGGAATCAAAAACGTAAAAAGAATGCAAATGTACGGAAAAGATAAAGAATATGAATAAAGTCTTGTTAGTTAATTTGTGATAATTATATTTTTTAAACTCTCTTGTCAGGGGAGTGATGCGGTGTGTTCAGATGGAGTTCAGATCATTTGTCAAATATTATGATGTCTTATTATGTCCAATAAATCTCAGCCATTTATTTTGTGGGACCCACGACAGAATAAGACAGAGTAATATTAGACAAAGGATCTGGATTCGTTCATATGTACATGGTAAAAGAACCTATAGCTCACCAGCCAAGTGGTAGGCATGAAATTGGCACCTCAAGTTAGGTTTAATTGATAATAACATGATCTTATATGGAACAGAAGTAAGAAGGTGACGTAACTACAAAAGATCTTTCTATATACATATAGTTAAACACAGTACTCCTCTTAGCTCATTCCGCAGACTGGAGCCTGTTAGAATGCTTTCGTAGTTATAGGACAAACAAAGCCATTCCTGTAAATACGGGTGAAGCGTATTTTTCAGGCATTTAAACCATAGTTCAAATTCGATGAGGTATGGGCCGGGCAAAGGAATAGACACAATGTTCCTTTAGTCAATCTTTCGCTGGTTAAGTGCCCTTAATCTAGAATTTCGATATTATAAGCTTAATGCGACTTTCACAAGCTCGTATCTGAGTTCAGTATTCACTGAAATTGCTTCAACATAGTAAACATCGTGTTCCAGTTACTAAATTTTCTTCTCTAATTATTGGTGTTTCAACCTAATCTTTTGTTGAATTATCTCATTAACAATCTGTGAGAAAGCCTATTGGTGAGGATGCATTAAAAAAATATGTTATATGTATAAGAAGGCTACCTAACGGGGCTTTTGTGTGTATGTTTCGAGTCAAAAGTAAATTGGCCTGCTTTTAGACTTGAATTGACACACCGACAGATCTGCCAGATTTCATGCCCTTATCACATATCTATTCCTTGAGGATGTCCCATGAATCATACAGCCTCTTTGATCCTCGTGCTTCTAATTTAAAATTGTAAGGGATGGGAATGGTACTGTTACTGGTAGGTGAAGACAACCTCACCTTATCTTCAAGATATGAAAATGACACAGCATAATGTGGCAGATGGTCCTATAGGTTCCGTAAGGCATCTTCATGACCATACATGATCTTACATACATTCCAGTCTGTACGCTCGCTTGTGTATGTACCCATAGACATAAATGAAAGAATATGGGGTCTCCCCATTACTATATCAGTTCTTAGTTGCCAGCCTGGTTCCATTCCCACCATTCATCAGTATTGTTTCTGTCCCTAATGTTTTTGGTTCCAAACCAATTTTATTTTGCATAGTAACAAAAACAAAACAGAACAAAAATAAAGACACTTTTATCTAACTTAACTTTGCTATCAAGATATTATGCAGGGAAATATCTTAATGTTATAGCTAAGCCTGATGAATCTCGCCTGCCTTATATTGTCCGACTTCTGAGAGATTTTCAGCAATGCCTAGAGGATCTGATCTTGCAGATCATTCTTAATTTCGCTAAGCCTGGGGAATCTCACCCTCCTTATACTGTGTGACTTCTGATAGATTTTCAGCAATGCCTAGAGGAACTGATCATACAGATCATTCTTAATTTCCCTGGAAATTAATCAAGTGACATTTTTTTGGTTCCTCTGAAGTGGCCCTGAAATTTTCTATATTGGTGGATCATTGTCCCTCAAACTGCATTCAAGTATTGGGGTCTACTCACATAAGAATAATCTTGCCAAGATTTCTGCATATCTTGTGATTATTTCTTTGTCAAGTTTTTCTTTTTAGGTTCCTTAACTTCAACCTAAAGTTTAGTCTTGTATCCTCAAGTAGAGCTTTCTACGTGTATCAATATCTGTATCATCAGTAAGAATTAATACACAAGAACTTTTCATTCAAATTAAATGTTATGGTATCCGAGCACTGATCCTCCATTTTTATTAAACCTATCATGGATGATTCTAGTACCAAAACATCTCAATCTTCAGAAACCTCCCATTCAAATCATGAAGCAGTCTCTTCATCACCATATTACATTCATCATTCCAATAACCCAGGAACTACGTTAGTTTGACAGCTCCTAATAGGAGACAATTATCCCATATGGAATGGTGCAATCACTGTAGCCTTTGAAGCTAAAGATAAATTCGTATTCATTAGTGGAACAATCAAGGAGTCGGCTTTAACATCACCATCGTACACTTATTGGAGTGGTTGTAATGGTATGGTCTGGTCTTGGTTACTCAATTCACTTTCTAAAGAAATTGCCATCAAGGTAATCTTCATGAAGAAAGCTTGTGGCATACGGGCAGAACTTGATGATCGATTCTCACAACAAAAAGTTACTAAAGTTTTTGAGATTCAGTGAGCCGTTTGTAATCACCAACGCACTTAATTGCCGAGTTCATTTCTTTTCTCATTTTTGTTTATTTCAAGACCTAATTACGAAGAAAGTGATAAGTTTGGCTAAGAAGCATGAAGGTGTTTATTACCTTGACATCAACCCACTCAATTTAGCACCAACTTCTATTGCTGCCAATACCTCTTTCTGTGAATCTTTCGCATTGGCATTTTGGACATCCTGGTCAGCGTGTTCATGAATTTTTTTCTTGCCTAGATACTAATATTTCTCTTTTAAATAAATGTCCATGTATTTTTTTCCTTTAATTGCCTTTCTCAACTAGTTCCATTTCAATAACTAAATATTTTGATCTTATTCATATTAATATTTGGGGGTCGTATACTACTCCAATTTTGGGTAATTTTTTAATTATTGTCAATGATTTTTCTTAAACACTTCTCTTGTACAACCCAAGTCTCAAGTTTTCACTTATGTCCATAATTTTTTAATGAGGTGTAAAAACAGTTTAATACCATGATTCGTAGAGTAATTAAGGAGAGAAAATAGCATTGAACTTAATAATACTATCAATAGATTTTTTTTCTTTCTCTTGTTATTGTCCATAACTGCAGTTGCATCCACACACTTCAATAAAATGGGGTGGTAGAGCACAAACACAAGCACTTATTAAACATGACTCGAGCACTTAAATTTCAAGCTAATTTACATTTAAAGTTTTGGGACAAATGCAGTATGATCGTTGTATATCTCACTAATTAGACACTAAAAGTCTCAAAGGATGTAATTTCACAATTTATAAGTTCTGCCGCAATTGGTTTGACCTGATCTTGACGGTTACTTAATAGAAAGCAATTGTTTTAGCAACCGTCAATTTTTCAGAATTAAAATGCAGAAAGAAAAATTAAATTAGCAACAAATAAATCAACAACAAAAATTTGGTAACACAGTTTGGTACACCCAGCTTATATCTGTGGAATCCTCATCCAGCTTAATCACTTTCACTGAAGTTCAATAGTTTTACTCAAGGCTTTACTGAGTCAACATGACTTACCCCTTGACACTGTCCACTCATACTCACACCCTATAAAAGTATTTCACTCTCAATAATACGACCATCTCATGTTAACTTCAACAAGGAATTTTTGCAACAACAAACATTAATAAAGACGAAAAAATAACCGAATGATTAAGTCAATAAAAACATAAACAAATGAACACTTCTAGTCGAGACACACTCCCTTATACGTGCAACCTCGTCAACCTAAAAACATGGGAAGTCGTCCAACAAAAATATATTGTGAAAATTGTAGCTAATCTACAAATACCCTCACACCCAATAGCCAAGAAACATCAATATATCATGTAATTAATCACCAAAGAAACCCATAGACATTAACCATAAAAACCATCATAAGAACATATAATTAATCCCCAAAGAATACCAAAATTGCAACTACTCAAATCAATAGATGCACTGCATGTTTTTCATAAACAAAACCTTGTAATCAATCACCGAAAGCCCACACGCATAGTAACCCCACCAATCTTCAATTAGATATATAATTGATCTCATAAGTACCTCAAATACATGACTGCTAAAATTATTATATATCACGTAACATGGACTACCAAAATCATAATAAATCACTGAAGTATATCAACAAAAATGTAGCCACATAAATCATCAATTAGATCTATGTTTCATCACCTAAAACATCACAAAAATACAGGTGCACACTTGACAAATATTCTGCCTATTTTTTTCACAAAATAATAAGACAACTGTCCAAAAATCTACATTTGAGTATATGGAACACAATGACAAAGATGGCTCAAAATCACCAAAATTGTAGTTGCCAAAGATAACTCAAATTTTCAAAATTGCACTTAACAAGAATAACTCAAATCATAAAAAAAATTGCTTCATAATCTTCGATAAAACATGGTGATCTTATCTCCAATAAATCATATCTTCTCTGGGATTTTATTCTCCACACTATCTTATCTTTATGAATCCCACATAAGGTAAAATTCTTATCATAATGATATACCAAATATATCTAACTTCAAATGCCCAAAATAATTAATTAGATATCTTAACAAATATCTTCATAATGATATACCAAACATATCCAACTATAAATAATGCCCAAAATAATTAATTAGATATCTTAAAAGACATTAACTAAAATATCAAATAACAAAACCCCTATGTTTAAACATATGCATACTTTTAGTTATTTGAGTTATGGATTTAATGTTTATATTAAACATAAGTTTGATCAAAGAGATTTACCTGGAAATTTTATTGGTCATATTTTTTTGTCAAAAGGGTTATAAATTTTTTTATTTTCACATAATAAAAATCTATGTGAGTCATGATATCATTTTTCGTTAGTGTATATTTCCTTGTATGTCCAAGGAAGATCATGTTAATTCACTCCCTCTTCCCTTCCCAATAAATGACACCACCATTATGGATCTTTTTACTTCCTCCCTATTACCTTAAACACCCAACATATTTGAAACCGCTTCACCACCACTCAACCTGAACCTGACAATATATCCAATTATATTCACCCTAGTAGCAACACCATTAACTAAAGCACTAACCACAATACATTCTTTACCTAAAACACTTGCAAATGATCTTTCACCTATCATTCCATTAAAACTACCCAAAAGGAACATTCAAACACATCTAAAGTTTAAAGACTATTGTTACCCTTAAGCTTAAATTCTTTCTAGTTCTTCAACTCCATGTAAAAAGGATATTCTTGAAAATATTCTTTCTTATAATAGATTTAAATCTTCTCATTGTGCATTTTTTTAGCTCTTTATCCTCTTATATTGAGCTTACTTCTTTTAACCAAAATTTTAAGTTTCTTTAGTGGATACAAACAATAGAATCTGAACTTTTTACTTGATATTAAACCTACTTCTTTTAACCAAATTGTTAAGTTTCCTTAGTGGATACAAATAACAAAAGCTGAACTTTGTACTTTGGAAGAGACTAAAACTTGGTCCATTATTCCACTTCCTTTTCATAGGAATCTAATAAGTTTCAAATAGGTCTTTAAATTTAAAAGACAATACAACGGAGGAATTCAATGATATAAAGCTCATTTGGTTGCTAAAAGTTTTACAAAAGTTGAAGGAATATCATGAAAATTTTGCTTTTATTGCAAAATTGGTGATAGCGAGAATTCTATCAAATATTGGAGCTACTAAATAATGGAATTTACATTACCTAGATGTTTAAAATGATTTTCTTCATGGAAAGCTTGATGAGAAGGTTTATATATCTATACCATCTTGGCATCCTTGGCATAAGGAGTCTTCTCTAGTTTACAAGCTTCATAAATCTTTATATGGGTTAAAGCAAGTATCTTACAATTTTTTTGCAACATTTTTTTATGCCCTCTTTGATTTTGGCTTCACTTAGTCACATGTTGATCACTCTTTATTTTCTCTTTATTATGAATATTTTAATGTGTCCATTTTAATTTGTATGGGTGACATGATTATTACTGGTGATAACTAACATCTCATTAGTCAAGTACTTTCTCCTTAATCACTTTTGTATTAAGGATTTGGACCTTTTAAATATTTCTTGGTATTAAAATCACTCATTCTAGAAATAGTCTCTATTTGAGTCAATGTAAATATGTTCTTGACTTAGTTTTTGTTGCTAAAATTATAGGTGCTCGCACAATGGATACTCTAATGGAACTTAATCTTAAATTGACATATTTCAATGGTCCTTTATTTGAGGGTGCTTAATAAGATTATTTTTATCATTTTGGATATTAATTACCATATGCTAATTATGAATATTGATTATATCTTAAAGATTAGCATATCTTTTGTTTTCAAATCATCTTTGGTGAATCTAAACCTTAAATAAATCAACACAAAAAGGTGCAGTTAGAAGGATAAAGCTAATAACAATGGCTTTAAAGATTAGGCTTGGGCAGTTTCAGTGGAAAATATAACTTTTAAACCTTGATTTTGCAAGAAAAACGTGTGAAAAGTTGTTTAAATCTTATCTTGACCAGGTCTAGAAGACAATCAATGAAGTTATAATTTATGGGAGCCAAAGAATCACAATAAAAAGATCTCAACATCATCAAAATAAGTGATGATTTTTTAACTAATTTATAATATGCACAATTATTTTATTTATTAAAATGATCATCTACTAGATTAAATATTGAATGCATAAAAGTTTAATTCCTTTAATATTTGTAGTAATTAGGAGTTTTTAATTTTATTACATCATAAATTATTAACTTTTAGGAAAAGAATTTAATTAGAATAATTGTAACCACAAATGTTGTGTTTCTTGCTTTGGTAGTCTTTCTTTTCTTAAAGCTTTTGTTTAATTAAATTTTGAGTCATATATGAAGTTATTAAATAATTAAGGTTAATTGAATTACGCGTTTTTGATTAGCTAATCTTAAAGAAAGACAAGTATTTAATATCACATTGAATATGTTATTGATGAAATAGTTATTTTTATATCAATTATCAAATGTAGTTCTAACGGTGGAAGCAACCATAACGCGAGATTTGTTTTATCAATAATGATTGATGAAATATAATTCCTCACGAGATCAATTCCTACTTTCATATACTATATTTGTTTTTTTGCAATAATTTAGGATTTAATTTGGGTGCAGATGAAAATGTTAAGCAAGTTTTACAATTATAAAACCCTCAATATTCTGCAAGCACATAGGTCGTAAGTGTAGTAATTGAGGTATCGGTCGCACGAGGAATTAGCTAAACTAATTGAATTTGAACTTTGTCTAAGGTTTAAAAATTGTAATTAAAATGAAAATAAAATGAATAGAAAATTAAGCAATTGAATATGGATTGATTGAAAATGGAATTATAAAATTAATACAAGGAAATGATAAATTCCCATTCTTGATATAATTAAACAAGTTCTTAGAAATGATAAATTCTTGAAAGAACTATGTAATGTAAAAAGAAGACATAAATTGAAAGGGGCTTAAAATGTAAGCGTAAGAAGAGATATGTCTATTATCATTCACACAATCCTCTCAAAAAAGTGTAAGGATCTAGGTATGTTTTCCACACCGTACACTATTAATGGTTCTAAAGTAGAAAATGCCATACCAGATTTAGGTGTTTCTATCAACGTTATGCGTTATTTTATTTATTTGACTCTCAACTTAGGACCATTAAAAAGACAGAAATGGTTATTAAATTAGCAGATATGTCCAATAAAAATCCCAAAGAGTTAGTGGAAGATGTTCATGTACATGTTAATGATAAATTAATTTTTTTCTCTGAGTTCTATGTATTAGATATGGAGAATAATGATCAAACCAAACTATTTTTGTTAGAAAGACAATTTTATAGCAGCCTTAAACATTTTTAAGGAGTTAAGACATATAATGGTTGTATATTACTTAGACTTACGCATGCCCATACTTAGCAATCAGCTTGTTCCTTTATTTATGTAAGCACCAAGATTGGAGTTAAAATCACTACTAGAACACTTAAAATATATGTTCTTTAGAGAGGGGGACACTTTTCTAGTGATAATCTAAAGCAATTTGAACTTTACACATGAGCAAAAATTGGTGGAGGTTTTAAAATTTTCAAAATAGCCATCAAAGAGACTATAGTGGACATTAAAAGGATTAAGACTTGCATGCATAAGATTCTCTCAGAAGATGGAGCTAAACATACAAGGCAACCTAAAAAAAAGATTAAATCTATTAATGATTGAGATAGTGATAAAAGATATTTTGAAGGTGCACTAAGTTGGGATAATCTACCCAATGTTAGATAGTAAATGGGTTAGCTCATAAAAGTATATCCAAAGAAGACTGGAATTAAATTTTTCACCAAACATGATAAAGACTTAATTCCTTTTAGAGTGTAAAATGGATGGTGAGTTTGTATCGACTGCATAAAAATAAAGATTATAAATAGAAAAGATCGTTTTCCTTTCCCATTTATTGATCAGATGCTAAAAGGATTAATTGGTAAAGCATTTTATAGTTTTCTTGATGATTTTCTAGGTTACATCCATATCACAATTGCTCTAGAGGATTAGGAGAAAATGACTTTTACTTGTCCTTCTGGAGTTTTCACATATAAGAGAATGACTTTTAGAACTTGTAATGTGCTAACTACTTTCTAAAGGTGTATGGTAAGCATATTTTTAGATTATGTAGAGAAATTATTAAAGTTTTTATGGGCAATTTTTCTATTCTTGGAGATTCTTTTGATGAGTGTTTGCATAATTTGAGCTTCATTTTACAAAGATAAGTTGGGACTAACCTAGTTCTTAATTTAAAAATTTTTCATTTTCTCTTAAGGGGGAGCTAAAGTTGATAAGGCCAAAATCAATGTTATTCAATCTTTGTCTTACTCCTCACTAGTGCGTGGAAGTTCACTTGTTTTTTGGCCATCCAAGTTTTTATTTGAGGTCATCAAGGATTTTTGAAAATGGCATCTCTATTTTGCAAGTTACTCCACCAAGATGTTATTTTTGAATTTGATGATTGTTGTAAAGAAGCTTTCAATAAGCTAAAAAGTCTATTAGTTTTAGCCTCCATTTTTTAGCTGTCAAATTGAGAATTGCCATTCAAACTCATGTATGATGCAAAAGATAAAGTTGTAGGAGTTGTTTTAGGAAAATAAGTAGGAAAAGTGCCTCGTGTTATTTATTATACATCTTTAACCTTAAGTAACTCCCAAAAGAATTACTCAACAATTAAAAAAGAGTTGTTACAATAGGCTTTGCTTTCAAAAAATTTTGATCTTTTTTGTTAGGTACTAGGGTCATTATTTTTTTGATCATGCAACTATTAAATATGTTTATTATTGAAGAAGGAGGCAAAATTAAGATTGATAAGGTGGATTTTGTTATTGAGTGAATTTGATTTGGAAATCAAATAAAAACAAGGCGTTGAAAATTGAGTGGCATATCTGTAACATCCCACCCCCGACGGGAAAAGTAAAATAGTAATTTGGAAATGGATAAGAGTGATTAGGATTGATTGAACATTTTCATGCATATTCTTAATTGTTGAACAGTGAAATTTTGCACATGAAAAATAACTGTACATGCATTCATGACATTTCCCGGTATTTAGGCCTAAATGAAATTTTGT
>JAOSBP010000005.1:14160796-14177051 GCA_027563825.1 Erythroxylum mucronatum
AGAACTCAATTTCATCATGCCATTTGTAGCCTTATCTCTCTAGTTTAATCCAAATCAAGAATCTTCTCATTTGGATAGCTAGAGTTCAAATTATGGCTAAAACACCAGAGCATGTTCAATGAACATATACATTTTCCAGCTTTTAACACATAATTCATCTTGTATCTAAACCATCTTTTCTATTTCTTTTCAATCTCAAGGATTTTCCTTTGCTTTACACATAGCTAATTGCCAATAATTTCTCATTTACTAGTCCTTGCTTACAGAAAGGTTCGGGGTCCAACAATAACTATATTAGAAGAAGAACAATTGGCGATGTAGCACCCCACTCCCACAGGACCCGAACCCGACATATTGAGTGATATCCGAGTCCGTGACCCGCAAGGGTGGCATGCTAAAGCACTCAATAAGACAAAATTCAGTATACATTTTTTTCCCAAAAAAAAGCTCAAAAACCAACATCCAATTTTCATTCGTAAATATTTTCAGTCAACACATTACAATTATTAGAATTTTCAATACCCAATTGGGTCCACTATAAATACAAAGCACTATATTACAGAAACTGCAGAACACAAATTTATACAAGAATAGGATGGCCCTAATGCAGACGCGAACTGATCCCGACCTTCATCTCTGACTTGCAGGCAGTAGGCATACTCCTGTTTGTTTAACGGGGTACTCTTCAAAGCCTAAAAAATAATTGTAAATTTTGGGTGAGTTTTGCGAACTCAGTGAGGAAACCATCATCGATGGTTTACTCAATTCATGCAACACTCAAGCAATTCATAGTTATTTCACAATTTCATATTCAGAAGTATCACATGATTGCATTCAAGTGATTCACAGTTATTTCACAATTGCACATTCAGAAGTACCACTTGATTGCACTCAAGCGATTCACAGTTATTTCACAATTGCACATTCAGAAATACCACATGATTGCTATCACATAAGTATGAGGTGTTTTCGCCTTTAACCCAATCAAAATATCCAATCAAATGCATATAAAATGCGTATGTGACACTTTTCTCATTTATTACGGTGTTCTGACCGAGCGCCTAAACTGTCTCAATATGGGCGCATTAATCGTTGAGCCTAAGGCTCTGAATCACTGTGAGCTCGAGGCCCAAATACGTTGAGCTTTTAGCTCTGATCGGTGGCTGCTCCGGTCACAACTGTCATTATCTGACCTGATTCTCGAGACATCGAATTCGTGAAATATTTAATTTCATTTTTATGTAAAATTGAGAATTTTTATAGATGAAATTGACGTGGATTGGTTAGGTCAAAGTGAGGGGACCGAATAATTATTTTTCTGGTCTATGTTTTCTCAATATTTGGATATATAGAAGTCCGAATTGAGTGATTTTAGTGTCTTTGGATTTCTAAAATTTAGAGGAGAATTGTTGTGATGAGAATTTTGGGAATAATGCCGGAAATGCCACGAACATGCATTGTACACATTTTAATTACTACATGTGCATTTTTAAATATTTCTGATTGAACATTTGGTAATGTTTATATTATTTTGACTGTTATAGAGGCACGTTAGGAACGTCAACCCACCGACGTTGCCGAAACTTCCAGGCATTAGCTCGGAAGCTATTAGTGAGTGACCTAGATGGTTCTCTCGATTATTATATGTTTACTGTGGATAATGGTGGGTTTGTGATTGGATATGATTATGGATTTTTGTACATTAAATTGCTATTTTAAATATTGTTGAGTGTATTGTTATGACTGTATTCGAGTGCTCTAGCATGCCACCCTCGTGAGGCACGGACTCGGATATCACCCACGATATCAGGTTCGAGTCCTGCGGGAGTGGGATGCTACTGGCAACCTGGCTTTTAGCATCATCGATCAAAATCTTGAATTTATACCTCCAGATGTATTTTAAGATGTTAAAGTTAACTCTACACAAGAAGACATTAAAGAACAAAGAACTCAGGAGATGACAACTATTCATGATAATATTGCTTCTAGTTTAATTGCAATTAGATGTCGTTCTTGAATTGTTATAAACCTTTGCTTTAAATGAAGATGTTCATTTCTTTTGCTCTATTTGAATTGTATTGTTAAACTTCATTTGTATTGTTATATTTTATGTTTGGATGTATCATCGTCATCGTCATCATGATTATTATTATTGTTGTTGTTGTTGTTGTTGTTATATATTCTTATTAGAGTTATAAACTTAATTTTTGTAGAATTTAATATATAAAATCTAAATTCCTATAATAATATTGAACGAAATACTAAGATATATAATATTCATACCCTTATAATTTTTTTTAAAGTCATGTCTTCAATAGTCATTTTACACATTAACAGTTAAACTAAACAACTAATTTTACTAAACATTAAATGACAAACAGCTAATGCAATCAGCTGATTGCCAAACAAGGTCATTGTTTAAAAATAATTTCTTTTTTGGGGTCATTTAGTATCTATTACTTGATCTATTGAGGTAACATAGACCTCTAACAATTTGGATCCTTTGTCCAAAATAACCTTGTCTAACCTTATTCAATGCTCAAACGACATCGTTTTAGGTATTAGATGTGAGTTTAGAGAGTTTGGGCATTGAACAAAGCTGGATAGGATTATTTTGGACAGAAGATCCACATTCGACATCAGTTTAGATCCTCTATCTAAAATAACCTTATTCAAACTTACCAAATGCTCAGGACGACCTCTTTTTGGGTATTAAATATGAGTTTAAAGAGTTTGAACATTGCACAGAGTTACACAGGATTATTTTGGAAGGAAGATCTGAATTCTACATCAAAATTCAAAATAGTCTCAAATTATAGTTTTCCACGGCTCTCTTAACGATCAATTCTTCTATGTGCAGCGAAAGTAGGAGAGGGATTGATGAGGTGATATAAATACCACCATTCAATGCACCTAACAACCTAAAGGTGATCAAATTTATTTCTTTACCAACATGCGTGGTCCAGATTCTGTGTTGTAAGACTTGTGTCATTTTCTTTCCACTATAATTTTACTCCTTTCTTGCTCTTTACTTACACTACCATTTTCAGCATATGCACATGCACCTGAAAGTTGTGTACACAAGAAGGACATTCCCATTTAAGATCTATGTTCTCTCTTTAACACTCCCTCCATTGCATTCCAATTTCGAAATATGTTAGCACTATAGCAGCCTTCTGCTGTTCTTCATGTCACCATCCAAACTTGGTCTTCTAGAGTTTTGTGTAAAGGGTGATATTCTTTAAATAATATGGATTTTTACTAGGAACAGTGAAATGGAAGATTTCAAGTTGGATAAGGATGATGGTGCAGTTAACACGGGAGAGAAGGAAAGTTCCGGGCCAAGTTCACACCTTCATATCCAGCATAGACGCTCTAAGAGGTATGATTATACAATAAAGTTATCGTTAATGATGTTGAGTCAAATTTAAGTAAACGGAATAGGGTTCTTCCGCTTTTCTTTTGTATTTGTGTACTTTAGCACATAATTGTTTTAAAATTTTGATTTGGAGATATCTTTCTGGCTGTTTAAGAAGTTCAAGAACTACTCAGAAATATTTCAACAGTCTCTTTTCTATTGACATATGAAGCTTGGTGTTCAAAGTGAATGAAGAGTTTGAGACCCGAGTGGTTGAAGACAGCAGATAGGTCTAATACATTCAATTTGAAGAGTAAATCTATAAATGGTAGTTCTTATAACGAAATAAGAATCTAAGGGTAACTGAGACTTCACTGGACGGAGAATAATGCAAGGAAGTTTAAGCATAGGATATGTGTAATTCATTAAAGTTGAACTAGGTGATGCGAGTTGACCTGAGAAGCAAAGATAAATTGCCAATTCATGCCAAATAGAAAAAGTTGCATTCAATTTCTTGGTCATAAGAAAGGAGAAACGAAGATTGAACAAAATGATATTCTATGTGTGCATTTACCCTTTTTGTTCCGTCTGCGTTTTTCGCCAGTGCATCTGACAGGAACTGGGATGTTTTAAGAGATGGAGTTCTGCGATCAACAAGAACAAATGTGAGATTGCATGTTAAACATTTTTGTTATCAATGATTATTTAAGATTAAGTTTGATATCATGGGATGAGCTTTCACCACAGCTTAAAGACAGGTGGTTTGTCTTGTGATAACAGATACGAACACCATTACCAAGTCCTTCCAATGACTACCCCAATCGTATCCACAAAAATGCTTCATCAAGCCATAGAGCCTCCCTGGAAAAGGATGTAAGAAACGGTGCCAGACTCTTCTTTTTATATGTCATAATGTTAGGATTCCCTTACAAATTTGGTTACAGATTGAGCATCTCCAATCACGGCTGCAACAAGAGAAATCAATGCGCATAATGCTTGAGAAAGCAATGGGCCGAGTTTCAAGTACCTTATCTCCTGGCCACAGGCATTTTGCCTCTCAGGTACTCTTGGTCCCTCTAATTGAATGATGGAGCTTTAATTGCTGTCCATAATGACATTGATATTCTTACATAAATAGTTTGAGTTGCTTTATCATAACAATGATATTCTTACTTAAAATATTTTGAGTTGGTTTAAGCATCCCTAGCAGAGTGTCTACTGCAACTTATATATAGACTATCTTCTCTACATCACAAGCTCATTGGAATGCAATGTCAGAGTTATCTATATCTGCAAATTGTAACTGTTTGCATTCGTTTATACTCCAAATTTATTTCTTGATAAGCAACAAGTTCATGGCTCATCACAGACAAAGGAATTAATTGCGGAGATTGAGTTACTAGAAGAGGAGGTGGCAAACCGTGAGCAACATGTTCTGTCTTTGTACAGGGGTATTTTTGAGCACCGCGTTAGTCGGCCACCTTCTGAGCATAACTCGAGGGTAGCTTCTCCTGCCCATACAAAGCATGCATCCAAGAAACAACCAAGTATAATTTCAAGCGCTTTCTGTTCATCCAAAAATTTCCCATTGCGTCTGGTTTCTTTCAGCGACTCAAGCAAAAAAAACTCCAAGAGCGATACTACTTTATTCAGTGGAAAAGGTGATTTTCACTTTGAGAAGACTTCTTCTATCAGGGGTAAGGTAGGCAATTGATCTAACTTTAAAGATGTGGATATTCCATCACCTTCGTTCTTGAATGAAGCCAAAATTTTATCAAGTGAGTAAGAAGAAGGGGCACTTAATTTGAAAGGTCCAATTACTAGAGGTTTATGATTCAATAATGTAGTGAACCCTCTACGTGTTTTGTACTCTTGGTTAATCTCCTCATCTTGCAGATATAACCTTTAAATGACTGGAGTTTTGAACTGTCACTAGTAATTGATGTTTCATTACAATATATAGTAGAAGTGAATTTCCTATTTCTCATGGTAAGATAATCTTGAGAAAGACTTCAATATAGTGAAACTGCCGTTCTTTGAAGTATAGGTGCGGAGATGACTAATTCTACGCAACAAAAAAACAGAAAGAAGGATAGTGAACCAGGAAAAAGCAATCCCATCACAAGATCTGACTCAAAATTAGACCACTTCGTAGAGAAATTTTCAATCTTCCACTACAGGTGGCCAATTGGCCACTCAGTTGTGTAGGATATATTTGCGAAGATGGCCGAGCCTTCCAAAGAAATGCCATTATTAGTAGACTAATTAACATTAATTCTTTGTGTGGCTGAAGGAATCTCATTAGGAAAGTATTCGTGCTTAAGATACATTCGTGTCAGGTGCTTTTTTAGATCTTTTCATTGTTTCTCTTTCAATCGTTTCCAAGTTTTAGCTGGAATCCTTAAATTGTGTGCTATTCAGATATTCTAATGCTCAGCATGAAGTTCAACAATTATTTTCATGGCTGATTTTCCGGTCTTAAAGGAGCCGTGGAAAGTTTTCCATGATCATTGGTAAAAGAGAAATGAAGAAAAACGAGCAATAGGAATTCGTTTGCTGGTTCTTGAGAAACAACTTGACACTATTTGTATGTCTCATATCATAATTATGCAGGCTTCTGACAAGGAAAAAGCTTTTATGCTGCGAACTCTGAAAGATCATCTCTACCAGTGCCCGAGCAAGTTGTCAGAAGAGATGGTCAGGTCTATGGCTGGGGTGTATTGCTGGCTTAGTAGCACAACATCCTCAGCTACACCATTATTGTCGAGGTCATCAACCAATGTCATAATGGGAGAGAATAGAGATTGGTCATGCAAATCCATGGTAGAAATATCACATATATCAACTCATCAAAACCAGTTCTCGCGCGCATCTTATGCTATCAACACCTACAGGTGAATCTCACTTGTCAACAAAACATGTTAAAAAAAAAAAAAAGATAAATAAAATATCAAAAAGAAGGGAATTTAGCATGTATTTCAAAAATATGCCCCTATTCCTTCTTCAGTCGAAGGTGAAGATTAAACTATGGGCTAGTAGGGCAAATAGGTTACCTATTAGTTGTAAATGTCAATCAAGTTTTGCATTATAGGACAATTTGATTGAAGTTGAATGTATTGCGAATTCTTCTAATGGGTTCTAACCTTTGATATGTCATGTAGATGTGCATCACTTCGGTAACACTAGAGCATTTGTTTTTATTGATATGTCATGTAGATGTGCATCACTTCGATCGGTACCACTTTCGTGAAATGGAACATCATTTCCTGCGATAATTTTTGTCATTGGGCATAGCTCAAATAAGGCATGGATCTTTTCATTGCCAACTAACCATCTCTAAAATTAATCTAGAATAAGAAATTTATGTATGTAAGATTTGTCAAGGATGGATGCCTATTTGACCTTGCACCAATACTTTGGTGAAAATTCAGAGTTCTGGTGAAGCAATTGGAAAAGTTGGCCGTGAGTCGGATGGAAAACAATGCTCAAATTGCATTTTGGATCAATGTACACAACGCCCTCATCATGCATGTAAGGATTCACTTGGAGCAGTCATCAGTTTTGAGCTACAGATTATTTTACGTGGGAGGTTCTTTTTGTCTTTGTAGGCATATTTGGCTTATGGAATTCCCAACAGCTCTTTCAGGAGATTATCCTTGCTCCACAAGGTAGAGTTCTTCAAACAGGCCAGTAATTATAGCGTACTTATATAGGCTGATGGCTTACTGGCAATACTAACATGAGAACATTATGCATAAGTAATGTAGCCCAATTCTGTTTCTTATTGTTTCATATGTTCACTTAAGATTATTTTGAGAAACTTTAACACGATTAGCAGCATTAATGATGAACATGTTTCCCTGATTGTTTCTGAATGGTGTCACATGCGCATGGCTCATTCAACATGTACGCAATAAGTATCCTTACAACTATAAACATGTTGACGTTAGAAGTTGATACGAAAAATTCTGAAAGCATAAAGTAACTAAGAAGGGTTATATGAGTTCTCTTCGTACACTTCTCTTGCTGGCTTCATCTCTTCAGAATTTACTATAAGCATCATATGCACTAGAATTCAAAACCTCTTTCTCTCTACTGCAGGCTGCTTACAACGTTGGTGGTCATATTATAAGTGCAAATGCCATAGAAGAGTCTATATTTGGTCTCCGAACACCCCGAGTTGGAAGAGTATGCCACCTTGTTATTATCATGTGCAAATCTCGCTAATTGATTGAAAGATTTATTTATCCATAGACAAATATAGTAGAACATCATCCCTAAAGATTTCTCCAATGCAGCGTAACCAAATCTGTAGTTCCTTCATCTTTTCACGGCTCGTATCTTTTGTTATCTGATAGAACTAGCAAGAATAGATCTTTTCATGACGTACGCTAGCTACTGCATTTGCATTTTTCAGCTGTACCAAACCAGTTTTTCCTTCTCCACAGTGTATAAAGCGTGTCTCTCTTGTAATGTTTATGTACGTGCTGATGAATGTGTCAGTGCTAATTGATCAAAAACTCTTCTTTTTAATCTTTTATCATCATATCTTGTAAGAATTAATAGATCTCATTTGTCAAAAAACTGTCCCATAGGTAACATTCTGTCTTTAGTATGAAAAACAGAGATTTTAGTGTCATGCTGTGATAACAGGAGTCCAGATCCTCTGTTTAATTTTATAGTGTCTTATTCTGTCCTATAAATCTCAACCATTTATTTATGTGGACTCTGCGTGGGTCCCGTATAAATAAACGTGAGACTCGCATAAATGAATGGTTGAGATTCATGGGATAAAATAAGATACCATAAAATTGAACAGAAGATTTTGTCTCATGACAACAGATATAATACATTGCGAGGAGAGAATATGTTACTAGTCGTTGACATTTGATAAAAAAGGACGACAGATTTGATTAGTTATGTTAGAGCTTAATCAATTTATTTATTTATTCATTTTCAGATCAATGCTGGCTTTTCTTTACAGCGTCATGCTCTACTGAACAACAATATTTTTAAATGCTCTTCTTTGTACAAATTACAGTGGCTTGAAAGCATCCTTTCCTCTGCCTTGCGGAAAAAATCCAGTGAAGAAAGGCAACTTATCGGTTCTAAATTTGGTCTTTCTGTTGCCGAACCCTTGGTGTGCTTTGCCCTTTGTAGTGGAGCCTTTTCTGATCCTGTGGTAACTCGACTTTCATTATCAGCTTTTTCTTTAACGTGAAGATACATTCTTGATATGTCAACTCTTTCCTGGACTCATGTTAAAGCATTGATTATCCCTCATAACATATACCTTATAATGACTTTACCCATAAAAAGGAATATCTGACACCATTTGGCATGTGTATAAAGCATGTTGTGTTCTTAGGCTTATTTAAACTAAAATTTGTTAAGTAGTCTTTGGTTCCCAAGAATATAATGCATAGAATAACTTGTCACATATTTTTAGCTAAGAGTATACTCGGCATCAAGTATTCAAGAAGAGTTAGAAGCTGCAAAAAGAGAATTTCTTCAGGCAAATGTTGTTGTGAAGAAGTCGAGAAAAGTATTTTTACCCAGGGTGCTTGAAAGATTCTTGAAAGAAGCCTCTGTTAGCTCAGATGATATTCTCAAATGGCTCATGCGCAACGTGGATAAGAAGCTCCATGATTCGATGCAGAAATGCATTGATCGTAAATCAAATAAAAGGGTATGGCAGATGATAGAGTGGATACCTTATAGTTCAAGGTTTCGATACGTTTTCTCAAAGGACTTAACAGAGAGGCCTTGGTGGGCATGAGTTGCTTTGTAGTGTCTCGTTTCAAGTGGGCCTTTGACATCCTTTTCATTGGCTAATCAACATTGCAACTCAGGTATAAGGAATGGAAAAAAACGGCAATGGTGTTGTGAATCTTGTATTTGCTCATTTCACAGGCAGCTCTGCAGAACTCAAATCCAAAGTTTTAACTTTTTTTTTCTGCTTCATGTTTGCCATCTTTTTATCGACAAGTCTTATTTAGATGGGGTTATATCATTAGAGTTTTTGTTAATAAAATTTTTATTAGTAGAGCTTTTTTGAAAAGAACTCTTTTAGGAAGTCGGTTGATTGTTTAGCTGTCATTTAAAAAAGAGCTTTTTTGAAAGAGCTTCGTACACTAAACTATTTGGCAACATAAAAATAAAAAGTACTTTTAATTTTAACTATATTTTATTTTGTAATAAAAATTATTTATGCATATAAATATTATTTAAAGTATATTAAACAATATGCAAAGCACAATATATTAATTATTATATAATTTTAAACCATATGAAACATAAATGAAAATATATTTAACCAAATCTTTTATATGGATTATAACATAAGTAAAACTAATATCAAAAATAAATATTACATATAAAAAAGTCAAATAATATTGTATAATTCTCAAAATAAACGTGAGGATGAATTTATGGGTATTATGAGAATTATGTGTAAAACATAAGGGCAAAAGAGACTAAAAATAAGTTCATTAATTGATCTGAAAAATCTATTGAAAAAATGCTTTTTTGAGAAGCTTCAAATTTGAGCTTCTTAAAAAGCTATATTTTAACTGCCAAAAAAACTATATCTACTAAAAAAGTATGTTTTCATTTCACAGTCAAACACTTATTTTTCTTAAAAAGTGCTTTTGCGGTGAAAAAAAGCTTATTCACCCTCCAAAAGCAGGTAATATAGTTTGCATGTTCAGTAAATTAACGACTTGTAAATTTGGACGTCCTACAAGATCCCAGGAAATGATTTCTTGAATTCTTTCTTTTTTTATCCTGACATGTCGGTTTTTAAGTTGTGGTAAGGGAATTGCAGAATAAACTTCCTTCGATACATATTGAGTAAGTCTTATACACAAAATTTGTGGTTAGAAATTTTTTAAAGAATTAAATCTAATTCTCACACATTTTACAAAATATATTCCTTAAAATCTCATTCCTATCATACTAACTTTCCTTAATTTATCATTAGACTAACAAAAAGATTCAATAACTAAACAGCATCTAAAAAATTCTCATTACATATCACTCCCCCTTGAGAATCAAATTTTCCTTTTGAGTATATAACTCGCTACTTTAAATTGTAATGAATAAGTGATGGTTGTTTCTATTTTTATCTTTAATTTTATTTTTAAAATTTAAAAAAAACTTATTTGAGTTTTAGGTTTTGTTTTAATTTCTTCTAGTTTCAAAAATTATGAAAACTATAAAAAGTAGTTTTTGTTTTTTATTTATTTTTTATAATTTTAAAATTTCCGAAGGAGTGTTGTAGTTTTGCAAACTGTCCGATTTGATCGCAGAACAATCAAAAACTAAGAAGATTAAACATACAAATGTAAATCAACACCAAAATTTGTTAACACAGTTCGACACACCTTGCTTACATCTGAAGGGTCCTCACCTAACTTAATCAACTTTCACCTATGATACAATAATAGTTTTATTCAAGGCATTACAGAGCCGACTCACCCAACCCTTGACACTATCCTTTGTCCTCACTATCTGTGAAAGTAAATCACACCTGATAAGACGACCGACTCGTTTTAGCCTCAATAGAAGTTTTCCTCAACAACTTTTTGATAATAAAGACAATAAATGAACAACTCAAGTGATTAAAATAACAAGGAACAAAAACAAAAACACTTGAGATAAAAATGAACAACTTCCCGATAAATTCAGCTCCTTCAAAGACAAATCTGAAAGTTGTTTACTAAGTATACTGTCGTACTCAACTGTTGGAATCTTTGTGCATTACTTCCAACCGTAAGTCATCAAGGGTAGCCACTTAATCCACACTTCATCAACACATAATTATAGCACAAAGATAATATAGACATCAGAAAATAGATCAGTTGCCAAGTCCCCAAGAACCACCCTCAATTGACATTGAAGAGTAGTATAAAGATGTCCAGCTAAATCACTCAATTGTCGATTGAAAAACCATAGCTGCCTACAACCCAATCAATCAACCACAAACACAAGAACACACGTCTGTGAAACACACCAACCATACTGGATCAAAAAAGGGAATCATGGTAGAATGCCTTTAAGCTCAATAATCACGTGATTCTCCAAGAAGTCTTCATAAGATTGAGTTCTATCTGAAGTAAATCACACGTTAGTATAGACTTAATATTCAATATACAAAACGTAAAAGAAGGGGGGTTGAATTGTGTATCCCTTTTTTTTAATACAATCCCCTTTTCAAAACTTCTTTTGAAAATTTGCTTTTTCAGAACTATTGAATAGTAGTTTCACAAAATATTACAATTTGCTTCTAAGTACTTGTATAAAACAATATGAACAAAAGTTGAGAGTTGAGAGTAGGAATCGACACAGTAGATTTATAATGGTTCACCCCAAACTGTGGGCTACGTCCAGTCCTCAAAATCCTTTCTGAGATTTCACTTTACTTCTCAAAGGTACAAGTATTCTTTTCACCAGCCTCTTCATGTCTCTTACAACAAGTATTCTTTTCACTTAGCCTCTTCAGGCTCTCAGGTTTTCTTCTTTCTACTGAAAGATGTTTCGAGCTTTGTTACAGACAATATAGCTCTAGAGTTTAGCACAATGAATACAATGATTCACAATTTCTTTGAATTCACTAACTTTTTAAAATCTCTAACTTCTTTAGTCTTCGACTTCGACTCGTATTTATAGCCTTCGTCTTCAACTGCTTCTTGATAACCACTTCTTTCTTTTTGTTTCTTGATCTTTGAAGAAACAGTTATTCAATTGAGTTCTGTAACTAATTCAAACTAATTATACATCTGACGTGGTATCGAACCTTCGTCTTAGTTTTATTTTTGCTTCGTCTTACTCTCTTTCGTCTCATTTTCGACTTTGCTTCGTCTTAGTTTCTTGCGTCTTACTTTTCGCTTCCGCTTCGTCTTATTTTCTTGCGCCTTACTTTCCGCTTCCGCTTCGTCTTATTTTTGGCTTGCGTCTTAGTTTCTTGCATCTTACTTTCCGCTTTCACTTCGTCTTATTTTCGACTTACGTCTTAGTTTGACTTTAGCTTCATCTTACTTTGACTTCTGCTTCCGTCTCATTTTCTTTCGTCTTTGCGCTTCTTGCATCTTAGTTTTCTGCTTCGTAGCTTTGTCTTATTTTCTTCTATTATTATTTGGTCATCATCAAAATTATTAATCGTAAAATTATTTTGACTTAACAATCTCCCCCTTTTTTATGATAACAAATAATCAATCATAGTTGTTAGAAAGAAAGTATTATTTATTCGACGATATACACTATAAGATTCTTTACACTTGAAAAAGTTGTACGCAAAGATATCTTCTTCTTCTGTTTCATCTTCTCTTTTTTCCTTCTCTTTTCTTTCTCCCCATATCTTTGTCATTTCTTTCTCCTTTTCTCCTTTCTCCCCCTATTTGTTACTGATCTAAAATATCATGACCTCAGATGCTTCATAACTTCAGAAAACATTTCTCTCATTTCAGTGCGGAGTAACTTGAGATCTTGTCGAATAAACTCTACTTCCATATACAAGTCACCCACAGAAGCACGCAGATCATCAACTTTATCTTCAATGTCTTCATCCTGCTTCTGCTATACTACTTCAAGACCTACGGTCGTAGTATATGCATCTGAAGATATGACACCTAGTCTAGTGATTGTATAGGTGGAAGGTTTGACATATAGGTTCGGTTGCGAGAGATCAGAGTCATCAGGGTTAGTTAGTCATGGAATTTGTCTTCCAAATAGGTGTAGGACATCTCTGATTGAAGACACAGTACTCAAGGGTCTAATGTGCATAATCAAATGCACAAGAGTCTCTATGTTGTAGCTGACATCTCCAATCCTAATGGATCTGTACTGCCCTTCTGTAAGTTTCCCAACTACCTAAGAAGATTCTTTAGTGGTTCGGCGACCACAATTGCTTCCTGATGCCTTCGAAATATAATGAGAGACATAAGTTCCTTGGTGATGGGCTGCATAACACGCCTCATCAATGTCTCTTACTTCAGCTTCGATCTGTTCTTCTGTCAGATCACTTGTTATCCCTTCCGAGTATAGTTTCTTCTTCCCCTTTTCTTCATTGCGAACAATGTAAGGCTTCGGTTGAATGTCAGGCACAATCTTGATCACAGTTCTCTTTGTAATTGGTAAAATAGTGTACTTTTGTCTTGTCATCTGTGTGGGGTATGGTTTGGTTCCCTCATCCCACAGGACACCATACGTACTTATCTCATCATCATTCAACAGATGCATTGTACCACTATTTACCAAAATTGGTTGAAATTGTACCTTGACTGACCTTTTTGGGGTTTCTCTAATAATTATAGAGGTGCTACTCCTTACAGGTTGAACTTCTTCAATAACCTTTATCCTCAAATCCTATTTTCGCAAAGTTTGAGAGGTATTGACCTATGCTGAACTGCGTTCAACTGACTTCTTCTTCTGAACAGCAGTTGGAGTGCTCTTCTTCTGACTGATTTTCTGCTTTTTGTTCTCTTCAATCAGCCTAGGAGTCTGTTGAAATTGAGGTTTCTTCTTCTCAAACTCCAATTTTCTCTTTATCTCAGTCTCTTTAGCCAATTTTATTGAATCTTCCTTCAAAATTGAAATTAAAGACCTCGTTGCCTGAGGTGTTTTCTTCTCACAGTCTCCACCTTGAGTCAACTCTTTTCCTTTCTTCTCCTCTTGCTGACGTAGGGTTCGTACTCTGGGCAACCTTTTTGTTTGTTTAGGTATCTTCGATAGGAGTTTTTCTCCCTTTCTCTTCAAGGTCACTTTCTCCCTACATCACACCTGGCTTCCTTCTTTATGAGAAATCACCTTTACCTTCATTGTTTCATCTGACGATTTCTTTTCTCCTTTTGCAGGCATTCTCTCAATGGATTGAGGTTTGGTCTTCTTGTGGGAGTTTCTTTTTCATTCAAATTTCGCTTAACAGTGGGCTCCCCCTCAATCATTGCTATCATCTTAGAATCTGTTTCTCCTTTTTTCAGATTCTTCAAGCCCATTCTACCAATTGTTATAGAATTGATGAGGCTTTTAATATTCAGCTTCATCCTGTCGCCTCTCTCCAAAAGAACTCCAGAATCTCTAAATATTCTTGTAAGCATCATCCCATACGGTAGGGCGGTTGAGTCTTTCTTCGACTTTTCCATATAATGAAAAAGAAGAAATGGTAGGTCTATAGGTTAGTGATTAAGTAGATGAAATAGACATTGTTCATCTAAAGTCGTCACCAGATTCCTTGATCCTATTCTCTGTAAGACATAATGGAATAGTAATGAGTGTAGAACCCTATATAATTATTGATTAATCTGTATCACCTCCATGCTAGCTTTAGTCATCCATTTAGCTTTAGGAGCAAGCTTTTCTCCAATACATGGACACTCTGTGGCCTTCTCGATTGTCTTCAATGTCACTATGATTGACATTCTATCCACTACTGATACTAGCGTATCTTCTACCACTTCCATATTCTTCCAGAAGTCATATACTTCGTTCATGTAAACTGTTTCAAGAATCTGGAAGAAGTTCCTCCATCTGGCTGCTACAATCTCCGGTTCAATATCCATCTGGTCCTTCTTTAAGGACTTAAAATCAACAAGTCTTCCACTAGTCATCGATTGATCCTTCTGTTTTTGTAGTCAACAATGAACTAAACGCACAAATGTATTTCTTCACAAGGTGAGGTTGGTTTCTAAAGTTGAGAGTGAGAGCAAAGAGGGTTTGATATCAAGATAGAGTAATGGAAAATGTTGTTAAGAGTTCTTCAAAAGTCGATGTCAGGGTATGTCAAGAGTGTTCTAGAGTAGGTGATATTCTCAAGGTTTTGAGACGCTTTCCCTCCAAAACTTTCTCACGATAGAAGTTACTGTCTGTAACTCACTGTTACTGTTACCGTTAACTCTTACAACTTTTTATCTAGGTCCTGATGGGTCAGAAGGTTGATCACTCGACATCACCATGTTAAGGTTTCGTCTGATTCCTTTGAATCTTTCTTCACTCAATGGCTTAGTGAAGATGTCCACCCACTGATAGTTCGTCTCAACAAACTGAAGACTCATGATCTTTCTCTGAACGTAGTCTCGTAGAAAATGATGTCTAACTTCGATATGCTTGACTCTTGAATGTTGTATCGGATTCCTAGACAAGTTGATGGCACTTGTGTTGTCACAGAAAATTAGGATTTCATCTTCTTATACTGAGTAGTCTTCTAGCTGATACTGAATCCACAACGTTTGTGAATAGCAACTTGCGGCTGACATATACTCGGCTTCTGCAGTTGATAGAGTAATTGAGCTTTGCCTCTTACTTGACCAGGAAACTAGGTTGTGGCCAAGGAACTGACATCCTTCACTCGTACTTTTTCTATCAATCCTATCTCCGGCATAATCTGCATCACAGTCGCCAATTAACCTGAAATCTTTACCTTTCTCATACATTAAGCAAATATCAGTAGTACCTGATAGATATCTCAAAATTCTTTTAACAGCAATAAAATGAGACTCTCTAGGATATGCCTGAAATCTTGCACACAAGCAAACACTAAACAGAATGTCAGGTCTGCTTGCTATAGGGTAAAGTAAAGAACCAATAATCCCTCTATACAGGGTTTGACCAACCTTCTTGCCAGTTTCGTCCTTAGACAAAAGGTTTGAAGGACGTATCAGAGTTGACATTGGTTTTACTTTTTCCATATCATATTTAATCAATAGTTCCTTAATATAGTTCTGTTGATGAATAAAAATCTTTTCTTCGGTTTGCTTAACTTGCAACCCAAGAAAAACTTTTAACTCACCTATCATGCCCATCTCAAACTGATTCTTCATCAAATGCTCAAAACTAGTACATAACATTTTAGAAGTTGCACCAAAGATAATGTCATCAACATAAATTTGAACTATGATAAAA
>JAOSBP010000005.1:14185826-14207093 GCA_027563825.1 Erythroxylum mucronatum
TTAAAAATCAATAATAATAAGAATAACTTATTAAAAATTAATAATACTAATAATAATAATAATAATAATAATAATAATAACTTATGAAAAATTAAAATTAAAATAAAAATAAAAATAATAATAATAATAAAATTAATAATAATAATAATAACTTATGAAAAATTAAATAATAATAATAATAAATAATATTAATAAAAATAGGAATAATAATAATAATCATAATAATAACTTATTAAAAATCAATAATAATAAGAATAACTTATTAAAAATTAATAATACTAATAATAATAATAATAATAATAATAATAACCAAACATATTTTTGTTTTCAGTTTTTTATTAGAAATCTCAAACAAACAGATTTTTGTTTTCAATTTTTATATTGCAAATATCAACCAAACAGGTTTTCGTTTTTCTTAGAAAAGAAACAAAAACTAAAAACAGGAAACAAAAACTAAAAACAACAACAGAAAAATAAAAGTGGAACCAAACGGCCTCTTAGTCTTCTTGGCTCAAGACTTTTACAGATTGCGTCTTCAGTAAACACATTTTGTTGGATTTTAAGCCATACAAGTCTCCAGGGATTAGGTTATTCTTTCAACCACCCAGAAAGGCAGGGCAAAAAAGACAAATTGGAAACCTCAAGTGGCAAAAATTCTTCTCTTGAATGAGTTAACCGAATAGATATCAACTCGTTTATTTGTATAATTTTTACAATTACACTCACATGGTTCACATCTGTTTATTCTTCATTTTTCATTTGGCACCTCTCATAGATTGTGGATGGAACTCCTCCAACTTCTGGCTTGGACCAATCAAATACCAAGGCTGGTCAAGAACTTTGGCATGGAAATCAAAAGGCACCTGAAGGAGTGATAGCACTTAGTGGATCTAAACGTAACACGGAACGTAAACCAAGGCGATCATCTGGTAAGGCGACAGCAAAAGAAACTTCTAAAAAAGGAACTACCAAAGAACCAGCACCTGTGAGAATAGAAAGGGGAGATAAACTAACCAGTGTAACACTCAATCCATCTGTGCTTTCTCAACTTGTGCAACCAAATGAGACGCAGCGTTATGGACATGTGGACTCCTTCAGCTTAAAACCCTTTGTTCTTGCAGCATCAACTACTAACCTGCCAGATTTGAGTTTTTCTACTCCAACATCGGCAATATTTCAACAACCTTTCACAGACCTACAACAAGTGCAGTTGCGGGCTCAGATCTTTGTTTATGGATCTTTGATGTATGTCATGTTTTTAACTTCCACCCTCATAAATATAGCATTTTATTTCTGATGTATTTTGTAAAAGAATTTATCATTGGTTGATTGCCTTTCTTGTGCAACTTTTAATGATTGTTGCAATTTTCCAACTTTTAATGATTGTTGCAATTATCCTGCAGTCAAGGGACAGTACCTGATGAAGCATATATGATATCGGCTTTTGGAGGACCTGGTCAGTGCTTTTTTTCTGATGTTGCCCCTGGTTATTTTCTATCCACTTTTCATCTTGTAATGAATCACTTTATTATGACATGCTGTAGATGGTGCTAGGAGCATTTGGAAGAACGCATGGCATTCATGTGTAGAAAGGCTTCATGATCAGAAGTCTCATTTTACTGCTCCTGAGACACCTTTGCAGTCACGCTCAGGTATCTTACTAATTTATTATTTTTGGTTACTATTGAATTGATTGGTTGACTTACTGACGATGCAAGGGTTGAGATTAATAGGTGCTAGAGTTCCTGATCAAGCAATTAAACAAAGTGCACCCAATAACAAAGTGTTATCAACTCCTGTTGGACGAGCTAGCAGCAAGGGGAATCAAGCAATTGTAAACCCTCTTGTACCCTTTTCTTCACCACTTTGGAGCTTACCTACCCCATCTAGTGAAACCTTGCAATCAAGTGGCATACCTAGGACTCCAGTTATGGATTATCAACGAGCACTTTCCCCTTTGCATCCCCTTCAAAGTCCGCCTATAAGGAGTTTTACCGGACATAACCCCTCCTGGATGTCTCAGGCACTTTTTTGTGCTCCTTGGGTTGCTTCCCCACAGACTGCTGCACTTGATGCAAGTGTTCGTTTCCCTGTGCAGTTGCCCATAACTGAAACTGTTCAATTGACACCTATAAAGGAATCATCCTTTCCTCATTCCTCTGGCATAAAGCACATTATCTCTGGTCCTGTGGTGCAGACTGGGTCTTCTGGTATGTTTTCTGGTGTGTCTCTACCTGATTTACAAAAAATGACCGCATCATCTGATCAACCGTCTGCTGATTCCAAGACCAAGAAAAGAAAAAAGGCCTCAGTTTGTGGGACTTCTGGCCAGAATATTCTGAATCCTCTGCCTCAAGCAGAAGCAGTTTCAGTTTCTGCTGTTGCAAGTCATGTCTCTACTTCTGTTACCACCATAACCCCTCTTAGCTTTGTTTCTAAAGCGCCTCCTGAGAAAGCTGTTACATCTGCGCCTTCTACTACTGCAGACCTGAGTAAAGTGGATGAAAGGACAGACAGGAGGACTGTTTTGTCTGATGAGACTCTATCTAAAGTAAACGAAGCAAGATTGAAGGCAGAGGATGCTGCTGCTTTTGCTGCTGCTGCTGTTGGTCACAGTCAGGAAATATGGAATAAGCTGGAGAAGCAAAGAAAAATTGGATTGTTACTAGATATCGAAAGCAAATTGGCATCTTCAGCTGTTGCAGTATCTGCTGCTGCTGCTGTGGCAAAGGCAGCAGCTGCAGTTGCCAATGTCGCTTCTAATGCTGCATTGCAAGCAAAATTGATGGCTGATGAAGCCGTAGTGTCTAGTAGTTATGGCAACCATGATCAACGCAGTGCAGTTCCAATTTCTGATTGTGTTAATAACATGGGAAAAGCAACTCCATCCAACTTGGAGGAAGATGATGCAGCAAATAACTCTAGCTCCATCCTTGTTGCTGCAAGAAAGGCTGCCAGAATGAGGGTTGAAGCTGCTTCTGCGGCATCAAAACAAGCTGAGAACATGGATGCTATCGTTAAAGCTGCAGAATTGGCTGCAGAGGCTGTTTCTCAAGCTGGGAAAATAGTTTCCATGGGTGATAATTTGTCTTTGGATGAAGCTGTAGCATCTGGTTCAGAGTGTTACCATAAAGTAGCTCAAGTAATTTCTACAACAGGTTCTAAGTTTGTTGATATCAGTAGAGAAAATCTGAAAACAGATAGATCTGTGGGTCCCGATACTTCTTCCAGACACTTAGGAGAGGGTCCATCAAATAAGAAAAAATCAGAGAGTATGAATTATTTGAAATTTCCTTCTTCAAGAGAGACCCGTGGAGATGATGTGAGACTGGTAGATGTCATGTGTGGTGGTGGTGCTGCCACTGCAAAGGATACTAGGTCACAAAAGGGCAGGAAAGATTTGGATTTATCTAAGACTATTGGAGTGATTCCTGAAACGGAGAATGGATTAACATCTTCCTCCACTCTTCAGAATGAAATTGTGAAAGCAGATTTGTTAAATGGAAATAGCATCAAGGAGGGTTCCCATGTTGAGGTTTGACAATTTCCAACAATAGTTTCATCATGTTGAAGGCACATGCACTTCTGATGTTACTTGCTTTCTTTACTTACCACCTAGGTTTTGTAGACTGTTTAGGGGGTCCCCTTGTTTAATGTTCGTAACAAAAATATCTTTTATAAATTATTTCTTTCCTCTCCTTTCATTAATATGATAACTTCTCTAGGTTTTCAAAGATGGGAATGGATTTAAATCAGCCTGGTTCTCAGCCAATGTGTTGAGCCTAAAGGATGGGATGGCTCATGTTGAGTACGGTGAACTGAGAACTGCTGAAGGTAAGCTACTTTTAACTGTGCATATTTTCGGATTGATTGAATGTCATCAGCCATTAATGCTGAAGATTTTGCTAATACCTTTGTTCCCCATCAACGGGAAATACTTCTTGGGAACAGAGTAAGATGGATAATGCTTCAGTGCTTAGGTTTCTAGGCAGTTGTTCATTTTTATCAACTATTTGATTTGGAGCAGGATCGGAGAAGCTGAAGGAATGGGTGTCACTTTTCAGTGAAGGAGATGCAGCCCCCAAGATACGCATAACTCGTCCTATTGCAGCAATACTATCTGAAGGAACAAGAAAGAGACGGAGGGTTGCCATTGGAGATTATACATGGTCTGTTGGTGATAGAGTTGACGCATGGATGCAAGATAGGTATACGTTTGAATATTTATATTTACAGTTCACATGACTGATATAGCTAAATCACTCAAAAGCCATTAGTTAAGTTCCTATGAAAGTTTTGTAGAGTGTTAGGTATTGTAGGGTTCCTGTAATTATGTGGCATTTTGGTTGTGCATAGAAATAAGTTAATGCTACTCAGGATCATCTATTGTATTAATTTTCAAAACTATCTAATGTAATAATTTTCAAAATCATTTATTTATTAATGTTTTTTTGTTGTGATTTCTCCTAAAGGATACAGAAGCTGTTCTTTCTGCACAAACAATATTCTCTTAAGAATCTGCTAAATTTATTATTGCATGGTCTTTAAGCAACATAGTCTGATGAGACAGTGAAGTTTGAGTGTGCATCACTTATGCATATTAGATTGATAATTAGCAGTAAAAAGGCTAGTCTAAGCCTTTTACTTTCTGTTTCTGCATCACTGCTAAAGTTATGAACCATAATTTCATGTCGTATATTAATTGTTGGTGAAAGGAATCAATAGAAACACGTTATCTGCCAGATAGGCAAATCTAGAAAAGATGATCAGCTTTTGCATATACAGTGCTACAACAGAAGTGGATTACATCTATGGTTTATTTTTCCTGATTGTCTTCTAAGAAGTGCGATCAAAGTATTTTTCTAGATGGGTTGACCAGGAAGTTACTATTTCCATTGTCATTTTAAAGATTCGGTTTAAACGGTGTATGGCTTGTCCTCACAAGGATCATGAACTCTCTATTTTTGAGTTCTGTATTCTGTTCAAGAATTTTCTTACCCGTCTGATCCAGTTTTTTCTTAAAACTGTCAGCTGGTGGGAAGGGATTATCACTGAAAAGAACAAGACAGATGGTACTATGTTGACTGTCCATTTTCCAGGTGTGTAATCAAGGCTGCTATAATGCTATTCAATAATCTCTAGGTTAGTGATGTTCTTTTGCTGAACTATAGAATTTCTTTGCCTGAAATTTGTTTTTTGCTGTTTTGCTTGCAGCACAAAGTGAAACATCATTAGTTAGAGCATGGCATCTCAGGTCGTCTCTTATGTGGAAAGATGGAGAATGGATTGAATGGTCCAGTTCGAGAGAGAGTGATCATGCTGCTCACCTGGTGGTTGTCAATTTTGCCTCTTTTCCCTCTGCCACACCCCCTGATTATTTTTCCCTGATATTGCTTTAGACTTTTAACTTACTGTTGTACTGCCTTTAAATTTCAGGGTGATACACCACAAGAGAAGCGACAAAGGGTTCAGGCGCCTGCTGTGGAGGCCAAGGGAAAGGATAAGATGTCAAAAATACTCGATGCTCAGGAATTAGATAAGCCCAGTAAACCAACACTACTGGATATATCTGATGATGATAGAATATTCAACATTGGAAAGGGAAGTAGAGATGATAGTAAACTGGATACATTGAGAATGACTCGGACTGGGCTGCAGAAAGAAGGATCACGAGTTGTTTTTGGAATACCTAAGCCTGGAAAGAAAAGAAAATTCATGGAAGTCAGTAAGCATTATGTTTCAGATCGAAGTGGTAAAGTTAATGAACCAAATGATTCAACTAAGTTCACTAAACGGACGAGATCTCAGGCATCAGGATTACAAGGATGGAAAAAAAATTCTGAAGCTGAATCAAATTTGAAGCAAGCTGTCATTCCTAAGCCCAAAGTTCTCAAGTCTGGAAAACTTCAGTATGCTTCCACGCGAACAATTTCTTCTCAGAAGAACAATCTATTAGGTTCTCAGGTTTCTGTTATTGCTGAAGGTGCTAGTGCTGATCACGTTGCAAAGACCAAGGATTTTGTGAGTCATGTTGAAAATGCTGCAGAGAAACATAACCTAGCGAACATGCAATCCCTTTCTGGTTCAGAGGGAGCGGAGGGTCCAGTCTTGTTTTCTTCAGTAGCCCTCCCATCAGATACACTTTCCTCCAAAAAAGTGCCATCATCAAACGTGAAACCTGAAAGAATAAGTAAAAGAAAACTGGCTCCTATTGGTGGAAAGTTGGGTAAAATCGAGGACAAAGTTTTCAGTAGTAATGCTTCAAAATCAGCACTTGACGCTAATGAACCTCGGAGATCCAACCGCAGAATTCAACCAACATCTAGAGTAAGTGTTAAGATTAGAATTTAAAGCCCTTCAAAATAACCCATTTTGTTGCTTTAAATAATTACATATTTGGTAATTTGTTCATCTTTATCATTATAAATCATGCCCACTTGATTTGTCCTTGATTACAAGTCATCCATTTAGGGCTTATGAATGGGACTTCACTTTCTTCTCAACTTAAAAAACATTTGACTCTCAATTGAACTTGGATCCTATTATGATTAATATTTGATAATTGATATTGGAATGTGGAAAATGTAGCTTACTTTTATTTTTAAGTTAGTCGTAATACTGTTGAAAAGTTTGAAAAGTTAACATGCCTTTTGATTGAGTGCCTTGATGGGCTTCTTTTCTTCTTGTTTATAGCTGCTGGAAGGCCTACAAAGCTCATTGATGGCCTCAAAAAATCCGTCTACTTTGCATGATAAAAGTCACAAAAGTAGGATTACTTCTAGAGGTATGATCTCAATTGCCACAATGCTGATATAGTAGTAGTCTCTTTCTCTCTGTGTTTCCATTTCATCAAGCATATATGGAACTAACTCCATTGTTGCAGGGAATAAGCATGATTGAAAGTTCTTCAAAATGTGAGATGTAGTTGAAAGAAGCTGGATGCTCACTGGATGAAAGAAAAGATCAGGATAGCTTTCTGTATATTTGTAGTAGGGTAGATAGCTAGGAATGGAAATTCTTGCTTCCTTTAGTTTAATTATGAGATGTAGCAGATAGATGTTCATATCTATTGTAGCTTTTCACAAAATTATGATATGATCTTTTAGACATCTTCTGTAACAGTTTGTAAATGGAAATTCTCCTTGTAGCTAGGTTTGAAAATGCAGGAAGCTCTATGATCATCTTCTTTTATTGTTACACCTCTGGGAATATCACTTTTATTTATCATTTTCACAATTAATGATCTTTCTTTTCATCTTAGGCATTCGTGTAGGATGTTTCAGTGCGCATTTTTTGTGATTTGCAGTTACTGGAACTTAGCGGTTGCTGACAATTGGAATAGGGCACATGCTGAGCGTTAAGTAATTGCTTCAGCCACCAGCAGTGGTGTCCTCTTTCGCTTAATTTTGGTATTATTGAAAAAAAAAAGCACTTCTAAATTACTACATATCAAAAATAGGATGCTGGTGTATAAATATATCCTGTCTTTTATCTCAAGATCTGGGAACATTCACCCAAAGGCATGTTAAGATGAATCTCGCGTTTAACGGACTCTCATTGAGCAAACCACTACTTGCCTGTCCGTGAACTTTTGGTTAGGTCTCTACATTATGATGCCCAGCTTGACTTTAAACTGAAAAGATAGAAGCTAGATAGGGATTAAATTGAATAAGCGCAAGCAAAAGAGCTAAAAACTCTTATTTGCATCTTACAGAACACATTTTCCTATAGAGCTATGTATGAACAATTGCAGCTCATCGAAGTTTCTGTACACAGATTCATTTTGTATTACAAATCCAGATACCATAATAGGAGGTTTAATTTCTAACGCATCTGAAAATGAAATCGGTGCCATCATGTCAAAGTTGGTGTTGAGAACCAAAATCACCACAACTAACAATTAAGGCCTGCCTTTTGCATGTCTTAGTCCAAATCTTTGGATCCTTTAGTCTGCAAGATTCCAGTTCCTTTTCTGCAACAGTTTACAGCTTTTTCTCGCGCTGAATTTCCACAGCATACTTCAAGCAACCCGTTGCCTCGGGTGCATAGGAACTTGACCAAATAGCTGCCCTTTCTCCTTGTTGGATGCATCATCATTGCTCGAAGGCTTTTCACAAATGCAAGATGCTGGATATTCATGAAATTCACCTCTACCAGGTTTTATTTCATCAGGCTCTCCCATGAATCCCCTCTGTACTGATTTAACCTTTTTGGAAAATTCACTCCACCCCATTTTCTCCCTTGCAATGAACAATGGGCTGAGTCTCTTTGCATTGGGTCTGATGGTTCTCTTATGCCCTGCATACCTCCTTGTGTTCATCGTATGAAAACAGCAAATACCAATTAATACAGGATCTCTAAAGAGGACAGCAACAATTTTTACCAATCTGGAAAAACACCAGTAACACTTACATGAACAACCTGATTTAGCACGCTATAAACAATCCAATTGGACATAGCTATTCAAGAACAAATTAACATGAATATCTAGAATCAACAAATTCTTACCATTTGTGACCAATGCAGTTGAACTTCCAAGTTTCATTACCAAAATATAAGAGAATCCTACTGTTTTACTCGACTGTTACTGCTGTTGTTTCTAATCATGGTTAACCATATAAAAATTCATACTTTGTCAAGGAATTGAAGTTAACATCACCAACAACAAACAAAGATGAACTCTCTCTTTTTTCCATACGAAATTTAACAAAAGTGAAATGGAGCACTGCACATGTAGCCAAAACATAAGAGCAGTCATATTTCTCACCTTTGACCAGCAAGAATCTTGGCCATGTTACCATTGTTATTTGTCACAAAGACATCACTCTCCTCACAAACAATGTAGTCAATGGCTGCCAAGCGAGAAGAAAATGGAAGAAATTGCTTTAGTGCTTTATCAGCAAGCATCTCCTTTGTGTAAAAGTTTGGGAAGAGTTCTCTGAGGGGTTGTAAGGTCCCTTCTCCACCATATATTTCCCCAGACGCAACAAAGAGATATGTGTCATTAGCAAAACCAAGGGCACGCAACATCAATCCAACTTCATAAGGAGTAAGTGGACACTTTCCCCTCGCTCTCTCATCATCAGCACTTAAATCCTGGTTTATTACAATCTTTTTGTCAGATTACAAGATATCATCAAGCATGATAAAGTCATAATTTTACCCTTTTCTGAAGGTGATTGTAAGAAAATATTAACAGTTGACATCCAAAAATGAAAACGGAGAGTATACTTATCAAGAATCCTTAAAGGTCACAAAACTAACTTTGAAAGAAAGAGTTGAGACTCACTTCTCTACTTATAAAAGAAAATTTCACAAAAGAAAGCACTCTCACCGGCAGCGTTTCCCATCTCTTCCTAATTTCACCAAGTTCAAATTTCTCCTTTTCACCCCCACCATAGTAACATCCAGAGAAAGCAAGCATATCAGGTTCAAACCTGAAATTTGAAAGGTTTATCCACAAGTGAGACAACTAGATGTGCATATAAAATATGAACTAGGAATTCATGCAGTCCCCATGTAATGGTCAATCTTAGAAAGTATAACGCCATGTTAAATTGTTGACTAGGGGATACAGCAATAGAGCTTGAACACCAACTACTATGAGAATTAAAATAAAGCACTAGGAATAGATCAAGTATACTGGCATAAACACAAAAAAGGCACACCCATGACATGCTGTGGTTTAGGATCAGACAAAGTCAATGCAGGTTCAGTTGATTTTAGGCATTGAATATGGATGCTTCTTTCTCCTTTTCATCATCAGTTGCAGTGTTGTCAATATTTTCATCACTTACACAGTTGCAAACTAGGTTCAAGATCACTACCTAAAGAGTGGAGTAAGTAATATATAAATGAACATCGAATTTCACTCCATGGAAATTTCTTAAAATTCAAGAAACTGTTTTTATACGTTCTTAATAAATTCTGACTTCAACAAGATCAAACAGTTGAGAGGTGGAGGAATATGTGCCGTATGATGCCTATGAAAAATGAGGCATTACATAGATCTAGTATGGCAATTTCACTGCTACCAAATGAGCAAGGCTCAAGGGAAAAATGCTTCTTGCATGGTGTGAAGCTGGAGCCTACAACTCCAATTCTGTATATGAATAGGATATTTTCTGTTGAAGTAATTCTTTTTAAGAGTAAGATCTATATCTCATGCATCAATTTTCCACATCAATAGGTGTTATGCCTCATGTAACTTGTAAGAGAAGACCTAAAAGAACTTCTAGCACAGATATGAACATAGGATCCTTATCGAACCACATAAATCTTGTGTTTCCTGTGTAACATTTTCTTGCTTGATTTATTACAAACACAAACCAACAGAATAATCATCCATGCAAGCAAGCTCTGTATTTTCAATGCATTATAAAGCTTAAAAACTTGGGGCATAACGTATCCAAATGTTTGAATGATTCTTATATATAGAAGTGTATTCCTGCTGAGAGAGAGAGAGAGAGTGATAAACAGCTTTTTATCAATAATTGAAGAATTGCTTCGCAAGGATAAGAAGAAGAAAGCAAGTGGGTTAGTGATGCTTTCAGTGACCTCTAAAATGAGCCCTTTTACTGCTACAATGCTCCCATCCATTGTGATTGAGGTATATTGCCAGTTATAGGATTTGGTCTATCCGAGAGAGAGAGAGAGAGAGGGAGAGAGCGATATCCGGTCCATTGTGATTGAGGTATATTGCCAGTTATACGGTTTGGTCTATCCAAGAGAGAGAGAGAGAGAGAGAGAGGGAGGGAGAGGGAGAGTATCTTCACAGCTACTTGTTCTAAAATTGGTATTTTGTTAGCTCATATACAGCCTACATACTTCACTGAGACACACAAAGAAACCTATACCAATATCTCAATCCATGAACTCATCTGGTGGGAAAAAATAATGAGGGTGGGGACCAAGAGAGAGCAATGCTTTAAATATTAAGGAAAAAAGCAATAAATCAGATGTATTAAATTTGCTTGTTGAGCAGGAAAAGAGTTATCAGTTTAGAAATTAATACAAACATTAATGGGGAGAATGGAGAACTTTTTCCTTTTCTTTTTTAGTCTATATGGAAACTTGTTGGACCTTAAACTACTCAAAGGGAGGGAGCAATACCTGTCCTTAAAATCTTTCATCCTTTCATCCCTGTACATATTAAACTTTGGAATTTCCAGAAAGTAAATCCCAAAATCAAAATTTTCAAGAGATTTCTTCTGGCAGTCATGTAGAGTAGCCATATTCTCCCTTTTCATTGCTTAATCTTCATTTTTGTTCATTTTTTATATATTTTCTTCTCTCTATGCAACCATATAAACAAGATTGAAATATGTACATACAAATGGTAGGGGATCGTGCATTTACATCCGGCCTCTTATTGATATGCCAATGAACTTTATATGGGTTAAGAATTTTCAACTAATATGGACACACCTCAGGTGAACTGCAATAAAGCGTCCTGCCATTTTCCTCATTTTCATGACAATACTTTGACCGATTTCATGTATGGGCGCTGTAAATCTCAAGGCATGATAATTAACCCGGCACCGCAACTTTTGTAGCTCTTCATCAAGGTCATTAGCAAGCCTATAATCAAACTTTGTTAATTGTACAACCTGCAAAAGTTCAGAGTTAATTTCCTTCAGTTAGTGAGCCATTACAATTATAAATCCTGCCTCTATGCACCCATTAGGATTTGATTATTGGTAGATGAGATTTGCTTATGACATTTGCCAAAATAAAAGGGATTGTAATAAGATACAAGGAATATAAGATCCCTGCTTCTACATGAGTACAGGTAGGAAAAATGGGAAAGAGCAAGAGATTCTATCCTCATTCTTGATACATATTTGTCATAACAACTTTAACACAGTAAAATGGACACCATTCTATAATTGGGGGATATAACTCAATAGAGCATGTGAAAACGTTAAATAAACATAAAGTCAAAAACTGTAAAAATAGCAGAAGTGAAGTGATATCATTACCTGTCTCCTCAACAATATTGGCAGAACTTGATCCAAATAGTAATCAGGAGGTGATTTTCTAGGGACACGCATTGTATATGGAGGTTTTTCCATTGATCGCATGAATTTATCAGGAACTCTTTTCACAATTGTCACATCTTTAGCAAGGTAAGAAATGAAGAAATCAACATCAAAAATGTTGACGAAGTCACTGCATACCAAGGAACATATGTTCAGTACCAAGATGATCATAAAGTTGGTATGGTGAATAGGTTTTGGACCCAGAAGAAGAGAACTTTCCAACTTGGTAATACTTCTACGGACTTTCATGTGCCCTTGCTCATAAAGGATGGATTAATCTCTTTGAACATAGATACAGGTAAAGATAATGACAAACTTTTTCCTTCTTTCTTGTTTGAATGATTCAAACTCACCTATCATCCTTCCAATACGAATGATGGTCAAACTCTGGTATTACCAGCGTAGCATTAAGAATTCGCGCAACAACTACAGCATCTGTTATCTGAAGGCGCGTCAAACAATTCAGTAAGAGACAAAAGGAACTAGCCCTACGTGAAAAAGGGTAAGGATTTATAGCAAAGACAAGAACTGGGAGTTTCTTTGAACCTTCAGCAATCCAATCAAAAGAATTTTGATTGGTCCAAAACAAACAAAAGAACTACTGATAGAATACACTATCTGCATGACTTCCACTCACCCCTGTTCTTTCTTGGTTCAGCCCTCCACTTGCTGCAATAAGCAAATATCCATTCGACGAGTTCTCACGTACAGCAGCTGGAGATGAAGGTAAGCAAGGTCAAGAAGCTCAATCCATGATCACAAATAACTGAAGAAAGTACACAACACAAATGGGAACCTTCCTGAAAACTACACTTGCAACACAAATGGGAACCTTCCTGAAAACTACACTTCCATGCATTCTTCCTCAGCTCGGTTCAAATAAAAACTGGTAAAATGTTCCTATTACATAAAAGTAAAGAACTGGCAAAATCATATATCACCATAATATCTAAACAAACAAGCTCATCTCTGGCGAATAATTTTTAATTAATATCTTCTCTCAGGCTACACAACGACGCAGGATATCGAACTAAATTGATCTAACACAATGCTGAAATCAACTGAAACTAGAAATAGAAAGGAACTGCACATACAAGCAAAAGCACGGCCTCTCGCACTGCAACCATAAAGCAAGTTGGAGTACTTGGATTTCCAAATATCAATTGGCTCTCTCCTCATTGCATTCTACATAAACAGGCAGATTTTAGCTTTTTAAAGAGAATTGAACGTGTTGAATAAAACACGAACAAATAAGATTTCAAAAAAATGAACAAGAACAAGAGAAAGAAGCATCCGGAATGGTTTACCAGAATAGGGAAGCGGTTACCGGGGCCAAATCGCTGAGAGTACCAGTCAAGATCAGACGCCACGTGGCCCGTGAATAGCGAGATTAATCCCACCGTGAAGAGCATTACACCGCAAACCAGCGACCAGGGGATCTTCCGAGTGGCCGACGATCTCCACCTCCGCCACCACTCATGGTGGTGGTGATGGTGGTGGTGGTGGTGGTGGTGGTGCTTGTTTGTGGTGGTGATGATGGCAATGCCGTTCTGATGTTGTTGTAATAGCGCCAGGTTCGCCGATGAGACACTAAACCTCCACGCTTTGGCTACTCCCATGGAATTCCACGCGTAATATCCATACTCTCATTCTCTATTTACTCCAAATGCCACCGCCACTCCACAATGTGTGTATACGTCTGTGTGTGTATATATATTCGTGTGTAAGAGTGCAGAGAAAGAGAGTCCGGTGATGGTATTCTTGTAAATAAGTCGAAAGTGGAAGCCCTAAATTGGGGTTTGGGCGAACACTATTTGTTTCTAGAGAGAGAGAAGGAGGGTGGTAATTTCATAGAGAGATGAAGAGAAAGAAAAAAGAAAAAGTGAAAGTGAAGGCTCTCAAATGATAAGGATGATTGATTTTAACATTAATTCAATAAGAAAAATATTAGAAATTTCTTAAAACTCAAATGTCGATATTGAACGGTCAAAAGATTTTAAAAAAAATTAGAAACCACTTGTCCTTCAATTTAGAGATGAGAGATATACTCAATCCTAAGCTGAAATTAACGAAATAACTCCAAAAAATTGAATTTAAATCAATCAGAAATATCCTTATATAAATAGTTAGAAAAATGAGATCAGATTTGGTTTTGAATATAATAAAAAAAATCAAGTTTATTTTTTAAAAAAAGATAACATCACAATATGATTAATGCATAAAACATAAAACATAATAAAGTACGATTCATAACTTATTTTAAAATTTGATATCCCCATTATCATAATTGGACAAGATATTCACATGAATTAATTAAGAGAAATTTATAAATAGTGCAAAGAGAGATAAGTGGTTCTTTGTCTTCCTCCATTTTTATCCAACCGGCAAGTGTTTAAATACATCATATTTTTCTTGCATGTGAAACTTTTCGCATGTATTCTCTCATTTTGTTTATTTTGCAGCAAATTGTTAGAAAATTGTGGAGGTTAACAACCTAATAATTCCTTAAAAGTTATAGACTTCATATAGTTATAATTTTTCAGCAACAATTATATGCCTTCTTTGTGAGTTTTAGTCATTCTACACTTATTTATAGTTGGATTATATATATTATGATTGTTTGGGACAATGAATTGAAGTCATAGGAAAAAAATAAAAAAGGTAAAAAGTGACTAAAAATGAGGAAAAAAAAAGAAGATGTACGAGAAGAGGAGAGGGTGACAAAGACAACAATTTAGAAAAATTTAAGTTGTATTAAGGGGAAAAATAAGTATTGTAAAAATTTAAAGGTAAAATTGGAAGTTAATTCCAGGAAGAGTATTTTTGTATTAATAAATATAAAAGGGGGTAAAATATGACTTTTAATAATTATGGGTATTTTAGTAGTTATAGTGGTTAGGTTAAGTAAGAACATTTTTAATAATTAATAATAAAGTGAAAAAGGGAATAATTTTAGATTATTAAGTTTAATTGAGCTGAAATTTTTATAATTTTGTAATGTCTAGGTCCGAAGGTCAGATTAAAGAGTAAATTGGGCTTATCAATCAGTTGAGTCCAAAATTGGATAACCTTAGACTGTACTCTTTGAATAGTATACGGTTCTTAAAACTTTGAACTTTGTTATTAATAAATTATTTTCTAGTGAATCATATTTTGAATTAGTTATTAATTAAATTAATGATTAATAGTTACATATATGGATTTATAAAATATATGAAATATGTTTATTTATTTCACAAATAATTAACAAAGCACAAGGTGTTTCGCTTTTATATTTTTTTTACGTATTATGGGCTGTATTGCTTGTTAATTCAGTGAAAAATGTGTTAATTAAATTTTTAGTTGTGCATGAGTATAAGTAAGAATATTAAGGTAAATAAATCATGTTCATAAAATTAAATAAAGACTAGCTTATAATAGGTTGTAAATAAAAGTGTAAATAGTGAATATGTGGCTTGCCTAGGATAGGCAACATTCGATGGTCATAGATTGATAGGTTGGCTAAATATGAGAGAGTGATGGCTACGTATCTATCTGTGGAGTAGGTATCGGGGTATTTTAAGTCCCTAAGATGTCTTGTACTAATGGCTAGATACAAGAGTGGTATCGGGATATCTTGATTCTTAAAGATATCTTATGTTGACGGTTAAGTAATAGGATACCAAATTAGACTGATAAATTGAGGTACCATATGTTGATATTTATATATCTAATTACATTTTCACTTAGTAAGAGATTATGATGAGTAAAGATGAGCCAACAGACCATTGAATGTAAGCCTACTAGGTTAAGTAGGGCTTAAGCAATTCAGTTAATTATGAGATAAAACATAAATAGTAGTAATAAAATCATATTAGTCTAAATCATTACTTTGATAAATTTTTGAATTTTTTGTTAATTATTTGGATATGCTGAGTAATGTTGTGTATTTTAGTATTATATGTATGTTTTAATTAGTTAAGTAGTATATATGTGTATATATTAGTCAAGTATTTTTATTTATATATATTGAGTTATTTGATTTTAAAGGTATGGTTAGTTGTCCTTATTGAGTTGGCAGCTCACCCATTGTCATTATATTTTTTAAGAGATTGTTGATGACCTTGGTGCACGTGATTCATAGAGTGCAGTTTAAGTAGGGCCAGCAGATTAAATTGAGTAAAATTATTTTATTGTATATACTTTGAATGTGATAGTTTAGATAGTCGTGCTTGTTCAAATAAATTTTTGTGATTAATGAACATCCTTTTTTTGAACTAATGAGGATTTTGATAATTAATGTTATGCTTTGGGAACAATTTGGATAATTGTGGTTTAAGAATTACTGGAGCGTCACATTAGGTGATATCAGACCAGGTTTACGCTTCTCGGGATAAATTAAGGGAAAATAAAAACTAGTGATATGTCCTTGTCTTATCTAGGATGGTTTCAGGAGATGATATTGTTGGCCTATAGTCGACTAGAGAATCAAGTAATTTGATCCATGCTCTAGATATGCCTGATTAGGGGGATGCCAAAATGGATTGAGTAGGAGGAGAGGTGCCAGTGTCACCATAAATGATGCAGTTCTTTCATTTGATGCAGTAGGTTATTATTGCAGCTCTAGCCTGAGGTGATTCTAGGGTAGATCACGACTATGAGAGGATTTGTAAGATAAGTGCAATAGAGTTCTGAGGTACTGCTGATCTTGAGGAGGCCGAAGTATGGTGGGAGTAGACAAAGTTAGTTTTTATACTATCTAGAGTGTACCTTGGAAAGAAGGTTGCAGTACATCGTTTCATTATTTAATGGCAACACATTGACTTGGTGGAAGTCAGTAAAGAGATCTTATAAGGCACAAGAGATGACTTGGCAGGAAATCTAGAGAGAGTTTAGGGACAAATACACTCCACGAATATATCAGGATCGAAAGAAGATGGAGTTTATGAAAAAGTTCAAATAGAGGAGATATTAGTGATAGATTATGAGGCTCGCTTTGCAACATTGTCTAAGTATACATTAGAGGTTGTGGTAAATTTAAAGGACAAATGTTACAGACTTGAGCAGGGTCTAATGACAGATTATCGCTTAGGTTTGGGAGCTATTACTTATAACTTCAAAAAGTTACTAAAGATGACACTTAGAGTAGAAGATGTGATAGAATAAGGCAGAAGGAAAGGAGAGCTAAAGAGGCGACTAAAGAGTCATTATGGAGAGGGGAGTCGGTTTGTTAAGATGGGAGCTAGTCATACATGGTTTACTAGTTCAAGGGGATCTAGGAAAGTTGATGTTATATCTAGCAGGAGTGGTAGTTTCTACCGGTTTGGTACAGATCAAGGAGTTGGCAAGGATTTAAGATAGCATAGCACTATTAGTACATCATTAGTTGGATCTGACGGGGGGTTAATCAGAGGTTTAAAGGACCTTTTAATATAGGAGTTGTAAGGTTACAAAGTTGTGCTACTTGCGAGACAGTTCATAGAGGACCATGTTAGGAATCCACTGGGATTAGTTAGGCATGTTATATTTATATAGAGTGGGGGCACTTACAGAGGAGTTGTTTGACAGTAGGGAGGATTTCAAGAGTAAGGTCAAAGGAGATAGTAAGGGTTCAAAGTGGTGCCTTTAGTTTAGGTAGAGGTTCGAGTGGAATTAGTAGTAGAGGTGATGGTAGAGGAGTTGGATGCCGACTAGCAGTGGATACAAGTATTAGTGGGACATCCGCAGTATAGGGTTAAACTCAAGAGAAGATATACCATATGACGAGGGAGGGGGCACTCGTAACCAACAATGTCATTTTTGGTATGATTTCATTATTTGATATTAAGGCTTATGTGTTAGTAAAACCAGAATCTACACATTCTTACACTTCTTCAGAGTCTGTCTTTAGAGTTTCAGGGGAAGTTAGCCTATTAGGATATGACCTAAGAGTGTGGTTGCCGGTAGCAGAGTGTATGGTGGTAAATAGTGTAAAGAGAGGCATACTAGTGAGGATTAATGGAGTGAAGCTATTAGCTGACTTGATAGTGATGGATTTAAGAGAATTTGATATAATTCTCAGGATGGATTGGTTAGCACAGTATCAAGATTTAATGTACCATTGTATGGAGGTGATTATAGAGTATTTGGGTAAATTAAAAGTGACATTTGTGGGGGATTGTAGAGTGATTCTGACATGTGTGATCTCGATTATGACTACTAGACGAATGATATTAGAGTGATGTGAGGCATATCTAGTCCGTATTATAGATATAAAGGAGGTGAGTCCTAGGTTAGAGGATATTCCTATGGTGAGAGAATTTTCAGAGGTATTCTTAGATGATTTACCAGGTTTACCGCTTAAACAAGACATATATTTCACCATTATGACTATGCCTGGAGTTGCACCAATTTCTATTACACCTTACATGATGACTACTATTGAGCTACATAAGTTAAAAAAAGTAGTTAGAGCAATTGTTTGAAAAGGGCTTTATTAGACCCAACACATTACCTTGGAGAGCTCTAGTGTTGTTTGCAAAGAAAAAAGATGGTAGTACAAGACTTTGCATGGATTACTAGTATTTAAACAGGGTGAAAATGAAGAAAAAGTACCTATTGTGAATGATAGATGATCTTTTAAATTAACTGAGGAGAGTTGTCATATTTTCCAAGATTAACTTGAGATCGAGATATTGGCGATTGAGGATAGTTGAGTCAAGTATTCACAAGATAACTTTTCGTACTTGGTATGGTCATTGTGTGTTCCTAGTGATGCCTTTCGGGTTAACTAATACACTAGCCACATTTATGGCATTGATGAACATGACTTTTTAGGAGTCTCTAGATTAGTTTGTGATAGTATTCACTGATGATATATTGGGGTATTCAAAGAGTAAAGAGGACCATGAGCAATATTTGAGAATTGTGTTACATATTCTAAAAGAGAGACAATTCTATGTCAACTTGAGTAAGTGTGAATTCTAGATGAAGGGGGTAGAATTCCTTGAACATATGGTGTCTTGAGAGGAAGTGATGCCTAACCTTGCTAAGGTAAATGCAATTATAAAGTGCAAACCTTCTATAAATACATTAAAGTTAAGAAGTTTTCTAGGGCTTGCTGGGTATTATCGGAGATTTGAAGAAGGATTTTCAATGATAACTAGCCCGTTGACTAAGCCACTAAAGAAAGGAGTTTAGTTTGAGTGGACCAATCAATTTCAGGAGAGATTTGAGGAGCTTAAATAGAAATTGACATTTAGCCCAATTTTGGTGAGGTATATACTAATGCTTCAAGGGTAGGTTTAGATTGCGTATTGATGCAACATGGAAAAGTGATAGCTTATCCCTCTTTTTAGTTGAGATTGCATAAGTTAAATTACCTCATGATTTAGAGCTAGCGCCGATTGTGCATGCTCTTAGGATTTGGAGACATTATTTCATATGAGGAGACATTCTGAATCCTTACATATGATAAGAGCCTTAAGTATATCTTAACTCAAAGGGAGTTAAACTTAAGGTGGAGAAGATGGATCAAGTTGTTGAAGGATTATGATTGTACTATTAATTATCATCTGAGGAATGCTAATTTAATGGCAGATGCTTTGAGTAGGAAAACCTCAAGCATAATGGCTAATTTGATTGGACACAATATAATACCAATGGTGGAGTTGAGAGCACTAAACGTGAGATTGGAGATTAATTATATGAGTGGTTTGTATGCAAAATTACATGTTTAACTAGATTTGGGAGATAGGATTAGAGAGACACAAGCTTTGGATTCTTGTCTGATGCTAATGAGAGAGAGTGCAACAGAATAGGGGACTAACTTTTCAGTAAGAGTAGATAGAACGTTGGTGATTGGGAGGTGAGTTTGTGTCAGAAACAGATGGACTATGAGAGGAGATTTTGGAGGAAGCTTATAATGCACCATTTGCTATACATCCTGGTACTACAAAAATGTATCAAAACCTAAGACCTTATTATTGGTGTCCAATGATGAAGAAAGATGTCGCAAAGTTTGTGTTGATTTGTTTGACCTATTAACCGGTTAAGAAAGAGCATTAAGAACCAGTAGGGAAATTAAGACCCTTAGCCTACGATGGATTTTATGGTAGCGTTACCAAGGACCAAATGTAGACATGATTTAGTTTGGGTGATTATAGATAGGTTGACTAAATCATCTTATTTCTTACCTACACAATAGATAGACTCCTTGGACAAGCTTATCGGTTATATGTCGATGAGTTTGTGAGGTTATACGGGATTTTAGTGTCTATTGTATTATATCGAGATCTATGGTTTTTATTTCCTGATTTTGGATGAGTTTATAGATAGCTTTAGGGACCAGGTTGAATTTGAGTGTTGCATTACACCCTCAGTCATATGGGTAATCGGAGCATACAATTCAGAGATTGAAGGATATGATGAGAGATTGTGTGCTGAAGTTTGAGGGCAATTGGGATAAATATTTACCTTTGATAGAGTTTGCGTATACTAATAGCTATCACTCTAGCATTGGTATGACACCATCTGAGGCATTATATGGCATGCAGTGTAGGGATATAATACGTTAGGATGTAGAGGATGCTAAATTATTAGAGGGACCATAGTTGGTTCAGGAGATGACGGAGAAAATATTGGTGGAAAAGCAGTGCTTGAAGTGGTAAGTGTTCTTCTTCTTCTTCCTCTCCATTTTTATCTAGTTGGTAAGTGTTTAAATACACCATCTTGCTTCTGCATTTAACAACCCAAAAATCCCTTAGAAAAGAATATAATTCACATAGGTAAAATTTTTCCAACAACTATTATATGGCTTTTTGTGAGGTTTAGCTATCCTACACTATTTTATAGTTTGATTGTATATTGTGATTGTTTGGGACAATAAATTGAAGTAATGGGAAAGAAATAAAAATGGAGAAAAGGTGGTTGGAAAACGAGAACAAAGAGGAGGTAGGAGAAGAAGATAGGGTAAAGAAGAAGGCAATTTGGGATAATTTAAGTTGTATTAAGGGGCAAAATAAGAAATGTAAAAATTTAAGGGTAAAATTGGAATTTAATTCCAAGAAGGGTATTTTGTATTAATAAAAATAAATGAGGGTAAAATAGGACTTTTAATATTTAAGGGTATTTCAGTAATTATGGTGGTTAGAGTAAAATAGGACTTTTTGTTGGGCCCCAAATTTTTTTTTATTTATTATTCTTTTGTTTATTTCTTAATTTTGCTTTTAATTGTTTTAATATTTTTAGAGATGAGTCTTATTTATTT
>JAOSBP010000005.1:14265934-14278921 GCA_027563825.1 Erythroxylum mucronatum
TCTTATCAAACAAGAGGACTTGGGATGACAGTCAAACAGTCTCCATGATAGAAAGTTGCAGCTCCATAATTACCAACCATATGCCCTCAAAGTTGAAAAATCCAGGAAGTTTTACTATACCCTATGAAGTTGTTAATTTAGAATTTTCTAAATGGTCATATGAATTAGGTGCAAATATTGGGGCTAGGCAATGTGAAACTAACTTCTATACTTATTAAGTTGGTGGATAAATCAATAAAGAAACCATTTAGCGTGGTTGAGGGTATGCCTATAAAAGTGGAAAATTTTATCATTTCTATAAATTTCGTTGCGCTAGACATTGGAGAGGATCGAAACTGTCCACTAATTCTTGGTAGACCCTTTTCGAACATTGGAATAGCTTTGATAGATGTCCATAATGGCAACTTTATCCTTCGGATTGTTGATGAATAATTGAAATTCAATATGAATAAGGTATTAAAGAATACGAAGGAGGGCAACTCCTTTATGAGAATTAATTTAGTCAAATCTTCAAAGGATGAAGAAGAGGAAGAGAAATAGATGACAAAGGTAATAAAGGTTGAAGAATATAAAGAAGTCTCTATTTAAGAAGCAGAAACAAAAGAGGGTATGAAGAAGAAAGAGAGCAATTCACCTTCTTACAGGACAAACTGTTGGATTTAATAGATGATTCAGGAAGTTTCATAATTCTCTATTTTATTGACAGTTTATTACTTAACAAACTTGCTTAGTTTTCTTAATTCTATCAATTATGTTCTTCTTATTATATTGCAACATATAGCTTATTTATAGGCTACTAAACTGAAATTGGGCGAAACAGGAGGAAGGAAGCCACTCATAATAGACCTAAGTTGAGAGTAAATATGAAGAGTATATCAAGCTAATGATATTAAACAAGTACTACTTGGGAGACAACCTAAGAATTAGGATTTTTAATTTTTTAATTATTAATTTTCATTCTTTTTTGTATTTTGTTAGTTTTATTTTTTTAATGTTTATTTCGTAGGGGGTGAATTTCTGGAATTTTATAACATTAAGCGTCTCCAAATTCTATCGCCCACACCATGGCTGCCAAATCTCAATAAGTCTTCTTTCTCTATCTTTTGCCTTAATATTATTTATCTTTATTTGTACAATTTTGTTTCTCTACATTAAGGACAATGTGTTATTCAAGTGTGGAGATGTATATACAATTGCATATCATGTGTGTGTGAATTTTGCATTTGTATATATCAATTGCGTATGAATTTTAAAATTGTATAGTTTTTTTTAGGTTGGCATTATGATAGTGTTAATTGTGTGAATGAATCAATGACAAGAATTGAATGGAATTGATTTGTTTTGAACATTATCATTTAAATTGCAAAGGTATAGTAACATATGGATTTTGTGTTTTAAGTGTTTTTGGGATGAATACGTATGTTAATTAAGATATGACCCATTTTATCACTTTTGTTTGTATACATTTATAATTATAGTCAATTGAATTGGTCAACATTATTAGTACCATTTCATGAGAATGATTGACTATAAAGAAATAAGATAGGATAAAAATAAAAAAAGACATATAAAATTCCTAGGTCCTTTTTGAAAAAAATAGGGTTAAAAATAGAGCTAGTAGATAGTTGAGAGTTGTTATGCAATTGAGTAATTGAGGGCATTTACGACAAAATGTTTGTTTTCATGTCAAAGGCTATAATGATACTCCATCCAACTTAAATAAATAAGATGACCTAGTTGAGTAGCCGAGGGACATTCATGACAAGTTGTTTATCTTCACGTTAAAAGACTAGATTATCGTTAAAGAAAATTAAAAAAAGAGGTGTTACAATAAATAAACCTACTGATCTTTTAGAAAAACAAGAATTCTCATGAAAGGTTACTTAATGAAAGTTTGCCTTTTTGATTAATTAATAATTATAAATGTATGTTTATAAGTGTCATAGGTGTATGAATAGGATGTTAATATTCTGATTGATATGAATATTCACTCTATAGTACTTAAACATGAAAGAAATAAGTTAGTATATTGGCACTATTTGAATGATTCATGTTTGCAGTTAAATTTATTCTATAAGGTTCAATAACATTGTATCATTATTGCATGTTGGATGAATTCATGATTATGTGTTTATTTGTGTATATGTTTTTGTTTTTGTTTTTGCTTGAGAACAAGAAAATGTTTAAATGTGGAGATGTTGATGGGTGTAGCTTGTGCTATGTTTTGCTAGAATTTTAAGTGTGTTTTCAAGTGTTTCTTTGATGATTATCATATGTATAAGCTTAGAATTATGTTATTGTTAGTGTTTATATATATTATAAATGTTTGTTTAGTTTAGAGCAAAAATTGGATATTAATTTTGTGAGTGTTGAAAATTAGGAAATTGAAGAATAAAAAAGATGGAGAAAGCTTAAAGGTGTCATGATCGTGCACAATTGAGCACGATCATTATAGAGGTGGAGAATGGTTGATAGATGGTTAGTTGATTATAATTTTACCCTATATTTAATGTATTCTTGCTTAATATTTTATACTTTTGGTATATATTTAGTACTTAATTCGTTTCAAGTATGTTTACATAGTATAATTGCCTTTATGGACTTAAAAGAGAAGAATTCGAATGAAAATGTGATGTAAAACAAAGAATTAACAATATGAAAGGAGTGCGCGACCGTGCACTTTCGTGATACTCAGCGAAGTCTAATTATGCATAGTCTAATGCATAACCGTGTAAAAGACCATGCATAACCCAAAAATTTAGATTTTGATATAAAATTGACGTTTCAAAAGAAAATCAGATAAGGAAGTGGCATGTATCATTCTTAGAAGTCTAGAGGTGATTTGGAGTTTAAGGAGCGGGAGACATGGAGTTTTTATCGACATATCCATCAGAACGCAAGATCGGACGTCGACATTATTAGAATACACGATAAAGAACAATCAGGGAGATTTAGAATTATGATTTCTTTGTTTTCTATTATGTTTTCTATATATGTGGATATGATTTCATGTTTGTCGATGTATAGCTAAATTTTCTGTTAGTATTTAGACTAGATGAACCGTAATTGTTACAAAAACATGTTTTGTCTTTTTTGTAAATGCAATTGAGTTGGTTGATTATTGTGATCTAATTATCTAACTTATTATTTTCTTTTAATATGATTTATTAGACTTAAATCTAATTTCATTCTTAACGATTGAGAAATCCTAGGTTTGAATAGATCTATGATAATTAGAAAAAGTTGATTGCAATCCTGGAGATAGAAGGACATAGATCTTTTAGATTAGGGTCAAACCTAATAGAGGGATTCATAACACGGTAAAGCAATCCTATAAGATTTAACCTGAGTAATTTGATTAGAAACCTTAGGATTAGTTATTAATAGACTCAAGGTTAGCTACTAGCATACTTTGGAATCTCCACGGTCCAATTAATCAACAACATAATTGCATAAAAAATAATCAATCGGTTAAGGGTTTAGGAGGATTCGGAGCCTAGATACTAACTAATTAATATCAGTAATTAACTTAGTGATCTCACAATACTTTGCTTAAATTGCATTGCTTGTTTACTTTATTTGCTTAATTTTAGGTTCTTTAATTGAAAACCCACAATCACTTCGTAAGCTAGATAATAGAATAATAGTAATTACTAGTACTCACCATCTTCGTGGGATTGACTCGTATTTGTCGATACTAGCTACAGCTACACCATGCACTTGTAGTATTAAATATTGACTACTCACGAATTAGGTCAATCAATGGTTGTTACTCAAAGAGCACAATCGTTACGAGAGATTTCCATGCACAATAGTTTTTGTATCTTTTGGGTTCGAGGCTATTTTTTGAACCTAATAAAGTGGAGAAACACTAGACACAACTTTAGAACGTTAATGCATTATTTAAGAATAAGACAACACAAAAAAATGCATTAACCATTGAATCAAGGTGGATCAAAGTGGAGAGATAATAAGAACATCTAAATTTTCATTTTTCCAGATCAAGGAACAAATAAAGTTTTTATTCTTTTTCCTTTATTTCTTTCATTATTGTTGACATGTAATTGGAACTCTAAGATGTTAAACATGTTCATAAAGTTCTGAACTCAGATTATGAATTATTCTAAATTTTTTTGTGACTTTATTCATTGTTGAATTCAATATATTTCTAGAAGTTTGTGATAATTGTTCATACATAAACTTGAAAACAAACTAAGAGAGTGAGTCAAAGTAATTAGTGTTAGATTGTACAATTAGAGTTGGCAATTTAATAGACCCACAATTATCAAATTAATAATCAATTAAAGAGAGATCTTCATTATGAAATTGACTATCTAATAGATTGCTTCAGATCTAATTGAAGACGTTAAGAAGAGTTTTGTGAATCAAGAGATTGCAAATCTAGAAATTTTAAATTTAATTAGGGTTAATTGATTAGAAAGTAATCAATATCTTATGAAAGCTAGGATCAAACACGTAAATTGATTCAACAAAACTAAGGGAATGAAATAGAAAAAGAATAGTTCTTAAATATTCAATCTTGATCGATCTCAATTTTTATTAGCAGCTCACTTATTATTTGATTATTTGCTTTTTATTTATTTATTTCAATTTTGTAATTTAAATTTAATTCAAATCAATTTTGTGTTATCTTAAGACAAGTTAGGTTCAAATTGTTAACTATTGTATAATTCTTATGAGAACGATAACATCTTATACTACAAGATACAATCTGTATACTTGCAGGTATTGAAAGTTTTATTCTTAGCTATAAAACTTGCTCAACATTACTGAAGAAAGTATGTGATATAGTCATTTACACCAAATAAAATATTGATTTGAAGTTTTAAAAAGTTTAAGGTTTGTAAATCTAAGTTGAAATTAAGCATTGATAATTTTGAAGCACTTTGATGTGATAGATGTGGTTAGTTTTGAAATAAGAGGAATAGTGACATGTATATGGAAGCTCAATTAGTATTGATGATGCATTGTGAAATTTTTTGGGGTGGCCATCCCAATCATGAATTTCAGGCATCGGATAATATACAAGAATAACAAATTTGCATGGGGAACTAGCCTTAAAACATACCCTATGGGAATACTTATAATCTAGGGTAGAGAAAATAGCTAGATTTTACATGAAATGATCAAGCTTGACCTAGATTTCTGCAACAAGAATAGTAAGAAGAGGATCGATGTCATGCAGTGATCCATATCAAATCTACTGCTAAAACTGAGACTGACATCAAAAAAATTAAACAGCTACTTGCCTTTCTCAATAACACAAGAATTTTTATAGGATTACTTATTAAGCTTGTTTCTAAAGAGCAAATACATGTTTTATCTAGATACAATAAGGAAAATTTGAGAGAATAAGTGAACGCATCAACTTTAAAGAGTGGAGACGAGTTAGAGATTAAAGAGATGAAAGATAAAACTTATTATTCTAGAAGAGTAAGAGGAAGATAACAAAGAGGAGCCAAAGAAAATAGTTATGGAGGAATTATCAGTAGTTGTCTTAAGTACAGAGGACTCTTACTTCCCATAAAACAAACCGCTATGGTCAATCAAAGATTCAGGTAGTTTTATTTTTCCTTGTTATATTGACAATTTGTTGCTAAAAAGGGCATTAACATATTTACTTATTCTTATTAGTTGATACCATATGTCCTTATTATATTGTAACATGTGGCCTATTTGTAGGCTAATGAGCCCCTATTTGGGAAGACAAGTGGAAGTGAGTAACTGATTATATATTTAGGTTGAAGAAGGGATTATTAAGAAGTTCCCCTAAAAGACTCATAAAAAAAGAACTAGTTGGGTGGCAACCTACAAATAGATTTTTTTAAAAAATGAGTAGTTTATATGATTTTTATTAGGAGTTTAGTTTGTTTTCATAGTTTTAGTCTTATAGTTCTAATTTTGTTACTTGAGTTAAGATTTGATGAATTTCACATACTTTAAAGGCAACATCAACCATATATATTAGTGTAAAGAAGATTTTATGGGCAGTAGATGGATGTCAGTGACATTGGATAAAGTTGGAAATCTAGTAATATCAGGGGAGCATCAGATAACCTTTTCTCCTCCAATTACTTTTCATATTTTTTATCAATATTGTATGTTGTGTCTATTGGGGATAATGTACATCTTTGTTTACAAAAGAGGTATTATGATTTTACTGTGAATTTGAATGTTTATCTAGCATATTTTAGTTCTTATTTATTGATACTTCTTGTGGAAATTTTTACTATGTCAATTCTTTTCTTAAAACTTCTTTATTTATTATGAATCATTGAGTTAGGCTAAGGCCCACCTTCAAATTTTTTTTATTAAAGAAGATATATATGCATATAAAAGTTGCCCACTTAAAAGAATGTCGTTGCCCATGGTGGATTGGATAAAAAAAAATTTTTGCCCCCCCCCCACCTGAAACAAATTCCTGACTTCGCCACTGGTTAGGCTAGAATATGAGAGGAAGAAGGCATGGTTAGATGGATTCTTATTTTGCTATGTTATGAATAGTTATTTTGACAGTCTATTTGGATGAAAGTTCTTAGTATTTATTTACATAAATTGTAATGTTTTGAGCCTATAATCAATTATCATTATTATATCGTGCTCTATTTTTCTTTGTTGTGTGTTTCTCATACACAGTTAGATGATTCTAAAACTTACTTTTATTATTTTTTATGGGGTTTTGATGGAGCTTGTTGAATTCAATAGTTGTTCCTTGATTCTGCTTTACATGTTTGATAAGTTAAAAAGAAATTAAAAGAAATAAGAATAGTATTCAGAATGTTGAGAGTTCTTTGATCGGGGAGTTTAACAGCCATCTTATCGGAATATTTGGTTCCTGCATCCGCATAATTCAAAAGAAATAAACTCCAAGACCTGACAATTATGGCTCACCGTATGGTGTGTCAATTCCAAGGTAGTCTCTGGATAATGTCACTGCAAATGGAGGTGGTCTCGCATGATTGGAGAAACAAAAGGTCTACTGGCAGTCTATAGACATCTGCAATGAAACTGACATTTATTTTAACTAGTTGCCCAATATCTGGTTGAGGTGGGTAAAAGCAATATCGCATTATTTCCACAAACGGCATTACCTTATTTCATGCTGTTGTTGTGTTTATTCACCTACATATTACCAGTTCTGTGATTTCTTACTGCGATTCGCAAAAAAATATTTTGGACAACCAAAATTTCCTTTATAGGTGAGATGACAGTTTTAGGATGTTATATGTATTGCAAATTTGATTGAGCTAGATTATATCCAGAATTTGGATGTCCGGCAAAGCAGGATCTATGAACTTGCAGCCAAGAGCCCAAGAGGATCCATCGCGCTTCTCATCAGCAGATTCTACACCCACAAGAATTTTCTTTTTTTGAAAATTGAAGAAATTTTCATTAACAATAGTGAAACTATTTGCAGCATTACAATGAGATTCCCATTATGGAATTCCAAAAAAAAATTTCTGCAATGGCAAAGCCACAAAACTAGCTGATATGAACCCAACAACCAAGATTACAGAAATCACTTGCTTTCATACTGTCAGATAACTTATGAGCGACTCCTTTTGCTATCACTAGGCCACGAATCTCATTAATGATTTATTCAGCAAGTTGATAAGGGCTTGTTTGCTCCTGTGTATAGATCCTGCTATTCCTCTCCCTCCAAATATTATAAATTGTAAGAGTAAATGTTGTTTTGAATATCAAGCTGTCTTCCCTCCGAGGGCCAGATGCGCTGATGATCCATTGGAGTGCATCAGTCCAGTCGTGTATGTTGCCATACTCTGCAAGCTTATGAAGAAGTGGATTCCAGACTGTTTTGGAGTAGATGCAACTGAAGAATAAGTGACTCCTATCCTCCGCTAGTGTCTTACATAATTCACATACTGGGTTAAAAGTCCCATGCCACGTATCTTTGGTGCTTAATATGTTCTTAATTACTAACCATGTAAACATGGAAGCTTTGGGACAGATGCATTGCTGCCAGAGAAAAGCGTACCAGGGAATAGCTGGAGGAACCGTCTGGAATATGTTGTAGCGTGACTTGTTGGTAAAAGAACCATTGGAGTGAAGTTTCCACATGATTGTATCTTCGTTGCTTCTGTTTTGGAGGTTAGGAAAGAGTTGACTAAGTGTGTGAAATCCTCTATATTGTCCATTCCATTGCCCTTCGGATATGAGCGAAGCAACTTTGGCACTATGAGGGATGCGTCGTCTAAAGTGCTTTAGATCATTTAATGGACTATAGTCGGTCCAATTATCATACCAAACTCATATGGAATTACCATTGCCCAGCTGATAATAAATAAGCGGATAGATAATCTCATTTTCAGCATGTGTTGAAGGATCCAAGATCCACTCTTAGTGATCGGTAAACTGCCAGAAGCTTTGGGAAGAAAGATATATTTCATGTACCTACTTAGTCCAAATTGAATTTTTATCCGTTAGTAATCTCCAGATTTTTTTGCAATGAAGAACCTTTTGCATAGAAGTTGTAAAGAGTATGCCTAGGCCTCCTTGTCGTTTGGTAGCTGTCACCTCTCCCCGCTTCACTTTAGCATTATCAATAGAACCAAACCAGAGGAACGCTTTAATAATTCTGTTGAGTTCTCTGATCACTTTCTTAGGCAGTATTAAGTTGTTGATCCAATGTATGTGTAAGGTAGTAAGAACTGATATAATAGGCGTGACCCTTGCAGCCATAGAGAGAAACCGATTCAGCCAACCTAGAATTTTTTATTTATATCGTTCCAAGAGAGGAAGACAGTAAGAGTAGGTGAGTTTTGCATAAGAGAGGGGAACACCTAAGTACTTAAAAGTTGGTGCGCTTAACTCCATTCCCAAAAAACTAGCAAGTTCAAGAGAGTTTTGCACGTCCAAGGAGCAATATAAGCTGCTTTTTTGGAGATTTATATTCAGCCCTGACCAGCTCGAGAAGCGGGATAGGGGATGTCTTTGAGATATTTATGGAAACTCTGTCAGCTCCAATCATTAGCATGAGATCATCGGCAAACATCAGGTTTGTGAGTTTAAGAGCTTCGCATTTATGGTGATAGCAGAAATGACCATTGTGTGAAGTCAGCTTTCCAATGATTCTGGATAACCCCTCCATAACCAAAACAAAAAGATATGGGGAGAGGGGATCACCTTGCATTATCCCCCTCTCACAGTTCAGTGGTTTAGTTGGACTACCATTAACAATGATGCTTACTGATGAGGTTTGAAGACATAACATGATCCACTTCTTAAATTGGATTGGAAATTGCATGGCTTCAAGGCAAGCTTGTATAAATGTCCAACTGATTGAGTCAAATACCTTGTAGAAGTTTTTTCCCAGATTGATACTCTTTTAGTGGTTCTTGCATAAGCATTATATTGTCTCCAATGAAACGGCCCTCTATGAAAGCACCTTGAATGTAGGCGATTGCATCTTTCAAAACTTGTTTCCATCTTCGAGCTAAAAGCTTGGCAATGACCCTGTATATGGTATTGCAACATGATATAGATCTATAATCCGAAAGTGAGGAAGGTGTTAACTTCTTTGGTACTATGCATATGAAGGTGTGATTGATTTCTCGCAGCATCTTACCCGAACACGTAGTTTCCAAAATAGCTTGTGATTTTGATGAATGCCAAGGAGATTTTCTGAGCTCTATCCATTGCATAACGTGGCTATTGATTTTTGATGCCTCAAGCCACTTCCTGGGCATTGATTGATCATAATCATTATGATTAGGGAAAATAGTATTTCACTTCAATCCAACTACAGCCAGTTTCTTTCTTCACTCTTCTCTCCCTCATGAACTTTCTCACTTCACTAGCATCTCCCCATTGGTCGCGGCAAGCAAAAATATTGGACAGCATAACATACACGTAATCATCTTCGCCATCCAACACAATCAGCTTGGCAGCTGCGATCTTTGCAACCTTCAAATTCATACAAAGCCCACAAGCCCCAAGCAATGCCCTCCAAATCACTCCTGATGACCCAAAGGGCAGTTCCCTTATCATCTTTGCCGCCGACCACACCTTCCCTCTTTGTCCCATCAATCGAATCATTGAACAGCAATGCTCAACAGTTGGCTGAATCCCATAATCCTTAATCATCATCTCGAAATATTGGACTGCCTTTTTCAGTGACCAATTGTCATTTGGGCAAGCAGCTATCACATTCACAAAAGTGACCCAGTCCGGTTTTAGATTCTTCACCATTTTCATTTCTTCAAAAAGCTGGATTCCCTTATCTGTAAAGCCATTCTGAACATAGCCCGAAATCATTGCATTCCATGTCACTAAGTTCCTCTTCGGCAATGATAGAAACACTGATTCAGCATGCTCCACTTGCCCGCATTTAGAGTACATGTCCACGAGAGCAGTTCCAACTACAACTGACAGATTGAGCCCCAACTTCATCGTGAAAGTATGAATCAACATTCCCCAGTTCAAAGCTGCAAGCCCCGCAATACCACTCAAAAGAATTGAGAACGTGTACTCATCCAGTTCTACCCCACATGATTGCATCTTAGTGAAAAAGTCCAATGCTTCTCTTGCTCGATTTCTATTAACATAAGCAGTTATGATTGAATTCCAAGAAGAAGAATTTGGGCTTTTCATATTTGATAATAAAGCAATAGCATCATTTATATTGCCAAACTGGGCGGTGCCGTTGATCAGCTCATTGTACGATATTGTATTTGGTTCAGGCATCTGATGAAAGAAACTGTACGCTAATTCTACCTTATTGTTTCTAGCACAAGCTGCTATAACTGAATTCCAGGAAATAAGGTCCTTCTCTACCATTTCATCGAAAACCCAAGTTGCCTCCTCACACGATCCACATTTTCCATACATGTCAATCAGGCAATTAGAGACAACAATTCCGCGGTTGATACCATGTTTCAGAATCCTGCAGTGAATTAAGGTTCCGAGTTCCAATAGACTCAGTTGTCCACAAGCAGACAAAGCAATCGTAAAGGAGTAAGCATCTGGACTAACACCAGATTTATCAAGTTGAAGAAACGAGGTCAATGCTTTACTAAACTGCCCAGAATACAGAAACATGGAAATCAGCGTATTCCAAGTAACTACATTTGGATGAGGAATTTCAACAAACAGTTTCAGAGTATCGTCCATCGAACAAGTTTCATGATACAACTTCATCAAAGCAGATGAGACGTAAAGATTGGAGCCAAACCCAGATTTCAAGATATAGCCGTGAAGCTGTTGGCAGTAACAATCGGAGAAGAGGTGCATAGAGGCTCGAATCAGGCGAGCCAGAGTGTATCCATTCGGTTTGGCAACTGAGTTGAGCAACTCTGATACCCTGTAGAATGCCAGCTTTGAAGAGGGGCAACCTTGGGCTGGAGGTGAAATGAGACTGGGCCATGGATCGGGGTTTTCAATTGGGATGTTCTCAATATTATCGTCAGTGTATGTGCGAACGTGGTGATGTCTTGATAGGAACACGAAGGGGTGATTCTGAATGAAGAGAGATTCATGTAAGCCCTTCAAGAGGGACCTTCGCATAGCTTTGTCAGGGTCAGTGGTGCACGCACATTTTGTTGTTTGATTTCACAAGAAGTCCAATTACTGCAGTTTTTTTTTAAGTATTAGACTGAATGGTAGAAGGGATCAAGGTCGCGAATACCGTATCAGTTTTGGTGTCAGATTAAGTTTTAGCACAGTATTGTATCAGTACAGGTAAATATCATGTACAATTTCGGGTAAATTTTTAAATTTATAAAATAGTTTCTGAAATTTTTAAAATTTGCAAAATAGTCTATTGGTATATTGTACAATTGTACTATATACTTTACAAGTTTACATCAATCATCTTTCCAAAAATCATAATAATAAATAATAATCATAATTAATATAAAATAACAATAATTTTTAAATATTTCACATATAAATAATAACCACAGTTAATATGAAAAAAAAGACATTCCTCATCATACAAATATAAAATTAAGAATAATACAAAATATTTTAAATATTACAATAATACAATTTCATCATTTTAATAAATAATAATTACGTCAAAACATTCAATAGAAAAGAACAATAAATATCCTTAACTATTACAATTTACAAAAAGAGTTTATGACGAGGAAACAATCAAGTCAAAGTTAAGCCTGAAAAAAAAATATTTTCAATTACATTACATATGTAGAATTTAACATAAACATCAAATATAAGTCAAATTAAAAAAAAGAGAGAAAAACGAAAACCTGGAACGAAATTCAATCGTCAACGGGCGAATATCCGCTATAACTGCACTGACCTCAGTTATCATTTAGTACAAAACCCTCACCATTGAGAGGAGCTTCATTATCATTATCATTCAAATTTAATGCACCAAATGACATGTCAATATTTTCTCATCCAAGATTATCTTCCAAATCATTGACATTTACCAAATTTGGTTCTTCAAAAACCCAATCCACCAAGAGATCAATATTATAGAAAATTATAAGAAATTATATCATAATTAATAATGATAATAATGATAATAACATTCCTTTCCCGAAGCTTTAAATTGTAACAAACAAAAACCAAGTCATTCAACCTCTTATGCTTCAATCTATTCCTTTTCTTAGAGTGGATAAAGTCAAATGTGCTCAAATTTTGTTCTCAACCTGTTACACTCACATATCAACTTAAAATCTGAGTTGCAAACCTTTTCAATTCTGGAATACCATTTTCGAATTGATCCCACCAAGAAACTGTAAGTCATAAAATAACAAAAATAGCGTTATAAACAAAATAAAGTAATAATTAATTTTCAACAAATAAGAAAAAAGAAAATAACTAGTACCTGGAGAAAGTTTTTCTCTTTGTCGAATAGCAATCGACATTCCAAAATCTTCATAAGATAACTTATAAAGCTCCTTTTGTGAGCTTAAGAGATCTTGCATCGCGTCAATGCTAACAATTGTTGTAATAGTTAAAAGCATTCCTCTATTAACT
>JAOSBP010000005.1:14306933-14332898 GCA_027563825.1 Erythroxylum mucronatum
CTCTGCTGGGTGGACTACCTTACCCACATAACATGTAATCATGCATAAAAATCTGGACTTTCTAGTCCATCTAGCTGGTTTTGAAAATGGATTTCATGCATCCATAAAGCTGATTTTTGCTAAAAGCTCATTTCATGCTTTCATTCACATTTCATGCTCTTGCTAACATTTATCATCATTCAATTCATGTCAAATTTTCAACAACATCATGTACTACTATTATTCTAACAACTCATGTATCATTTAATGCTCATTTCAAGCAAGTCAAACATTTAATACACAATCAACATTCACTTCTAAGGTAGTTGAAAAGCTTAAGTGTTATTAATGGTTTAACATTCATATCTTACTAGTATAAAGATAAGCATGAACCTACCTCAAAACTAGCTTAATCCTTGTCTAATGAGGCTCTTCTTCTTGTTCTTCTTGCTCACCTTGTGCTTCTTCAAAACAACATAAAACCTAAGTCAACACATCTTCAATACAACAACTACATAACATCCTTCATAAAACTAACATCATAATCACTAAACCCATCTCATAGTGAAGCTCTTTCAACCAAAAACCCATCAAAAGCTAAACTTTGAAAGTCATGGCTTACCTTAAACCTTAGCTAACCAAGTGATTTCTTGGTTCAAAGTGAAGCTTAGCTCCTCCTCTACACTTTTTCTTCTTAGACTTTCTTGAAACAAGCTTTAAATCTCAAGGAAAAATCAAACCTAGGGCAAGCTTTCTCTTCTTCTCTCCTTTCCTCCATGGACGACGCACCTCTCCCTTCTCCTTTGCTTTTAATTTTTGTTCCTCCACTTAAAATCCTACTAACACATTTAACTCTTTTCTCTTTTATTCTACTACTTACTTAAGCCCACAAGCCTTCTCCTTCTTCTTATTTTCTCTACACTTAAGCCCACAACTTATAATCAAGCCCATCTTCTTTATTCAAGCCCTAGCTAACTTAGTTAGGCACATTAAATTCTAATCAACACATTAATTGTTCATCTAACTTATTTAATGCTAGCTAATATATTAATTACTCATTAATTCAATCAACTAACTTCATTTAATATCATATGCTAATTAATGACATCTTGCTTAATTAATGATTTAATTAATGCTAATCTCATGCAATTAATTAGGCTAAACATGATTAATCATAAAAAAAATTTCCGGGGCTAATAACATGTTTTAAGGTTAGCCCAGATTTCGAGTTCTAACAACATGTTCACTACAATTAGGTAATTCTTTTGAGAGAAAAATCGATTCTCTAATCCTCATGATTATAGAATTCATCACCTCTAGATTTGAACGCATTCTAACTTTGAAAATTCATAAGTTCCTCTCTTTCCTTATCTCCCCGATACTAGAAGAAAATGAAAATATGTAAATTGCTCTATCCCTTTTAGGGCCAGTCTTCAGTCCTCTTAATTTTTCCAATATGACAGTAAGCAAAATCCTATCCTATCTCTAATGACACCTCTTTTTAATTGTTCTCTATATGCTCTCAACAAAAGGGCATAGGAAAAAAAAAAGGTGATCTCTAGTTTCACTATCATTCCTGTATAGGACATATGTGTTGTCCAAGTTTAGAAAATGCCATTTTGTTCAATGTTGCCAAGCATAATAAGCAAGAGGAGTTGGGTCTCAAGCATATATGTCAGACTACAGGCTACCAATCAATATAGGACTGCCCTGTGATAGCCACTCCCTATATAGCTTGTTAGAAAAGAAATTAGGGGTTGGTTTAACCAAGAGTATTTTTCCTGAGTCTTATAATTAGGGGTATAATTAGGGATGAGGTAAATCACCTGGTTTGGATGATCAGTCCACTTGTTGTTAATAATGACTGCACAAACTTTAGCATTAAGTGGAAGATGACTCCAACATTGTACTGCATTAGGAAATCGAATTAATAGATTACGACTCGTCCAGTTATCAAACCAAAAGTGTGTTTTTTTTCATTACCTGTTCTTTAAAGGAATCGGGTTACTTGTCTTAGGAATTAAGCAAAGGAAGGCTTTATTAATCTCTTTTAACAATACCCCAATAGAGAAGAATTCACTCACAGCTTGTTTAACCATCCTTCCAATCTCACCCTAGGCTTTCTTAAAGAAAACCCCATTTAGGCCATCAGGACTTAGAGCTTTATTAAGATTCATTTGGGAGATAACTTCTGCATCTTGGATAGGCTTTATTAAATTAAAAGCCTGTTCTTGAGATAGCTTCTTCGAAATGAAAGAGTTTAACAAGTGTGAAGTGATTGAAATCCTAGTAGATTGACCATAAAATCTACTAAAATATTTCCCTGCCTCTTCGAAGATTTGATCCTGATGGTCGAGTAACCTGCTATCTTCAACTTGGATGACGGAAATTCTATTGTTCCTTCTCCCCAATAATCAATTGAAGAAGAACTTAGAGCATTTATCAACTTCCAGTAGCCATTTAACCCTTGCTCTTTGCTTTATCAAACTTTTATGATTTTAAATAGCGGAGAGATAATTGTTCAGTTTCTCTTTCTCTAGTGACAAAAGTTACCAGTCCATAGGGTTATTAAAAAGTTACCCTTGAATTATAGAAAGATCACTCTTAGATCTTTCAATAGATTTACCAGTGGAGCTTCCTCTTGTAGCATTTAGTTTTTTCAATTCATCCTTGATTGCTTTGAGCCTCTAAACACATATAAATTGTTTAGTACTATACACGGCCTACAACATTCCTTTCTGAGCAGCCTCTTGAAAACCTTCCATATCTGCCCAAAAATTGTTAAATTTGAAAGGAAATTTAGAATTCTGTTTGAGGAACATACCCTCTATCTTAGTAGGGAAGTGGTCAGAGAAGAGAGGATTTAGAAAGGAGGTAGAACTCATAAGAAACTTAAGTAACGAACTCTAATTATCTAGCACTTGATCCAGCTTTTCATTATAGACCAGTCTTTAGCTTGGTTATTGCTTCAAGTAAATGTGTGACCCTGATATGTGAGATCAATGAGGCCTATTTTCTCCACACAATCCTTGAAATCTGATGTGAATTTCCTTAGGAGAGCATTTCCTTCACCTTCAGTTCTAAACAAAGTAGAATTAAAATCGCCACTGATAACTTGGGGGCCAACCACTTTATTCTGGAAATCCACCAAACTCTTCCATAGCTCCTTCTTTTGGAAGGCATAATTAAAGCCATATACGACAGAGGAGAAAATATACACATCCTCTACTTTGAACTGTCATTTCACATGCATCACCTACATTTCCACTTCCAAGACCTCTACCTCCTCATTTTATGGATTAAAATCAATAATTATTCTTCCCAAAGCATGCTTCTAGTGATGAGTATCAAATTTCCAACTACTACCTTATTTATCCAACTTCATAATATTATCTACTCTAATCTTAGTTTCCAAAAGAGCAATTAACATAAGGATCGTGAAGGAAAAGATGCATACCTCTCGACAGTGACTCCACACATTTCCACCACCGACGGATAGAAGGAATCTCTCGATGATTCTACCCTAAATAGGACGATCAAAGTTTAGATGAAGTAGAGGAAGCATGCTTTTTCAGAACAAGAATCCTTACCTTGGTCGACCCGCATGGTGATGAAGAAGCCACTCGATGCCTTAATTTGGAAGCTTTTGGAGTCCCCTTTCAATGGGAGAGTTTCTCTTTACCATCTATAGGACTCTTTGATAGTTAATGCTTTTTCTACAACTACCCTTTCTACGCTGTCATTTTTTTTAAGTTTTAGCTTGTAGTTGTATCTATCACGGTGTTGTTTTGGTTTGGTCCATGGTTTCTTTACTATGTTGTCGTTTAGCTTCTCGCGAATGTAGAAGAAGCTCTTGAACTTGTGTATTTACATTCATATTATCTCAATAAATTTTGTTTAATTTTTAAAAAAAAGTTTGGAATGAAGAAAATTTTGGATAATGTGTCCAGGATTGGGATTTTTCCTTTTACTACTAACCAAAGTGTACAGAAAGCTCGGGGATATAACATGCTTTATCCAAATAAGGTGGAGCCACTCAACCCTTGGGTTTATTGGACTAAGGAGCTTTATGTATGAGGCATTAGTGAATTTACCTTATGAGTTGCCATTCCATATAATTTTATCCTCTTTGTCAGGTATCAAGGTGAAGTTGGAAAGAAAGGACATTATTTAATGTTGTTAAAGTTCCTATAATAACATATTGTTCTAATAGAACTTAGTATATAGTGACATCATGATGGAATTTTTACTTGAGGGGAGTTAATTCATTTAAGCAATTTAACAAACCAAAATGAGACCAGTTATCAGGCAAAGAAAAATCTTGTTTTCACCATCACCAATTATGTAGGAGAACAGCTCTCTATTATGTCCCTTACCTTGGCTAAGAATGACTAAGTAAACCTTTGGTAAAGGACAATTATGGTATTGAATTATTAGATCTTATACATATGATGTATTGGATGCAATAATATTTAATAAAAAAAGGATTAATATTATGTTTCAATATATTTATTAATGACTTTATATGATATAATGGCACTTATTATATGAAATATCAATTTAAATTTTTGAAAGGTTTATTGTATTTAAATCTATGTAGAAATTAAGCATTAAGAATTTCAATTCATTTTGATGAGATTGATATGATGAATCAAACTTTATCAATTATTTATAAGGAATGAGATTCTTTAGTGAATACCTCCACGACAAAGTTCTATAATATCATGGATTTATATAAGAAGGAAAATGTAATATAAGATATTGTACAATGTAATATTTATCTATTTTATAGCTATGTCTAATACAACAACTTACCTTCTATAATTTTAATTAAATCAATTAGCAAGATTTCAAATTAGATATGAAATTGTAAGACATCAAAATAGTTTAAGTTAATGATTTTAGGATGTGATATTTATTTGAAGCATTATTTTAGGATGTGATATTTATTTGAAGCATAGATTATTTTATAAGTTTAGAAATAAATTGGACAATATAAATTTATGATAAATCTAAAAGGTTTGGTATCATCTTATAAACCCTATAAAGTATAATGTTTATTTAAATATATGCTTACAGGAGAATAGTTCTCTAGATAAATGGTGGGAGTAAGAAGAAGTTTTAAAAGTTCAAATCTCATGACATCACATCCAAACAGAACTTAAGCCTTGGTTAATACATTTTATATATAGTTGAAAAGTTATAAGATGTTGAAAGATTCACTTTCATGATGAATTCAAAGAGTTTGTCTTGGAGATGATTATGGATATATTTTATCTACAAGAAGGTTAGTAGGAATATAATTGTACTCTTCAATAGGAGCATAAAATAAAATACTGCTTATTGAGGATAGGTAAATCATATTTTCAATTGTGAAAAATATGATAATCCAAGAGTAACTCTTACTGGATATTAAAATGTAATAAATTAATTCTGGGAATTAGATCTATATAGATAGACATTATTTACCTATTTTAGTATAAGTATATAAATAACATACTAAATTTGTTTAGTATTTAAGATATTTAATACTTATGTAGTGTTAAAGATATTCACTGTTCTATATACAAGTTAATATTTGAGTTTAAAGTCCTAGTTTGGTTTATGTCCTAACACTTAATCAGTTGGTTGTATATTTATGGTATAATTACTTAAATGTATTCTTTATCTTATGGATATCAGTTAAATTAATTTATAAGATAAAGTCTATGAGATTATGATGAGATTATAATTTTGAGATTTATATTGCATTTGTGTGTGTGTGCGTGTGTGTGTGTGTGTGTGCGTGTGTGTGTGTGTGTGCGTGTGCATGTGCGTGTGCGTGTGCGTGTGCGTGTGCGTGTGTGTGTGTCAATAAAGCATAAACAGATTAGCACACATTATAATTCTTCGTTATCAAGGAAGTAGTTGATCTCACGGACTAAAATATGGGGCCACTTAAATGTGTGGGTGTTTATTGGAGAATAAGTTCACTAAACTAACCCGCTATGAGAATCCTATGTTTAACATTACTTAGATGTCTATAGAAATTATAAATGTGATGACTGTATAAGTGACATTTCAATTGAGATCTCCAAAGCATCTTATATAAGAATTTTTATGTTTTGATACTAATTATGAGCTATCCTAGTCAAATGTAGCTCAATTGGTAGTTAATAGATATAACATGAGTTATATGGAGTTAAATGAGTGATCAATATAAGATTCATCACCTTTAAGAATGTTCCATTGTTTTCAATAAGATTGATTGAAAAAATCCTTAGCCAAAGTGGAATGACACTTTGAGAATAGTTTTCAAATGTTATTAACAAAATCAATTACTAATGATGGAGAACTAATACTGTTGGACTTAAATAGAGTAGACATTATTTCATACTTTATGTCTAGTCAGAATATTATGTGATAAAAGGATTATTTTATATAAAAATTCATGTGTGGAAAGGTTAGTAAAAATCATACAATTTTAATATTTGAGTGATCATGATAGTTATTAAATATCAATTTTGATATATAGAAATAAATTGTTTAATTATAGAATTGAATAAATAAAAAATGTTTAGTTTATCTAATCTTAAATACAATTTAAGATTATAATTTATATATATCACCAACATATTAGGGAACCTAACAATTTATAAACAAACAACGACTGATGAGAGAAAGGTAATTTAATCAAATTGGAATTAGTTATAAATTTTGAAAATCTTTAAAGGTTAATCATGAGATATTGAATAAATAAGGATCAATATAAGGTACTGAATCTTATTTAAGTCTAATTGATATTTAATTAGACTTAATTGTGATCATGAGTTATATCGATTCTCACTATAATTTCCTAATATTTTCATATGTTAATAATTATAAAAGGTTGTAGAGTTAAATACAACTAAATTTAGGTGTATTCACTCCTAGATTTTGTAAAACTCTTTCTTTTGTTGGTTTTATGCTCTAAACTAACATTATCCATTTTAACATAATTACGTTACAAAATATGCTACTTATATTACTGTGAGAATTGTTTTGTGACAATAATTGATGACAAAGGATAAATCTAGAAGAAGAAAAAAACAATGTTAGAAACCTTTTCAAAAGAAACAAGCGACAACCTTACAACAATAATAAAATTCATTAAAGTTAGGTCCAAAATTATGATTTTTGTACCATACTAATTGGTATTAACTAAAATGGACTGTATCGACTGAAAATTGGCACGAAAATTTAGATATGAGCATTAAGTTTATTTTTTAGGTTATACTGGTAATTTTGGCTAGCATTGGTCAGTATCAATTAATACCTAAAACACTAGTAAAATGCAAGGAGTAAGCTATAATTTTAAGTAAATTATGTATTAAATTTAAAAACAAACCCTAAATCACTTAATTGTTTTTGTTTTCTCCTTTCTTGTCACGTCTAATCTCAACTCTAATCTCTGTCTCTTACACTCTTAAATATACTCTCTATTAAATCTTAATATGAACTCTTTCACTATATTATGCTCTGCCTATGTACGTCCTCATTAGTCATCATTGTAACCTCTCTTAAGCTTAATCTGCTAGGTGCCTCCTTATCACCATCACCTCTCTTCACGATAGTGTCTCACTATTAGTAGTGTCTCACTATCAGTAGTGTCTCACCATCACTCGCATCTTATTAGTTGCCTTTTTCCATCGATTACCTCACATTGTTAGTCACCTCTCATCATCTAGGACTATGCCTTGGTAAAGTGTAAATATAGATACCATAAGTTTAAACATGTTTATTAATTTTGGTCAAGCCTATAAATACTTAATTTAATGAGCAACTATTTAAATATTTTACATCCTTGACTCAATTTTTTTAGAAATAAATGACCTATCAAGGTAATCCTAACTTCATTTTTATTTGTTGCCTATTTTATTATAAGTTAAACTTGTGTTCCACAATATGTTTCGTTATTTATTTTTAAGGTAGTGGTGTCTTAGCTTAAAAATTGTGGGAAATTATTTGAGAAACTATATTAGTTATTCATAAACTCTATATATCTTTTAAATTTCGAAATCAAGGTTAGAAATATATTACAACCAAACTTGTTGTGAATATCATCACTAGTAGGTGTTAAACTTGTTTTTTCATATGATCTTCATTTTGCACAATCAATTGGTTATTTTGACATCCCTATAGACCACATGTGCCTTTAGATAATTAATCTATGTTTCATTTCTTAACTCTGAATCTTTTCTTGTTAACTAATATTTTCATCTTCTTGGACTTCTTTTTGTCATTCTTCATTATCTTGCTAGTGAGATAATTTATACTAATGATTTGGTAGTGGTGCACTTAATGATAGAGTAGTTGCTAGAACACATGATTTTTCCCAAAAAAATTTTTGATATGCCTTTAGCTATTGTGGATAATATTTTTAAGAATACTTGATAATGTCTTTTTTTTGATCTAACGATCTCTTGTTTTATAAGTTACTATCGCTAATATCTTGTTTATACTTTACCTCTTGTTAATTATGTCCAAAGGTGTTAAAAAACCCAATAAAAATAGTTTTTTTAGAAGATAATATGTAATTTCAAAAGTTATTTAACTAGATCTGATTCAAAATTTAGAGAAATAATGTGAACTGTAAGTCTAAAATAGTAACAACGCATGTTTACTTAATCAATTAGTTGCAGGTCTCATGCTTGGTTAGCTCAAAATCCCATATATTTCCCTTGATCACTCACTATAAGAATGAACATAAAGAACAATCTTTTTGTTTATTTTTCTATACTTAATCATTTGCAGGATCAGATGCTCCAAACTCTTAATTCTAAAAAGTTTGCTTAGCAATTAGTGTCTCATTTAATTATGTGCCTATTACAATACCTTTTTGTTGCTCTATTGGTCTTTTCAATAATCTGATTATATTTTTATGGAATTTAATGTTTGTTATTTGTGATTAAAATTTTTTAAAAGGAAATGGACTTAAATATATCATAAGCCATTTAAATTTGTCTTAGGTGGAGATAGGCTTTATACATAGTTTGCTTGAAGAATATTAAATAAGAAAGAAAGAATGCACATACTAAACTATGAAATTGGAAATGGAAGTTCATCAAGCAGTGGTGAGGATGATACAGAAAATACTAAAGTTGGTCTTCATTCTCAAGAACAATGGATTGTTGCAACTGATATAAGGAAAATGAGAAGAAAATTGCCTAGCTGTTTTGCTTCACAAATAATTCTTAGAGCTTAACCTTAATTTGAAGTGTATTATAATCCAAAGAAATAGTTTATGATGCGAAAATGGCAATGGCTAAATGGTCGTAAAATGTAGATGTGTCATTCAATACTACCTAATCTTGTTATTACTAGTCCATGGTGGATGTTATTGCCTCTATTACCTCAATATTTAAAGCTCATTCAATTGATGACTATAGAGGTAATCTTCTAAGAAACTTGGTTGGTGAAATAAAAAGTTATTTTGGTGAAAGAATAAGGACTAAGTTAACTTATAGATGTTAAATCATATATGATGGTCAGATAAATAGGACAAAAGAGTCCATATCAATTTTTTTATTTATTCTACTAAGAGGATTATATTTTTGAATTCGATTTATGCATTTAACCTTATCAGGAATGTTAATACACAAGTAAAGATTTTTGACAAAGTTGTAAATGAATTTAAGTTAGAAACAGTATATAGTCCATCACTAATAATAATGCTACTTATTAAGTAACTAGGAAGAGGTTACAAAGTAGGTATTTATCTTAGTTAGACACCTTGTGTTGCATATTATGTTGACTTAATATTGGATAGTGTAGGAGATGTTAGATACTTTCCTACCATTGACAAAGTTGTGTAAAAACTAATAAAAGTGACTAAATTCATTTATATCATCCATAGGTTCTAAACTTGATGAGAAAATATCTCATAAATGATAGGAATTTATGTCGTCCTTCTATTAGAATATTTATAACTAATTTCTTATCACTTCAACATTTTATTCAAATTAAGAAGTTAAGATAATTCTCTACAAGTGACAAGTGGGTTGCATCTTAACATGCGAGGTCTAATTCTAGAATGGAGGTCTCTAATATTATACTTAAAGATCATGAATTTTAGTTTCAATGTCAACTTTTCATTTAAGTTTATGAGTCATTTGTGAGAGTAATTCACCTAGTTGATAGTGTTAAAAATGTAATAATAGGTTACTTTTATAATGTTATAAAGAGGGTGAACGAAACAATCAAGGTTAATATAAAAATACATCTTCTTTATACTACCTTATCTTGTAATCATTAATGAAAGATGAAAAAAGGACTTTACTCTCCATTGTTTTCTACTTAGGCATTTATGAACTTGATTTTCTATTGTAGATCAAGTTTCATAAAGAAAGTTGAAGTCAATAGGAGAATGCTATTAACTATTACAATAATTGTTTCACATGACATGACATAAGACCTCTTTATCTCACGAATAAAGGCATATAAGGATGCATGTAGTGATTTTGTAATGCTTATTGTAATACTACAAAGAGATAAATTTAATCCGGTTATACATTTCTTCACTTGTTTTACTTGTTCAAAAATAATCATCACTTCAGTTTATGTATAAGATTATTTTTATTATCTTGCAATTGTGGTGTAAAACCAATTTGGAAGTAGTGTTTTAGAATTGTAAAGGTTTTCAATTTGATTTTTTAGTTAATGTGTTAATGCAATTAGATGTGAAAGGGAAAGGAGAACATTTAAGCTCATTCATTATAAAAAAGAAATAAATTAGAACCTAAAAGACCAAATTTTATAGTATTTGTTCGATATAACTAGAAGTTTCAACAAAGATATTTTATTGTCATTTTTTAGTTGAATATAATTTGTAATTATTTTATTTTATTTGTTTACTAAGACTCTTAATAGAACAATTAGTTTTATAAATCTAATTTACCTTAATCATATCAATCTCTTAGTGGACTAAATTTACGAGGAACCAAAATTTATAAATGAGAGTGACTTGGGAGATGTTCTTAGATGAGAAAGTATTGATAAGTCATTTAGTGCATCGAATGGTGATGAGATTCTCCTTAATGATAAGGACTTTATACCAAATAAAAATTGGAGTCAATATGATTTGAATAGATATATCATGGAATGAAGTTTCATGTTTTTCATGTTTTTTTCTTTTTACTTGTATTTGATATATATGTTAAATTATATATGTGCAATATAAACATAAAAACTCATAACGATCAATGCTTTTATTTTAGGTTTCACTTTCTGCTTTACTGTGTTCTTGGACATGAACACTTATCATAAACCTATATTATTTTTATTAGATGATGATTTATTGTAATTAATTATAACATTTTAAGTACTTTATATTATTATTAACTTTATAACTGTATGATAACTAAATAATTTTATATTAATTGTGATTATTATTAGATACTTGACATGATTAATATTTATTTATATGAGGAATGTATGAAAAGTAATATTAATATGAAAAAGAGATAATTGTTGTATCAAATTTATATTGTTATAATTTTTAAGATATGGTTAAAATAAAGTTAAAAATTATGTAACATAAAATATTGAAGAATTATTTAATAAGTTTATATTTAAAAACTATTTTATCATTTTAAATTTTATTTAAAAAATCATTTAATATTGATTGTATACTAAAAACAAATTCGATACATTATTTGCAAACATTAGTTAAGTATGATATAATGTTACTTTCACAGGTAAGGCTAATGAAAGCAATATAAGAAGGCTTTTGAATTACAATTGGTTAAATTTACTCGGTAGAATATGAATCATTAGGAGCTTAATAGATGGACCTAATATTAGTTTCCATTATTTATCAATCAAATCTCTCAACTTCAATCAAGTTAACCCCATCAACCGGCTTGTTCTTTATATATATAACCAAGAATGGCAATGGAATGGGCAAGGTTGGGTTGGACTCATCATCAGATTGACCTGATTGACCATTTTAGGAAAGCTCTATACTCGAATCAGATCCTGGATGAATTTTAAGTAGCCTAAAGCCTATCTAAAAAATCTCCTAAATTTTCACTATAATCATCACCATTTTTTAAGACCTCTAAATCTTGTGCTTTCTTGGTGATGGAGAAAAGAGAAGACATGAACAAAAACGACTGAAGAGATGCAATGAAAAAACCCTATGGTGAAGTATCGAAGCTATGTCTCAGGAAAAGAAGATATAAAAATGATAATGAAGAAGATGATGATGATGATTTAAACGATAGTCTTGCACTTTCTTTAGCTTCATATTCTTAATGTAACAGTGCTACCAAAAGATCAATGATTGACTTTTTCTAAGTTTGTCAATTATGAATTAACCACAAGTTTATGGCGTAGTTGTAGCTGGTACCAGCAAGTACGGGTTGATCCCACGAAGACAATGAATACTAATAGTTATCGTTGTCCTATTATCTAGTCTACGAATTTAATTTTGATTTTTAATTAAAAATTAAATTAAGCAAATAAAATAAAACAGGCTGTAAGATTGAATAGAGAATGAAGAAATCATTTAGGAAATTACCGATATCGAGAATTAGTGTATAGGTTTTGAATCCCCTTAAATACACTTAATTAATTGATCTTTTATTATGTAATTGTCTTAGTGATTTATTGGACCATGATTCCTATGGTATACTAATAAATCACTCTTGAGTCTAATAACAAATAATCCTAAGGTTATCAATTGAATTACTCAGGTTAAAGTTTATAGAATTGATTTACCGATTTGTGAATCTCGCTATTAAGTTTGACCATAATCTAGAGGATTTATGTCATCCTATAGGATTGCAATCAACTCCTTTCAATTTCGGTAGATCTATTCACACACACAGGATTTCTCATTCTCTATGTTATAAAATCAAGTTATGCACTAATGTTCCAAATCTATTAGAACATATATTAAACACACAATTGAATCACAATATATCAATAGAAAAAATTGTATTAATAAAACAATCAAAACATTTTATTGCACAAAACTAGGGTTCATCTAACTTAGGCACTAAAACAATTTAGTTAATATGATAGAACATGAAATCAAACATAAACAAATAGAAAAATGAATTGAAAATAATGGGTCATAATTATAAATTTCACTGTTTGTCTCCTATCGAATATTCTTACAAGGTAGAGGTTTAATATTGTATTCCAATTGATCTTTTGATGATTTCTTGGTGTTTTCCATTTCTCCGAATCAAAGTCACCCCTTCTAAACGATCTCAACCTTTGTAATCGCCTCCTAATGTCTACTCTCAAAGTCTCACAATGTCTTTGTACATATCCTCTTTTATTTTGGCTCTAAACACATTTTTTATAGAAAATTTTCTGGTTCTGTATATAACCTAAAATATCTAGAATCTACGATTCTGCATGGCCTGCGAGAAGTACATAGACTGATGCATGGCCATATATCCCTTCTTTGCTTCACTTCTTCATTTTATACCACGTTTTGATATAAATTCTCATCCGTTTGATTCGTGAAAGCAATTGTAACATATAAACACCCTTAAATCAAATTAAGTACAAAATATATAGTATAAGCATAAAATATCTAGCAAAAATACATTAAATATGGGGTATAAATATGATCAAATATGTATCTATCAATCATCTCTAGATTTGCTTAGTCCCATCATCGTTCTCTATTTTTACGTGAAATAAAGAAACTTGCAAAACTTGGGAAATGGAACAATTAAGCAAAAACACAATGATGCACCACAAGCGAGAAGTGGTGCTACAATAAAAGACGAAGCAAAAGATAGTGGCTAGAGTTTTCTTTAACTATATATAGTTGAGCTTTTATGCCAAGTCGAGCCTTGAAGCTCGAATCAAAGCCAAAAATTTAGAAAATAATAAAACACGAGTCTAGCCAAAAGCCTAATTACCTTGAACTAATCCCGGTAACTTTAGATTGGATAGAGCCTAATTACCTTGAACTAATCCCGGTAACTTTAGATTGGATAGAGCCAGGTCAATTTAGGCTTAGGCTTTTTTCCAAGCCTATATATAACTCTCACCATCTTACTATTGTGTATTTCAATTTTATTTCAGTAATATTGAATTAAGATGATAACGATAATTATCATTTTTCAACTTGTTGATATAAAACAAGGTAAAATACGATATAATGTTTGAAATCATATTGTAAGATAAAACTTAAAAACTTAAGGTGTAATTTTCTTATTGATAACAAAATATTAAAGAGCTGTAAAAGGAAATCAAAGGGCACATATGTGGTTGTTTAAATTTGTATGTTTCAACTTTGAATTAATTTAATAATTTAAAAGAAAGTTAAAGTCTAATTAAGAAAAATTATAGTTAAATTATCTTTTTAACCTTTTAAGTAATGACTAAAGACTAATTTGACTCGTTTTCCTAGTATACTATCTTAATTCTTCATGATCCTTACCAATTTATTTTTGAGTTCTAGTTCCTTAATGTCCAAGTATTTTTTTTAAATATCTCTATACGTTAAGTTATATATTTATTTTTAGATCCCAAATTGATATTATATTTATAATACATATAAACCTAACAATAAAGATGCAATAGGATTATGTAATTTTTATATGCTACATTATTATAAAATTTTTAGTTACTACTAATTTTATGAACATTGTACCAATACCGATATTAGATTTGGTTCTAATATGGTATAATACTAGTACCGATCAACATCAGGTATTGTTTCAGATAATTTAAAGAAAAACAAAATAATCCTTAAATTCTTTGAAATTATAAGATAGTCCCTCAATATATTTTACCATATAATTTTTAATTTTACATTAACCATGTCTCCGAAAATAATAATAATATAAATTTGAAATAGCATCTATCTCTTTATTTATATTAATATTACTTTTCATATATTTCACACATAAATAAGGGTAAATTACCAAAAAAAGACCAAACTTTTATCAATTTTTCAATTATAGCTCGAACTTTAAAAAGTACCAATAAAATGACTAAACATTTAATTTTTTTCAAGTCTAGCCCAAACTTCAAAAAATAGCAATAAAATACTCAAACTGTAATGTTTTTCAATTATAGCCCAAAGGTAGTGTTTCTATTAAGTTTGCTGATGTGGCTTGCCACGTGTTTCAGAAACCTTAATTATTAATACACGTTGTTAGCCAATATTAACACAACAAATGAAGATTAATAAAACGACATGTTGTTTAAAAATGACCTAAATCAGATTACGCAAACTCAATGACCTTACGCTTTGATTCCTTCATTTTTAGTTTGTTCTCTCGGGCCCTTACCTCTTGATTTTCATATTACGCAACCCCAACGCCCTCATACTAAAGGCATCAGGAGAGCGAATAAATAATGAAAAACTTACTGGTGTAGTACACTGTAATGCGAGAGTAGTTTAGAGAGTTAGAAGAACAAATAGAAAACAAAAGGTTGAGGGCATTGGGAGATCAACAAATATTAAACATTTTATTCACTTTTTGAAGTTTGGGTTAGAATTGAAAAAAATTGAAAGATTGAGCATTTTATTGCTACTTTTTAAAGTTCGGGTTATAATTGAAAATTGACGAAAGTTTGGGCTTTTTTTAGTAATTAACCCTATAAATAATAATCACAATTAATATAAGAAAAGATTATTTAACCATCATACAAATATAAAACTAAGGATAATACAAAGAACTTAAAAGGTTATAATTTCATTATATAATAAAGAATAATTACATCAAAACAATAAATATAAAGTTACGTGACTCCATAAGCATTACAACGAGAGGTCATGCTGACAACGCATCGTATCGCTAGTCAAAATAAACTAGACTACTGCTATAACAGTGCTGAGTCTAGGTCGATCCCACAGAGAATGTATGTAAAGTTGTTGAAATGAAATTAATCGGTGCTTAAGTTTAGGGGGTTTTGGATTTCTCAAACAAGAAAATAAAATGAAACTAGAATAATAAAAATATATTAAAGGAAACATGCAAAAAATGATAAAAGTTGAGAATTCGGTAGGGATCTGGTTCTTTGATTCAATCTCGGCCTACATCCTAATTAAACATATTTCATTGATTTTTTGTTCTCAAACCTCCTAGCAACTATTAATCGTGGGTTAATAATTAACCCGAGTTTCCCTTAGGTAGTGTTTAATCAAGATACGATCGTTAATTAAACTTAACTATCGAATAACCTAGGATACGATCTCTAGATTAAATTAGTTTGTAGCATTACGAATTAGGAAAATCGATTAATCAAGGCAATAACCACATATGATGCGTCATTTAACCTAGATCATGTTATCCCTAGTGATTACGAATCATTAGTTGCTTTTCAACATAACAATTACAAATTATATCGAAATTCTAGTAATGGGTTTGCAAATAAATGTTTCAATGAATGCATTAAAATCATCTTTTCACAATACACAATGGGTTCATACATAAATAACCGAACAATAATGAGAATAAAATTATCCATTCAGAAAAACCCAAATCAATTAGCATAGGATAACACAATCAATTTCTAATGAGAGAAAGAAACAACAAAAATAGTGAAATACACTTAACTCAGGTCGTCGACGTCGATGTCACCTCCGAACTAGCGTCGGGACATCTAGCCCTTCATGGGTCTCCAAATGATCATAGTTTTGCCCCTTGAAAGTGTCCCACCGAAGAACCACCCACGACCCTCTACTGTGCCTCCCTGTCTTCTACATTACTGTTCTATTTCTTGAATTATTTGTTGGTCCATCTACAATGTTTTTTGTGTTTAATACCCACGAAGCTCTTCTATTGAACGTAGACATTGCTTGCGTTGAACGCAGATGTTGTCTACGATTTACGCAGGTGTCTACATTAAACGCAGACGTCTGATCTACGTTTTTCTCTTCTTTGCTGTGTCGTTTTGGTCCATCTCAGCTTCCCATCTACACTATAGTTTTACTTGGCTGGTTGTCCACCTCCTATAATTTCATTTCAACGTTTTCCTTGCTTGTCCAAATGTTGGTGTTTTCTTCATGGACTGCTACCGTTTTACTGCTCCATTAAATTGATCATGCAAAAACATGCACGTGCTACATGCTTTCTATGATTTTTCTTCTTTTTGTTCCATTTTTCTTGTCGTCCTCTTGTCTTCTAATTTTCTTCTTCTTGCTTTATGAAGACAAGTGAATATTAATCTTCGAAAAATAACCCAAATATCATATTTTCGACTCACTTTAACTTCTTTGCTTCCGAATTTTGCCTAAAATCACATTTGAGTCAAAGTGAGTATCTTAAACAATTTCACGTCATTAATCACTAAGTGTTATGAAATAATTAAATAATCAATTAAGCACTTATCAATTTTCCCCACACTTAGTTTTTGGCTGTCCTCGAGCAAAACATTAAAATTAAACTTAAAGACCTAAAAACATTGACTCATTTCCCATATGTTCTAAGAATACATAATCATAAACAAAAATGAATGACTTTCAAAAATCATAGCAAGAAGTCAACATTTCAAGCTTTTACTCATGATCAATCAACATTCATCGTCTTCAAAAACTAACCAATCTAATGATAGACTCAAAATTTTTGTTTAACAAGATATATCCATAGGTACACTCAACACCATTCATGATCATGTCATTCCACAACTCTACATATCATTCATTTCTCCACCACTAATGTTTACATGCAAAATCATGGATCAAAGGACTTTTCAAGGTTGTAATGTGGGCAAAGGTAAGGTGAGATATATTTGGGTCAAGTAGAATGAAAGCCATCAAAGATAGTGAAACAAAGCAACACTCAATGTGACATCAAATGCACAAGTTAACACTCGTTAAAAACTGGTTATCGTTAACTATGACAAATGCAACATTTTTATTTTACAACAAAATTCAACTCTCACACACAAACCACATGAAGCATATACCAATCCAAAGGAATCACTCATACAATTAATGACAATACATTGTAACCACAAAACAATTAACCTTCCAAGCCAACATCTACGTCATATATAACATACTCCAATAACACATTCATTACAACTTTAGGAGGAAACATTAATCATAAACAACTTTCCAACACGTATGCAATTCCTCCTTGATACATTTGTTTTTTCTTTTTTTCTTTTTCTTTTCTCTTTTTCTTTTTTTCTTTTGATTTTATCTTTTCTTTCTTTCTTTTCCTTATAAAAATTAAAATAAACTACATCAACTTAGGAATTTCAATGATAAAGCATAAAATAACATCCCAACATTATAACCAACCAACACATATGCATACTCCCATACTTATACTTTTGTATATCCACAAACTCATCAATCAACAAATGTTCCACTAGCTTTAAGGCTTGAGAAGGACATTTGGTTAGGTTAAAGTATGTAATGTGACTAATACACAAAGAAAAGGCAAATAAAGCCCAAGGAGGCTTATCAAAAAGGAAAATGATATAATAGGTGGGCCATTTGGCTAATGTAGTTTGGAAAAGCAATGAATGCCTAATCATATCCATGTTAATGTATGTGATAAAAATGTGGTCTCGAATAGAAATTCAAGAGAAAATCAGAATGTACATGTCATGAAGGTGACACATTATTAAAAGACAATGAGACTAATGTGAATGTGTCAGTCTAATAAGGCTCAAAATCTCACCAGCTTTGTCTATCATTAGTCACTACTCTTCTAAAGATAATGCACATCGACCAATCACAAGAGCAAAAGTACACATTAAAGTTGCTATGAAATTCTCTAGTCAACTCATTCTCTAATCATAACTATATAGTTCTAGAAGCAATAGAAAATGAGAAAATGTTTGTTTTGTTGTTTTATTCTTCCTCTCGTTTTGATTAAAAACTTAAAACAAATAAAACAAGTAAATTAAAAAATACACATGCATCAAAAAAATAATGCGGAAATGTAAAGAAAAGAAATTTACTTCCTTTGAGTTGCCTCTCAAGAAGCATCTTTGTTTAGGGTTACTAGCTTGACTCCATGTTTTCTCCTCATGTGACAAAATTGTGATCTTCAAGTGTCACATACAACTCCTCCACGTGAGGTTTTTCAGGATAGGGTCTCAGTTGATGATCCGCCATATTCAACATCTTCCCTATCCTCTAACTTTCAATCTTAACTGAGTCCATGCACTCTAGAAATATCTCAAATGTCTCTTCTCCTTTTTCTTCCTCATTTAATTCCTCCAATCTGCTATGTAAAGGTGAAGAGTTAGTCTCAAAAATAATCATGAACTCAGTACTCACCTCCAAGATAAATGATATGTCTTTTGTGGTTCGAGCTCCTCCTTAACTTCTTCTTCACATGCAATTCCTTAAGTATTACTCTCAAAATTTTCAAGCTCCTCATCACTCTATACGATTTCTGCACTAACGTTTATTGGGTATACATCGAGTTGATATGGCTGCTCCTCTTCCATTTGTGATTCTAGGTAGTCGGTCCTCACTATCATCTCACCCATTTGGCTTGCCACATTGTAGAGTCTAGACTCTATATCCTGTCGGAGCTGTTGTACACCCTGTTGAAGCTGTTGTTGTATATCCTGTTAGAATTGTTATTGTACTGTATCTGAATCGTGATAAGAAACTTCTAGTTTGTACGGGAATTGTTGTACATTATGCAAACTGTCATGGAAGTAATTTTGATAGTTATCCTATTCATAACCAAAGTTAGGTTGATCATTCCAACCTTGGTTATAGGGTTAAGAGTAAGAGTTAAAGAAAAAAATACTTTCATCCATGAATTTTTTTAATAAATCACAAACACGAAAGCAACGGCGCCAAAATTGATGTGTTGTAACACTAGTCAAAATAAACTAGATTACTACTATAACAGTTGTGAGTCTAGGTCGATTTCACAAAGAGTGTGTGTAAAGTTGTTGAAATAAAAGTAATCGGTGTTTAGATTTAGGGGGTTTTGGATTTTTTAAACAAGAAAATAAAATAAAACTAGACTAATAAAAACAAATTAAAGGAAACATGTTAAAAATGATAAAAGTGGGGATTCGATAGGGACTCAATTTTTGCAATCTCTACCTACACCCTAATTAAACATATTTCATTGATTTGTTGTTCTCAAACCTCTCCTAGCAACTATTAATTGTGAATTAATAATTAACCCAAATTTCCCTTACGTAATGTTTAATCAAGATATGATCATTAATTAAACTAACTACTGAATGACCTAAGATACGATCTCTAGATTAAAATAGATAGTAGCATTATGACTTAGGAAAATCGATTAATCAAGGCAACAACTACATACGATGCGTCATTTAACCTAGGCCACGTTATCCCTAATGATTAGTCGTTACATATGAATTTCAACATAACAATTACGGATTATGTCAAAATTTGAGCAATGGATTTGCAAATAAATGATTCATTGAACACATTAAAATCATCTTTTCACAATACCCAATGCGTTCATGCATAAATAACCGAACAATAACAAGAATACGATTATCCATATACAAAACCCAAATCAATTAACACAGGATAACACAATCAATTTCTAATGAGAGAAAAAAGCAACAAAATAGTGAAATACATTTAACTCGGGTCGTTGGCATCAATGTCACCTCTGAACCAGCATCGTGATGTTTAGCTCTCCATGAGTCTCCAAATGATCATAGCTTTACCCCATCCAAATGCCCCATTGAAGAACCACCCACAACTCTTTACTACGCCTCATTCTCTTCTACGTTACTGTTCTATTTCTTGAATTATTTATTGGTCCATCTACAGCATTTTTTGTGTTTAAAACCCACAGATCTCTTCTATTGAATGCAGGTGTCTGATCTACGTTTTGCTCTTCTTTGCTACGTCGTTTTGGTCCATCTCAGCTTCCCATCTACGCTGCAATTTTACTTGGCTAGTTGTCCACCTGTTGCATTATCGTTTAAACGTTTTCCTTGCATGTCCAAATGATGACGTTTTCTTCATAGATTGCTACCGTTTTACTGCTCCATTGAATTGATGTTTTTTCATGGCAAAAATATGCACGTGTTGCATGCATTCTATGATTCTTCTTTTTTTTGTTCCATTTTTCTTGTCTTCTAATTTGCTTCTTCTTGCTTCATGAAGACAAGTGAATATTAATCTTCGAAAAATGACCCAAATATCATACTTTCAACTCACTTTAACTTCTTTGCTTCCGAATTTTGCCTAAAATCACAGTTGAGTCAAGGTGAGTATCTTAAGCATTTTCATGTCCTTAATTGCTAAGTATTATGAAATAATTAAATAATCAATTAAGCGCCTATCACATGCCAAGGAACACAACCAAGTAGAAGCAAAACCTGAGACAAAAATATTTATAATCAAAAGTTTCATATTTATGTTGCATATACAAAATTCAACATATGTATCAAATACAAGTGAAATTAAAAGAAAAGAAGAAATGAAAAACTTAGATCTTCATTCAATTGAATATCTGCTTAAATCTCATTAACCTCAATTCTTATTTGATAATATCACTTAGAGGAGCCTCATCATCATCATTATTCAAATTCATTACAAAATGGTATGTCAATACTTTCCTATCCAAGATTATCTTCTAAGTTACTCTCATCTATCAAATTTGGCTCCTCAAAAACACAATCTACTAAAATATCGATCATTATCATCACACCCAGTCCAAATATCACACCAATGCAAGATTTGGGGAGGTCTAATAGCACGCAGCCTTACCCCTACAGAGTAGAGAGGTTATTTCCAGTAGACCCACATGCAAATATGACAATGAAAACGTATTATATTAATAATGCAACAAAACTACAAATAAGTGATGTAGGTTAAAAAGAGTAAATAAATAAAGCTAAAATAAAATAAAATAAATATACCAAATAAACACTATAAATGTAATAAACATGAGTAAATACAAAAATACAAATAAGTAATGCACATAAATAAATAAACATAAAATGTAATAAACATAAGTAAATACAAAAATAAAAAAAAGTAATACAACAATACCTAGTAGAATAATCATAAAGTAATAAATTAAAATTAGTAAATATATAGGTCAATGAAACATAAAAGATGTAATAAAATAACTAAATACAGTAATACAGTAATAATAATAATGATGATGATGATGATAAAAACTTATAATAAAGTAATAATAAATAATTGAAATAAAATAATAATAAATCCTTATAGGGAATTCACATCACCTAGCCAAAATTAAGCCAAGGAGTAGGTTTAGACTTGGAATACCTAACAATAGAATTGTGTTGGGATATCTGTGCATCAAAAGAAATAAAAAAGGGAGAGCGAAAAAATATATGTGGAGCTAATTGATGTGTACTGTCGTGATCTACAATATGATATACCACTGGCAGGAAAAGTGGCAGTGTTGTCTTTAGTGGTAGTCGTCTATCATTCCCTAAGAAATGAGTTTCTATTCCTAAGAGAAGGGTATTTTAGTACACCAAACTCCAAACAATACATTGGAAGTAGTACATATGTAGGTAAAGGATTGTCATACGAGTAAGGGTCGTAGTGTAAGTGATATTCCCAATAAAAGGAATCGTATATTTAACAAGTTCTCAATGTAGGCAAAAACTTTTTTTTCCAAAGGGTAACTAAAAGCCTTGATAAGAACAACAAAATAAGCATTCTCAAAACAAACATGCTCTTTCTCCCACAACAATCTTTACCAAAAATTATCAAGAAGATACGAATGTGAAGAGTTTTTAAAAACACCAAATCATCGAGCATTTGGTTGTATGCATCAATCTACCGTTGCAATAGTTCATTGTAATAAGTAGAACAACACCAAGTGCAATGAGAATAAACCAAGTAACCATTCATAAGATTATGCATATCTAAGCCTTACCAGAGCCATGGCAGTAGAGCAGAGAAATGGGATCTAATGAAATAAAAGAACAAGAGAGATCTCCCACAATGAAACCATAAGATCATTAGGCATAAAAATTCAATCTTGATGTACACTTAGCATTAATAAATACAAAGAGATCAAAATAATAAAACCCAGAACGCATTTAACCTTAAATCACACAAAGAAGCTAATATCAAAACCAAAAAAAAATAAAGAACATAAATTTCAAAAAACACAAAACCCAGGAACACTACAGTAGAAGAGACTACTTAATTAAGAAACATACCCGAAAAGATGAGTGATTGTCGTTGTTTATCCAGTGAATCGATGCCCCATAAGCAAATCCCAAATAAATAATAAAATATAACAAGAAATAGAGAAACCAACACATACTGTGCATATAAGGAAACAAGTGCTTATTGACGAAGCGAGAAGTTGGAAATCCTACTAAAATATCGATATGGTCAAAAATTGGATCTATAAAACTACTTATTCTATTAAGAGTTCTAGTAGACTAATAAAATTAAATTATTAAGAAATTATATTAAATTTAATTATGATAATAACATACTTTTTTCAAAGCTTTAAATTGTATCGAACAAAGGACAAATCGTACAATCTTTTGTATTCCAATATATTCCTTTTTTTTAATGGATGAATTCAAATATGCTCAAATTTCTTTCATGCCCTATGCACTCACACAGTGGCGCAGAGTTTGAATTACAAAATTTTGCAATTCTGAAATACCATTTTCAAATTGGTCTCACCAAATAACTGTAAGACAACAAAAGTAGCCTTGTAACAAAATAAAGTGATGATTAATTTCTAGTAAGTATCAAAAGTGGAAAATATATACCTCAATTAAGTTTATTTCTTTGACCAATAGCAATAGGCATCGCAAAATCACCAAAAACATTCTTATTAAGCTCCATTTATGAGCTTAGGAGATCTTACATTCTCTCATGAGCAACAATTATTGTAATAGTTAATAGCATTTTCCTTATTAACTTCAATTTTTTTTGTAAAACTCTATCTAAAATAGACATTAGGATTAAAAATGTTCAAGCTACAAATAACAAAGTTGCGAATACCATACCGGAGGTACAGTACTGTATCGATACCGATCAATACCGGATACCGTTTCGGGTAATTTTTTAAATTTATGAAATAATCCTTGAAATTTTTTAAAATTTGCAAAATAGTCCATTGGTATATTGTATAGTTGTACTGTATACTTTACAAGTTACATCAACCCTGTCTCTAAAAATCATAATAATAAATAATAATTACAATTAATATGAAATAAAAATATTTTTTAAATATTTCACATATAAATAATAACCACAATTAATATGAAAAAAAGACAATCATCATCATACAAATATAAAATTAAGAATAATACAAAGTATTTAAAATATTACAATAATACAATTTCATCATTTTAATTAATAATAATTACATCAAAACATCCAATAAAAAAACAATAAATATCCTTAACTCTCAAACTATTACAATTTATAACAAGAGTTCGTGATCAGGAAACAATCAAGTAGAAGTTAAACCTAAAACAAAAATATTTACAATTACATTACAGACATAGAATTTAATATAAACATCAAATATAAGTAAAATTAAAAGAAGAGGAAAAACAAAAACTGGAACAAAATTTAATCGTCTACGGGAGCATACCTGTTATAATTGCACAAACCCCAGTTATCATTTGGTACAAAATCCTCATCATTGAGAGGAGCTTCATCATCATTATCATTCAAATTTAATGCATCAAATGATATGTCAATGTTTTCCCATCCAAGATTATCTTCCAAATCTAAATCACTCACATCAATCAAATTGGGTTCTTCAGAAGTCCAATCCACCAAAACATCAATATTATCAATGGCAATTGGATCATTTGAACAACTTGTGCTATTAAAACTCCCAGTAAACAATTAAATTAAATTATTAGAAAATTATAAGAAATTATATCAAAATTAATAATGATAATAATAAAAATAACATACCTTTCCTGAACCTTTAAATTGCAACGAATATAAACCAAGTCATTCAACCTCTTATGCTCCAATTTATTCCTTTTCTTTGAGCGGATAAATTCAAATGTGCTATAGTTTCGTTCACACCCAGTTGCACTCATACATTGACTTAAGATTCGAATCGCAAATCTTCTCAATTCTAGAACACTACATCCGAATTGATCCCACCAAGAAACTGCAAGTTATAAGATAACAAAAGTAGTTTTATAAACAAAATAAAGTGATAATTAATTTTCAACAAATAAGAAATAGGAAATAAGTAATCCCTGGAGAAAGTTTTCCTCTTTGTCGAATAGCGATCGACATTCCAAAATCCCCATAAGACAACTTATAAAGCTCAATTTGTGAGCTTAAAAGATCTTGCATTGAGTTATGAGGAACAATTGTTGTAATTGAGAAAAGCATTCCTCTACTAACTTCAGCTTGCTTTTTAACATCCAGTCTAAAATACACATTAGAATTCAAAAATGCCCCAGCTGCAAACAATGGAGAAGAAAGTTGTCTTCCCCTTCTCTCATTAATGATTGAGAGATATAGTAGGTATAAAGAAGACCTATTTTTCATATTGGCCTTGATTGTTTCTGTCGCTTTCTCCATAGCATCATAAATATAACTCATTGTTGGCTTTTCTTCACTATCAGACAACCGAAGCACCCTCACCAAAGGCTCACAAACTCGGATAACGAATTGACATTACGACCAAAATTTCCTATCTTCCAGTATAATACTACAAACCTCCATTTCAGCATTAAACCTAGCATGCTGAGATGCAACCCACTTATCACTTGTAAATATTTGCCTTAACTCCTTCTTCATCGAAACAAAAGACCGAAGTGATAAGAAATTTGTTGCAAATCTTGTCACAGCAGGACGACACAAATTCCTACCATTGGTAAATTCTCTTCTCATCAAATTCAAAACCCATGCACGATTAAAAATAAATTTTGTCACCTTTTTTGCCTTCTGCATAGTCTCATCAATAACAGGAAAATACCTAGGATCTCCTATATTCTCCAGCATTAAGTTAATGCAATGTGCAACACAAGGAGTCCAAAAAAATGAATTATAGGTACTCTGCAACCTTTTCCCTACCGCTTTATAAG
>JAOSBP010000005.1:14360198-14373974 GCA_027563825.1 Erythroxylum mucronatum
GATGAAATTGAATTCAGTTCGTATGAAAAGAAGAATCAATTGACTATAGATACATATTTTAGGAAAGCATAAAATTTAAAATAAAAATTGTTTAGGAAGTGTTTTATTTTATGAATTATATATGTAATTTTCATACTTATTTAATAAATTATTATTTTATATTTTTAGTGGGCCTCAAGGAATTTTTTTACAACTATTATCTTATGCATTTAGCGAGGTTATTATTTTATCTTATTGACCCAAATTAGGACCGAAAAAATTATTATTTAATCAAAATTATTAATTTATTAAATATTCATTTATTGAAGTTTTACTGTAATTTAACGTTTGTATCGGTATCACCTAACTAAATCCAGGGACGAGATTTTTTGTCCAATTTTATGATGTCTTATTCTGTCCCATAAATCTCAGTTATTCATTTGTGCAGGTTCCGTGTTTATTTATGCTGAACTCATATAAAACTCACATAAATAAATAACTAAAAATTATGGGACAAAATAAGGCACCAGAAGATCTAAAATCCTAAATCATACAGTGTGTCAGTATCGATTACGAGCAATATCAGACGAAATGCCAGAGAAGTCCACCTGTCGCTTCACAACAAAACACCGCTCCTTTTTCCCTCTCTCTTTGTCCCTATTTCCGTCACATTCCTGTCATACTCACACGGTCAAAATATTTATTAAAAATTGAAAAAAAAAGCTGAAAACGGAAACTCCTCTGGTTTGCTGGGTGGCTCCAAAATGAGCTACATCTCTGTAAGTTGTTCTTTTTCTTTTTCTCTATGTGAAATTTGTTTTTCCTGATGAATTCCGGTTGACTCCGATGCCCTGGATTGGGACTCCGATGCCCTGGATTGAAGCCCATTTGTTCCCAGTCTTTTCCTCTGTTTTATATCGTTCCATAACTGATATCTAGAGATCCTTCGTTCTTATAAAACCCTACATCCCGTCGTTCTGGCGGTTTTCCACTCCTTTGAATTTAATTCTGGGTTTTAGTGTTTGGATCTCGAGGTTTTGGACTCCAATTCGAGCTTTTTGGATAAGGGGAGAGAGGTGAATTGGGTGAAATTGGAAGGTGTTTTTTCGTAGATCGTTTAGTTTATGGCTTCAAATCCTCCATTGGTTGTGATGGAGGATCAGACGGACGAAGATTTCTTTGATAAATTAGTGGATGATGATTTTGGTCCCACCAATTCCGATTCCGTTGATCCTAAGTTCACCGAAGGCAGTGATTCTGATGAGGCCAAGGCCTTTGCTAATCTGAGTGTTGATGATAATGTTGTTGATGGGGGGTTTGGTGGGAAAAATGAAACTGGTTCAGTTCAAGATCGGGTAGCACTTAGTAATACGTTGGATTTGTTGAATTCGACTCACTGTCAGAGTGCAATTGATTCAAACAATGATGGAATTAGATCAGACGGTTTGTCGGATTTTGCAATGAGTGAAAGTAATGTTTGGTTGAAATCAGGGGTGCAGGAGATAGGATGGAGTTCATTTTATGCTGATACCTCACAGGAGGGAGATCACGAATTTGGTTCCTACTCAGACTTTTTCAACGATCTAGGGGACAATTCAGGGGGTTTTGGTGGTAAAGTTAATGACAGTGGTGCTACTAAAGAGAATAAGATTGCTGAGGGATCGGAGAATTCAACTAGTTGTGAGCAATATCAACAGGGCACTCAGATTTATGGGGGAACCATGGAGGGCAATGTGAGTGAGAAGGATACGTATGACAATCAGAAGTGGGATAGTATGTATCCGGGGTGGAAGTATGATACCAATACTGGGCAGTGGTTCCAAATAGCAAATTATGATGTGACAGTGGGTGCACAAGGAGATTATAATTTTAGTTCCCGTAGGGAATGTGCAGCAGTTTCTGATGCAAATGCAGAAGTAAGTTATTTACAGAAGAGTTTACAGTCTGTGGTTGGAACCGTGTCTGACTGCAGTACGAATGGAAGTGTATCTTACTGGAACCAGGCTCCACAGGAGAGTAATAATAATGCCTATCCGGCCCATATGGCTTTTGACCCCAATTATCCTGGTTGGTATTATGACACAATTGCTCAAGAATGGCGCACACTTGAAAGCTACACAGCATTAGTTGAATCAACGGTAGTTCAAGGTCATGATCACCACAGTCAGAATGGTTTTGCTTTCAGTGGATCATATTCTAAAAATGGTAATGATATGTATAGCAGTACCTATGCCAACTATGGACAAGCTGAAAACTATGTGCCGCAAGGCTATGGTATTAATGATAGCTACGATAACCAGGGCCTGAATGTATGGCAACCAGATACCGTTGCTAAATCCAATGCTGTTCAAGATATTGGTGAAAGAACACGAACGCTGAATTCCTATGTATCAGATGTTTCCATGAGCGACCATGTGGAACAGCATAAATCATTCAGTTCGTTAGGGACAGCTCCATCTAATGAGAAAGGTAGTCATGTTGAGGCTAATGGGTTTACTGGATCACAAGAGTTTGTACCTTGTGGTAACATCAGTCAACAGTTTAATCAGGGAAATTTGACCCAAAATGAGCTAATGAACTTTTCAACAGATTATTTTAGCAATCAGAAGCAATTAAACCATTCCCGGCAATCTTTTGAGAGAAACCAGCAATATAAGTATTCTTCTGGCATTGGGGGATCATCTGCTGGCCGTCCACCACATGCCTTGGTTACATTTGGCTTTGGTGGAAAATTGATTGTAATGAAAAATGGTAATTCTTTTGGGAGCTCATCTTTTGGAAACCAGGTGAGGCTATTGAATGCTTCCCTCCCTGCTTTTGTAGAGATCCTTTTAACTACTAAAATATCAATAGATGAAACTTTATTTGCACCCCTTCCCTTCCCTTTATCTTCTTTATCTACTCTATTTCTCTTTGTGTTGTCTCACATCACTTAATAGTTGAGTGATGATGTTCTCGTGGAGAAAAATGAGAGAAAGAAAAGATAATCCTGAGAAAAGTTTATTGTAGTTTCCTAAACTTTGTATTTCATAATTGTTAATCATGTTATTTTGTTTTTCTTGTTTGATCTCATCTAAAAGGAACCTGTCGGAGGCTCTGTTTCTGTTCTGAATTTGATGGAGGTTGTCCCTGGAAATGGTGAAAATGCTTCAAGCATTAGAGGGGACACATACAATTATTTTCATGCCCTTTGCCAACAGTCCTTTCCAGGTCCATTGGTGGGTGGGAATGTTGGAAGTAAAGAGTTGAATAAGTGGATTGATGAGAGGATAGCTAGCTTTGAATTATCTGAGATGGATCATAGAAAAGGTGAAGCATTGCGGTTGCTTCTCTCTTTGCTTAAAATAGCATGTCAGCATTATGGAAAACTTCGATATCCTTTCGGCATTGATGCTTCTATGAAGGTAATTCACGGACTTCTTCTGTCCTATCTGGACAAAATCCTTCATTATATCTGTAGTTTTCTGGAGCTTCCATGTATTGCTGTAGATATCTATTTATGGAAGCCAAATTTTAAGCAGGAACAGACCATTGCATTCTATTGTTATAATTGCGAATCACCTTAAAAACAAATGATTTTCAGGTGACCTTTCCTAAATTAATTTAATAGGTCGGCTGTAGACTAGCTTACTGCTGAGCTTTTCTTCAGGATGAGGAATTTGAGAATTACTGCCTGGATATTCCTACGGTTAGGGCTAGATGCTCTATAATGACTTATCCTTCCCAACAAAGGCACCATGATGTATTGTGTTTTTTATTCCTTTCGTCTTAGAGCCATCTTCTATTGTGAATGTTCATCATGCCACTCTGTTTCCTGTCTGAATGATATGAATTATAAGAGAGAGACTAGGCTAGAACAGAGTAAAAGGACTGATTATAAGGCAGAAGGCCTTTAAACTAGAAAGAGTGGAGATCAACACGCTTATGTACACCTGAGCTACCTAAAACATCTCTTGCACATCCCATGCTGTGTCTTGTAATCATCTTTTGTTGATAAGGATTGTAAAGAGTGTGGTGATGATGATAGTGGTGGTAATGCTTGTAAATTAATTTTCCTTTTCAAAATTTTCACTCTTTTGGGATTTTTTTAATATTTCTTTCTTTTTATTTGATTATATGCACTTAGAGATCCCATATCCTCTGTTACATGTATAATTTCTATATATGTTCCATTTGGGATCTTTTTAGTTTGTTCTTCTATTTGATTACACTCTTAGGGATCCCTAATCCTCAGGTACATATATAATTTTCTGTAATTGGGTTCTGGTCCAAGCCATGCAGTACTTCTTTGAAGGGTGATCTATGGAGACTAATGACTTGAAATTTGGTATTTTATCTTTTTGTATCTTGATAGGAGAGTGACACTCCAGAATCAGCAATTGCGAAACTTTTTGCATCTGCTAAGAGGAATGACAGTCAATTCAATGAGTATGGTGTTCCTAGCCACTGCATGCAAAATTTGCCATCTGAAGGACAAATTTGGGTATCCCATCAATTACAGAAAGGTTTCTTTTATTTTTGGATTTCTTTATTGTCTAAACGATTCTGTTGTTTTCCTTAGGCAACTGCTTCTGAAGTCCAAAATCTTCTAGTATCTGGTAGAAAAAAAGAGGCTCTGCAATGTGCACAAGAAGGTCAGCTTTGGGGACCGGCCCTTGTTCTTGCCTCACAGCTTGGTGATCAGGTCTTCTATCTGTTATACCCGGTCACCTGATTTATTTAGTTAGTTTATGTTTGAAGAAGGCACAGATTCTCTCTCCTCAGCACTCTGCAAAACAATATTGGGGCTACAATGATTACCATTTGTAAATTGCAGTTCTACGTTGATACGGTCAGGCAAATGGCACTTCACCACTTGGTAGCAGGATCACCTTTGAGGACACTATGCTTGCTAATTGCAGGGCAACCGGCAGATGTATTTGCTGCTGACACCATTGCTGGCATTGTTACTCCGGGTGTCTTAAATATGACGCCACAGCCTGTACAGGTGATATATTCACGTGTGAAGGGTCCTCCTGCCATCCTATGTTACTGTATTAGTTAGAGTCATTCTATGTTATCAATCCTTCCTCCTTGAAGGAGGAATGACCTGTAGCAACCAATAATTTCTTAGATTAATTGCAGTTAACTGAGAGAGTTTAAACTGTAGAAGAACATTGTTGATGGCTATACTCTGTTTGCCTTGCTGGTTTTGTAGCTAGAAATCTGTAGTTTCTCCAATTTCTGTTACTAGGCTCTTGTGAATGCATATGTGATATACTGTTGTCAGATTCCAATGTCTCCATCTACTTTCACAATTCTTTACTGAATTTCCTGGAAAAATTGCTACATTCTTCTCTTTCAAATTGTTAGAACAATGTATTCAGTTATGCGCCAGTATGCATATCTGTGTTGACCTGTGAACTACAGGTGGGAGCAAATAGCATGCTTGATGATTGGGAAGAGAATTTGGCTGTGATAACTGCTAACAGGACTAAGGATGATGAGCTTGTTATTATTCATCTTGGGGATTGCCTATGGAAAGATAGAAGTGAGGTATATTGATTGTGAATGTCCTGAACTTACCTGCTCTTTTTATAAGCCTATATTTGAAATTTTTACGGGGGTAACCACTCAGATAATTGCCGCACACATTTGCTACTTAATTGCTGAAGCCAACTTTGAGTCATATTCAGACAGTGCAAGATTATGCCTTGTTGGAGCAGATCACTTGAAGCATCCTAGGACATATACTAGTCCAGAGGCTATTCAGGTGCTCTTAAGTATTTTTTTTTTAAATGTTTAAAATATTAGTTTTTTGTATGCCATATTGGTATCTTTTGTGTGCTTGCTTGCAGTTCATGGTTTAAGTGCTTCTGGAATTTATTCATAGTTCTGGTTATAAAAGAAACATCAAGAAGGAAAACAAGTGTAGATCACCTTGTTCAAGGGTTTTTTGAGGAAATCCTAATGTGCCTTTTGCTAATATGTGGACAGAGAACTGAACTTTATGAATACTCGAAGGTACTTGGTAATGCCCAGTTTATCTTGCTTCCCTTTCAGCCTTATAAGCTCATATATGCTTATATGCTAGCTGAAGTGGGCAAAGTTTCAGATTCATTGAAGTAAGTAGTGAATAATCTCCATGTTTAATGATCTAACTGTTATATCGGAGTTTTGAGCTTTGCAATTATTTTCAGGTATTGTCAAGCAGTATTAAAATCTCTGAAAACTGGTCGAACTGCTGAAGTAGAGACATGGAAACAACTACTATTGTCTCTTGAAGAGAGGATTAGAACTCATCAGCAGGCATCTCTCTCTCTCTCTCTCTCTGTGTTGTGTGTTTGGGTTTACTTTGGGTGATCTGCTGATCACAAATACACTTCTTTTTAGGGTGGCTATGCTACCAATTTGGCTCCTGCAAAGTTGGTAGGTAAATTACTCAACTTTTTTGATAGCACTGCACATCGTGTAGTTGGGGGTCTTCCACCACCTGCACCATCAGGATCACATGCAACTGTGCATGGCAATGAGCATTATGAGCTTGCAATGGCTTCTAGAGTAACAGCTAGTCAATCAACGATGGCAATGTCATCGTTAGTGCCTTCTGCGTCAAAGGAACCTATAACTGAATGGGCCACTGATGGCAATAGAATGTTTGTCCAAAATAGAAGCGTTTCTGAGCCAGACTTCAGTAGAAGTCCACGACAGGTGTGAAATTTATTTATACAGTTAAATTGTCCTTTCATATTTATTTCTGATTCACCTCCGTCTTGTTTGCAAAATTGCTGAGGCCTATCTGATTTTGAGTAGAATCAGGTTGATTCATCAAAGGATGGGATATCATCCAGTGCACAAGGTAATGCATCAGGTTCAGCTGTGGGATCTCGTTTTGCCAGATTTGGCTTTGGTACCCAGCTTCTTCAGAAGACTGTTGGGCTAGTCTTAGGACCTCGCAGTGATTGTCAGGTTTACCTTTTGTCTGTGATTTTGTTTTAATTTATACTTTCATCACAAACCTACTTGTTTACATCTTTTTCTTTTATGTTCGCTTTCTTTGTTAAAGGCTAAATTGGGAGAGAAGAACAGGTTCTATTATGATGAAAAACTTAAGAGATGGGCGGAGGAAGGTGCTGAACCCCCAGCAGAAGAGGCAGCTTTGCCACCTCCCCCTATGACTGGAGCTTTCCAGAATGGAACATCTGACTACAACTTGAAATCTGCATTGAAGCATGATTCATCCCCCCCTGATCAGGGTCCTACGTTTCAGAGTCCCTCTCCATCAGAACATATTTCAGGGACCACACCAATTCCAACCACCTCAAATCAGACTCCAACTCCATCTACGACAAATCAATTTTCGGCTCGTGGGCGGATGGGTGTACGAGCAAGGTAGTCTGCAAGCCTTTGTATTTCTTATTTTTGTTCTTTATTACTTCATAAGTTAATGATCAGCTTGATATCTTGGACACTAAGAGATTTATGGATGTGCAGGTATGTTGACACCTTTAACAAAGGTGGAGGAACCTCTACAAACTTGTTCAAGTCACCTTTAGTACCATCTGTTAAACCTGTTGCTGCAAATCAGAAATTTTTTGTTCCAGCACCTGTACTTTCAGCGGAAAATTCAGTGGACAATTTAACAGAAGATGTGCAGAAAGAAGCTGCAAGCAAAGAAAATCCTTCAAAATCTGCTTTGGGAGACTCTTATGCATCTTCGGCATCTGTATCATCAATGACCATGCAGAGGTTCCCAAGCATGGATAACATCACAAGAAAGGAAGAGAGGACAAAAAGCGATGGCCCTGTGTCATATTATTCACGGCGAACAGCATCATGGGGTGGAAGTTTGAATGATTCATCTAGCCTTCCTAGGATGGCAGAAACCAAGTCTTTAGGAGAGTCATTGGGCATGTCTCCATCATCTTTTGTGTCCATTGGCCCTCCAATGACACATATGCCCATTAATCGCGGCGATTCTGGAGATGATCTTCATGAGGTGGAACTCTAGGAAGAGTAACGAAGATGTAAATAGTAAGTTTTGTTCAATTGTGGGCACAACGAAGTTTTGAACGGGCAGTGTCTTGCAGACTATAGTCAATCGAGAATGCGACTGGATCTGATGCCTGGATCTGATTACACGAGTAAGCAGATTATGCTTTTTGGGGAATTTCCTCGAGTTGTACCTCGTCCTCTGTCCGTCATGTATATGGAAATGTGGATGGCATGTATCTTTTCCCGTGGCATTTATTCAAATGCTGCAGGATATGCCACCTTCATATGTTTGAGAAGGGCTAGTATTTTATTTTATTTTTGAAAAACTTTCGAAGAAAAGATTGCCTTCATAGCCCTGCCCCGTTGTACAGTTAGATCATTTGTTCATTTGTTGGAAACAGGAAATGCCCATTGGGATACATAGAAATCTCCTTAAAGATCCTTCCAACCAGAGGGATCTGTACCCAATTTGCAAAAACAAATAAAACGTTACTTCCAATTGTATTCCCGGCAACTGAGTTATTTACATTTTAAAATTTAAGCTAAATTCCGAACATTTTATTAGTTCAATAGTGACATGGCATTTGTCATAATATATATTTTTTAATATTCCAAAACTTCATTCAAACTTTTTCATTTTGTTAACGCCAATGTTATGAATTATAATGATATAAATTTAAAATAACAACTATAGGTAGTCAATCAATATGGATTAAGCCAAGTCGGATTCAAATCCAATATTTACACTAGGTCACTATGCTATCTCTAAGCTAAAGCAAACAAGAAAATAATTTTATGACCCTTTACCTTTTTCCTTCTTAATGTCGAAAGTTAAAAGTTTTTGTTTAATTATTATACATATATAAAATTAAGAATAATGTAAAGTAATTAAAATATTATAATTTACATCATACAATAAAGAATAATTATATCAAAACATCATATAGTAACAGTAATAAAGATCTGAAACTTTATAAGTATTACAACAAGAGTTCGTGTTTCATAATCAAGTACTAATGGAACCTGAAATAAAAATATTTATAGTTAAAAATTTTATATTTATAGTGCATATACATAATTTAACATATGCATAAGGCACAAATGAAATTAAAAAACAAGAAAAAATGAAAGATCTAAAACTTCATTTAATTGAACATCTGCTCAATTCGCATTGATACCAATTTTCATTTGATACAAAATCATTACCATTGAGAAGAGTCTCGTCATTATTATCATTCAAATTTATTGCACTAAACGATATGTCAATATTTTTATATTTAAGATTATCTTCCAAGTCACTCTCATTTATCAAAGTTAGTTTATTAGAAACTCAATCCACTAAAAAATCAATATAGTCAAGGCTAATTGAATATATAGAACTATTTGTTCTATTAAAAGTCATAGTAAATAAATAAAATTAACTTATTAAGAAATTACAAAAAATTATATTCAAAATAATAACATATTTTTCTCAAAGCTTTAAGTTGTATACAAAACATTAAGTGTTCAATCTTTTGTGTTCCAATTTACTCCTTTTCTTGGAATTGATTAATTTAAATGTGCTCCAATTCCATGCATACTCTGTTGTATTCATACATTGACTTAGAATTTGAATTACAAACCTTACAATTTTGGAACACCACTTCCAAATTGATTTCATCACGCAAATATAAGGTGTATACAAAGAAAACTTAATTTTCATATTGGTTTTGATTGCTTCCTTCTCTCTCTCAATGGCATCATAAAAGTAACCTATTGTTGCCTTCTCATCACTATCAGCTAGACAAATTACTCTCACTAAAGACTCATAAACTTGAATGAAAATTGATATTAGGACCAAAATTTATGATCTTTAAGTCTAATTATAAAAACATCCATTTTGGTATTAAACATAACATATTGACATGCAACTCACTTATCACTTATAAACATATGTCTCAACTCCTTCATTAGAACAAAGCATTGAAGTGCTAAGAAATTAGTTGTAAATATTGTAATAGCAGGAAACGATACAAATTCCTTCCACTTTTGAAATCTTTTCTTATTAAATTCAGGATCTATACACGATTATAGATAAACTTGGCCCTTTTTCTTACTTTTTTTACATAATTTCATCAATGATAAGAAAGTATCTAGTGTCTTTTATATTTTCCAATATCAGTTCAAAACAATGTGCAGCACAAAGAGTTCAATAAAAAGAATTATACTTGTTTTATAAAATTTTTAAGGTGCTTTATAAGCATAATCATTGTCAATAATAAATTGTACATTGTTTTCAGGCCCAACTTCATTTACAACTTCATCAAATATCTACAATGAGAGTATCGACATTTCTAACAAGACCAGATGTTCAATATACTTCATAAATATTATCCTCTTAATAGAATAAACAGAAATTGATAATATGATCATATCTTCTATTTAGGCAATTATCACCCATGATTGAACACTCATAAGTTATCCCAAGTCATTATTCTTCCATTCAAATAAATTTTTATTTCATAAATAGAGTTGCTCACAAGATTACCTCCATAGTCATCAATGATACACTTACCTTACCTTATATCCTAGACTATAAGCGGCAATAACATCTACTATAAGCTGGTAATAGTAAGACTGAGCACATTAAATGATACACCTACATTATATCACTATCTAGCCATTGCCATGTCTATATTACAATTGCTTCTATAGATTGTAAGGCATTATGAATTGAAGGTTTAGCTCTAGAAGGTGTTTGTGGTGCAAAACGGTTAGACACATGTCTTCTTCTCTTTCTTACATCATATGCAACAACCCCTTCTTGTTGAGTAGGAATACTACCTTCAATGTCTCCAGTATCATTTTGACCATAGTAAAAAAGAACTTCCACACCAATGTCATAGTTTAGACTTTATCCTTCGTCTCTTTAACGTCGATACTCTTTAAGCAAAATTTTCATTTTTTTCACGTTATTTCCTATTTTCTTATAAGGCTCCACATCACCTTCCAAATGCTTGTTATAATACTAACGAATGGTATAATTCTTCATTCCAAGAACCAATCTAGCATAAGCTCAAACTCAATCATCGAATCTTCCTGAAACGAATGAATTTTTAGGAGTATTTGAACTTCCCTCTATTTATCTATAAAAGTAAATGAAGAAATATGTCAAAATTTAATTAATAATTTCATTATCAACTACTATAACAAAATGTGTATTGTTCAACTCAAAACAAACACAAACGTATATCTTAGATTTTAAAAGCATACACACAACTTGAAATTTAAAAATATACATATATCTTATAATCAATATCAATAGTCTAAAAATCATTACTATCGACTACTAGTGACATGAAAAATGTTGAATAAGTTGTGTAAAATAACATGAATAAAACGAGGAACAACTTCTTAACAATCATATGATATTGACATCTAAGTGAGCTTCATAAACTTATATAAATGATTCCTTAAAAAATTCAGGACTTAAGCACATTCTATCTAAGAAATTCTTATGTTTCTTAACCCAAACATATATACATTAATTATGATGTTTCTCAACCTAAACATACAAAAATCCATTGATTGCTGCACTTCAAAAATATAACTCGTTTTGTGTGATTATATATTTAAATCATAAACTCACAACTATAACCTTTTTTGTTTGATTATATAATTCAATTATAAACTCAAAACTTAACCCATTTTGTGTGATTATATAATTTAACCATATACTCACAACTATAACCCATTTTATATTATTACATAGTTCAACTATATACTCGTAACTATAACTTATTTTGTGTAATTACATAATTCAACCATAAACTTACAATTATAATTCAAGTTGTATGATTATATAATTGAACCATAAACTCACAACTTTCTGGCTTTTTTAATCAATATTACAAATTTGATTTTCTGCAATATAATTCTTTCTAGTTTTCCTCCGTAAGTCATAAAGAATAAACACAAACAAGTATATAAAATAATCCTTAAGCTATCTTTAAAATTTTATTTTAAAAATGATTCATCTTAATTTAATTTAATATTAATTGATTTGGGAAACTAGTTAGATAAATCAATAATAAAGATTTAGACATAATAAAAAAAATCACACTAATTTATATAATTTAGGTATGATTCTTGAGAAAAAAGTCAAATTTTCAAAAATAAAATTAAAATATTTATTTATCTCTAAATTCTAGAGCTAAATAATCTGATATGTTAAAGTAAGATAGTTAATTAATGATAATTAATAAAGTCACCTTACACTTTGACACGATAGATTAAATTAGGCTGTAAACTTGTAGTTGATAAAAAGCCACAAATTATGAAAGCCACACATCAATCTACGTCTATACATTATACAAGCTTTAAAAGAAGTAAAAACAAAATAAGCTTCGAAAAATGCCTTCTACATCTTTGAGTATCACCATCAACCTTGATAATATAGACGGTTCACAGTAGATACAAGGCAGAAGAACTAAAGAAGATAAAGCAGGCGACAGGATAAGAAGCAGCGACGGTGGCATAAAGCAGCGATAACGATGGAGAAGAGACCCAACACCAGTAGAGAAGCAGCAGGAAAGATGACGGAGTAGAAAAAGCAAACGGCAACATGAGATGAGAGACAGAGAGACAAGAAGGCGAGGTGTGGAACTTTGGAGTTTGGTTTGGCTGTGTACGAGCGGAGGTGAATAAAATTAAAATAGTAAAAATGGAACAAATGAACTGATCGGTGTTTGAGAGCTTGCAGATGCTTCCTTTTTTGATATGTTAGGATTTATTTTTCTATTTTAATCCTCAAAATTTCATATTTACGAAATATGCCCTTGATTGTTACTTTTCGTACCGGTATGTACCATAATCAGTACAATAAAAACAACTTTTTGTACTACTTTTCAATTGGCAGGATAGGTACCTGAAATGGTACGAAATTCATATAATATGATTGGTTTTGAAAACTGATAATTAATTTGTTAAAATTAGGAAAGTTGTAGTTTACAAAATTATTTATTCTTTTTTTAACCATAAGAATGATACTGTTTGTAAATTATTACTTTCTTGTTTATCGTAAGGAAAGATTTGTGCCAATATAGAATAGTGATTTTCTTTATTATCATCTTAATAACTTAAACACATTTACTATCATCTCAGTTTAGGCATAAAATTTAAAACGGGGCAATTACATTTTGACGTTTTAAACTCATTTAACACATAAAGAAGTTTTTCAATAATTCTCTTCTTTATATATGTTAGATGGAAAATTACAAATTGATATTATCAATTTATTATTTATATCTTTTTTCTCATTTTCTTTCTCTTGTTCACTTTCTTTTTTATTTTTATATTTGTCTCTTAATTCTTTATAATTTTTAAAAATTGTCTTTTTCATTCTCTCTCTCTTTCTCTCTTTCCTTCCTATTTCTAAAATTATGTAACTTTAAAAATTATTCTTCATATTTTCTTTCTCTCTTTCTCTTAAATTTTTTCTGTGTCTCTGGTGAATGCTATCGTCTACAACCAAATATAAAAAGAAACCAACTTCCTGCAACACAAATTAATGTAGTAGTGGAAAGTAGGGATCGTTCCCACAAGGAATTCAGACGTTAGTAGTTACGCAATAGAAGGGGGTTTTTAATTGTGAATAAAACATAATTTAATTGGAATATGAAATTGAAAAATAACTAATAGCAAAACAATGAGAATTTAACAATCAATAGAAACAAATCTTAGTTTTCGGTTTCCTTCGTTATTGAATTTGCGTTGATCATTGACACTAAAAATAACCAATTTATTAGTTCAGCATTCGTCGTGGTAAATTTCTTTACCTATTTT
>JAOSBP010000005.1:14387915-14403363 GCA_027563825.1 Erythroxylum mucronatum
AGGCAATAGTTATTTGGAGCATACTATGAGTCAACCTAGATGTTTATTAACTGTTAGATATTGAACTTTTACTGATATGATTGTGTTAATTCCAGACATTGATGGTCCGAGGAGTTTGATATTCGGGACTATATTGGAAGTGTTTGCAAATTGAATGTAAATATGGAAATTGTGTTCTTAACTATATGTTGAATGACGGACTTAGATCCGATGAATGTGCTATATGACTGTGCACACTGAATGAGAGTCATTGATAACATAATATATGATTTGATATATTTTCATTACATTGATATGCATGATCAGATAACAGAGTTGGGACCGAAGTGACCAATGTGAAAAAGAGCTTAAAGCTCATAAATGTGCAAACAGAGCCACAAGCTCAACAATTAATAAGACTGGCATCCATAATGGGTACAGGACAGTATTTCAAATGAATCCAATATCCACAATAGATATGAGACAGTTAAATAGGTGCTCGGTCACAACAAAATAAAAATAAAAGTGAAGTCTCATGTGCATTGCAAATATATCTTTACATGTATCATGTGAATCATTGTAAAGAATAACTAGATTGAGTTGATATAATGTTATGCTATGTTTGTGTACATGTGAATGATTGTGAAAAAAAAGTACCGAATTGTGTTGATATAGTGATCTGCAATACTTGTATACATGTTGATGATATAAATGACTAAGGTGAAAGATTCGATTGTTCTAAAAAGATTATATGACATGTTTGTATTATAATGTTCTTATTGAGATATGATGTATAATGTGATTTCGTATACAAAACTGTATGGGAATTAATTCAAGCTAATGTGATATGCTTGTGAATTTGGTTATATACTTGTGATGTTGTGTTTTGACTCGAGTGAGCACATCGATGATAGTTCACTCACTAAGTTCGCAAAACTAATCAAAATTGCAACATTGTTTTTCAATTACTGAGGAGACTTAGCTTCTAAGGCAATCTAGTAGCAGTCTAGTATTATCAATTTTGGAATCAGGAATGACTCAAAGGTTTGGTCAACTGATGTTTAAGGAGTTCAGGCAGATTATTTCTTTTAGCATCTCCTTTCATGCTAGATATTTTGTAAAGAATAGTAAACACTCAGATGTTTTTGTAATGTACATATATGGATTATGAGATGTAATGACAATGCAAATAATGTTTGTGAAATGAAATGAGAAATGTTGAACTTATGATAACTTATGTTCTATCTAATGTCATAGTAGTGAATTTGACTGCTCTAACATGTCATTCTCATAGGGTATGTTCTTGAATGTCCTCTAGATTTTTGGTTATATGCTCTATGGTAGTGGTGTGTTAAAGATCTTCTTGTGTTGATACAATTGCAAAAACTTAAAGGAAAAGTATCAAACACTTTTAAATCAAAGTTACCTAAACTAAACAAGATGCTAAACAAAATAATCCCTAGTAATGACCAAAAACTTGTTGATTGCAAAACCAATTATTAGTTATACGCTAAAAACCGTAGGTATATGGGTCATTACTTATAGTAAAAAATAAATATCGTTCCACAGAGATTGAGCTTAGGCACCACTTAATTCAAGTTGTGATTTGTTTAAGACTCAAATTTAAATAAAAACTGAAAAGTAAACTAAATCAAAACAAACTAGCAACAATCGAATAATGCAATAGTGCAAATCTGAAGAGAGAATTAATCAAGTTATGAGAGAGGAGATTTTACTTATCATTAATGTTAATCTGGCTTTTTATGTGTTTATACGATGTCGGTTCTAGATGATCGTAGGGTTAATTACTCTTTATCGAGTTATAATCATTCCCTAAATTGTAAACTCTAGTCAAATTATGGACTTGCAATATCTCAATTCACAAATTACCCACAATTCTAATTAATTCTTAATCTCTATAATAAACAATTGGGTCTCGCACGGATCTCTCCCCATGAAATTACCAACTAGATTGATTAAGTGGTCAATTAGATTGCCTAACTCTTGTTAATCCAATCTAATCATTTTTATCCGGTTCACCCTCTCAATTTATTACTAAAATATGCAAATACAACAATCAATCACAACATCGAACTCAATAAACACAAATAAACTAGATTAACATTAATGATAAGCAAAATCCGAAGGTAAAGTTAGACCATCATAAGCAACTCAAAATCCATATCCATACAACTCATCTGAATCTTACACATTAAATGAATAAAAAGGTAAATGGGGAGGAAATGAAACTCAGGTTGGATGATTCGAGAGAGCAGCAGCGTTTGGAGATCACCTATTCCGGGAAGCTTCAGCGTCAAAACCCTCTTCTTCTTCCTCTTCTTCTTTTCTCTCTCTCTTCTTTCTCTCTCTCTTTTAGATTTCTAAATGTAGGCAGAATGTAGATTCCCTTTTAGGGTTCCATCATTATCCTTTTATAGTCTTTTCCAATTAAGGCAATCCTAGTGTCTTTTCGGGGTCCGAAATGTTTGAACCATCCCTCAAAAACTCAAATCTGAAAGTAACTCCACGTCTTTTTGTACGCAGGCTCCTTGGTGCACGATCGTGGTCAGTTTACTTGCTCTCTATCACGATCGTGGCAAATTCCCCACGATCATGGCCTTATGCTTGAGCTTATGTTACAATCATAGCATATTTGCCATGGTCGTGGCCCAATGTTGGTGCTTTTGTCATGATCGTGGCAGGTCCCCCACGATCGTGGCCATGTGTTTGGACCCAGTTCTTCTCCGAAACTCTTCTAAATGCCCTAAAATACTAGCAAACTCATCACAACACTTCATATATATATATAATTGAAGCTCAAAAACATGTTATCACCCAAAGAATACTTAAAACACAAATGTTTATGAACAAACACAAATCTTAAGCTAAACGCACATTATTCTTCCTCTTTATAACATAAGGAAACTATTTTCCCTCTCTATAACACAATCAAACTATTCTTCTTTTTCAACCTCAAAAGCAAATTGTTTGCTAAAAGCGCCAATAGATTGACCTCCCTCACAAAAAGAACCAACAAGAAAATGACCATTAACTACCATAACCTCTTGTACGTATCCATCAGTATGTCTCAATAAAAGATAATCAACATTGTCCATAATTACTTCAACAAGCTCATAATTGTTCTTTTCAATTAATTTGATCATATCAATGATTTTCATCTCATTTCTCAAGTCTCTAATGTCATCCTCAAAAGATTCATACGGAAAATTGTAATTAATTTGTAAAAGCTCTTTATAACGTAAGTATTTGTTGTGAAAAATGAACTGTAGCAGTCAAAAGATCTGATTGCATCCCAAAGCTGTACATTTCTCCTCTTTTATAATATATAGTAGAGACAAATTTGAAGGTCCCATTATGCTAAAACTAGATCTTAACTCGCGTATCTATCAATACTTTAAAAAAATTAAATTAAGATAACATTTTCAATAAAATAGGCATGTTACGAAAGCTTAAAACAAAAAATCAGCTATGTTACATATATATAAGTAAAGGACTTTACTCTTGCATGTTAATATGAAAAACTTAAAAGGAAAAGTGAAACATATTTATTTATGCATTTTCAATATAAATAAAAAAATAAAGCATAAAATGTTTTTTATCATTTAATCTTTAATTAAGGAAATTAATCCTTTCTTCCCCTATTTAAAAAATGTCATCTCTTTTTGATGGTCTCATATCCTCGTAACAGTTGTTTAAAAGAACATACATCCTTAAGAACAATTATTAATGAAATACTATAGAAAATAAGGAAAGAACCTATCATTTTTTAAAAAAATGAACCTCATAACTGATTTCATTGCCTTAATTCAAAGGAATATATTACAATCACAACATAAACACTACACACACATACAAAGCCTTATCTTAGCATACACAAATTCATTCATAATATTAATATACTGCCAAATTTATTTAGAATATGATTACCACTACAAAAGAATATAGATATTGCATATAAATATTTTATTATTTTCTCGATCATCAAATGTGAGATCAAAAGGCATAGAAATTTGAATCAAACTGCATTGTAAAAATGTCTTATCTCGGTTAATGATTGTTATAGTCTCGAGTTTCTTGTAGCTTTAGATATTGAGACAATCACATAAATCACTTGTGCTTTCCACCTTTTCCAAATTGTAGTAGATAGTGATTATTGTTAACTTATGCCATAAAAGTTTTAAACTTAATGAACTTAAGGTTATAAACATCAAATTAAGTTCAACAAAACCCTAAACTTTTATCACCATGTTCTACCGCCTCAAGACAAGATTTAAAATATATTTTATATACTATCAATAAAGATTGTTGTTGAATATGGAAAAAAAATACCCATAAAATTATAGATTTGGGCAATAAAAAGAGAGTTATACTAGTTAGTCCATAATGTAATGAAAAATAACTAAAGGCCAACATAAAATGAACCACAAATTATTAAATATTGTCCTCAATATTATATGACAAAGAAGTGAAAACAAATAAATCACTCCATATACCAATCATTTCATTTAAAATGGACCGCATAAAAATTGATAGCAAGCTAGCAAAATTGGATAGTAGATATTATTAATGCCAAAATTGTAAATATTATTTTCATAGTAAAAATGAAAGAAATATATCAATAATTTGTGATCGAACCTTAACAATAAAAATCCATAAATGTTTATAAGAAAACCCTAACATCTGCATTCCCCATTTTCTTTCAAAAATTAGCATAAAATCACTAAAATTTCTTGCAAATAAAAAACATTCTACCTCATTTCATATTGCAGTCCGCTATAAGTTACATAAAACCTATAAAAACATACCTTTATTAGTGTTTGTATTATAAGTTTGTAATAGTCCATTCTCGCAACTTTCCTCTGCCAACCTAACTCACCCATCTATAACTCAAATATCAAGCAATCCAACAACCTTAAACTCAAAAGTTACCGACTAAGCAATAAATTAAAGATTTCATCAAGGCATGCAACTTTATTTTTAGTTAAAACTAGGTTAATACATATTTTTAGAAGGTTACAACCTTCTTTGACAAATTGAGTTTTTAATCAGTTCAGGTCGAGTTTGTTAAATTCATTTCGGGTTTAAAAGATGAGTAAAGTAATCATGTCAACAACATTTGATTAGTTCATATTTTCAATTTATCTCATAAGTAATATATGTTATGTCCTATTACTTTTACTTCCATTTTTCAGACATTTAGCCAAAATTTTTATTACACGAGGTTTTTAATTTGTTGCCAAACTTATGTAATATGTATCATTCATAAGATAAAAACGTACACAATATAATAATTGAGAAATGTAAATACACACTATCTACTTCTTACAAGTAGAAAGATCATTTGTTTGGAATAATAGGATACTAAATTCCATACCTTATAGATGGAAAATCACAAACAATAAGTTGTAAATGAGCCTAATCCCAATTAGATAAATGTCCAAAACATCTTAAGTTTCATGTTTAGTCATATGGTAAAAGCAATTCACCACATTCTTGCCCCTCAAAGTTGTTGTAATTTGTGTGAACCCCATTGATAGACCTGATCTTGTACTTCCACCATAGTAAACTTGTCCATCCCTTCCCTTTACAAGGTACAGTGAATGAAGCAAGAAAGTAAGAAACTATAAGAAGGGTAATTGGTAAAAGGTTATTAGCCTAATTATAGAGTTGCACAACCCATTGTTGCTAAGTATCAGTGAGATGACCTTTAAGGCTAAAAGCATGCCTCTTGTAAGAAGATTATATGGAAGGCTAACAGCATCCAATTAATAGACATCTCTTGTACAATAATTTAAAATTTAAACATTAAAGCCATAGAGTAATATAGGCTAAATGTTTAGAAAATGAAAACATAAAAATGTTATAGGACACATTAGAGTTTTTTTAGAAAATATTTTTAATATATTTAATAATTTTCATGTTAGAGTATTGATTTGTCAAAGGTTGAGTTTACATGTTAGGCCATATCAGCACTGTTAACCATAAACTTAACAATGGGCTAGTTTTGCAACAAATTAAAAGTTTGGGCATTTAATTGTCAGGATTGGTAGTTTTGACTAGTAATGTAAAATAAGATAAAAGTACAAGATTTTAAATATGATTTATCCTTTTTTAATTGGAAAAAGATAAATAAAAATTACAAATACTATTAGGAGCACAAAATTGTTAAATGATATCATCATTATCTAAAATTGTTTTATGCACAAGCTATTGAATGAAGCATCTTCTAACTAAAAAATTGTCTTGTGCATCTTTATTTAGGCCTCAAAAAGAGGGTATGATCCAAATTGCTTTGTTGATACCCAAAAGAGATCATGGCTTTGCTGAACCTGTCAAACCAAGCTCTGGGAGATTGTTTCAACCCATACAAGGCTTTCTTCAATCTGTACACCTTTCCTCGATTTCTCTCATTATCAAAACTATGAGGAATCTCCATATAAACTTCTTCCAAACCTCTATGTAGGAATGCATTCACATCAAATTGTTGCAAATCCCAATCCAAGTTAGCTACACATGATAGTAAGATTCTGATTGTGTTCATTCTAGCAACAGGTGCAAATGTCTCCTGATAATTAACTCCATAGGTCTGAGTGAATCCCTTTGCCATTAATTTGGCTTTGAATCTTTCAATTGAACCATCAGCTTTGTGTTTTGCGGTGAACACCCACTTGTAGCCTATTAGCTTCTTGCCTAGAGAAGTAACTAGTTCCCAGGTTTCATTCTTAGTGAGAGCTTTCATTTCTTCTACCATGGCTTCCTTTCAATTTGGATCTGTGATAGCTTCCCTCCAATCCTATGGAATAGACATAGAGGAAAGAGATAAGACAAAGGCTCTATAAGAGGGAGACAAGGAATCATAAGAAACAAAGTTAGTAATGGAATGTTTTGTACACAACCTGACCCCTTTTCTCCGAGTAATGGATAAATTTAAATCAAAATCGAAAGATAACTCACCCGAGGATTCTTGCAGGGTAGGAAGCACGATGGTTTCTTCAGACCTATTCTTCCTTGAGTATCTCAACAAATCAGGTTTATTTAAACATCCAACAACATTCTCCCCTTGAAAATCAGTCTCCCCTTGAACATCAGTCTCCTCATTCTCCCTCTGTAAAAGATCATGAAATACCACAGGCACAACTTTGTCTTCACTGATCTCCCCCTGAATGAAAACACATCTCAGGGCCCTCGGGTCTAATTTCTCATCATTCCTAGTATGGACAAAGCAGACACACCCAAAAACCTTTGGTGGAATCATATAGCCATGTTTCCCAGTTAAGACTTCTAAAGGAGTTCAGAATTGGAGAGTTTTGAGAGGCATTCGATTAATAAGATAGGCTGCCACTAGTATAGCATCCCCCCAGTATGACTTTGGAACATTCATAGTAAACATAAGGGATCTAACAACTTTCAACAAATGTCTATTTTTCCTTTCAGCTACCCCATTTTGAGTACTAGTATAAGACATAATCCTATGAGACTCCAAATAAGTACCAACTTACTATCCATGTATTTCGTTCCATTATCAGTTCACAACACCATTATTTTAGCATCAAACTGATTGTGCACCATGTTATGGAAAGATTGAAAACAGTAGAAAACATCACTTTTTGCTTAATCAACTACACCCCAATCATTCTAGTGCAACAATCAATGAAAGTAACAAACCTCCGATTTCCAGACAAAGAAGCAGTCTATGTAGGCCCCCAAATATTAGAATGAATAAGCATAAAAGGAACAATGGCTTTATTATCACTTGAATGGTAAGAATTTTTAGTATGCGTAGCATACTCGCAAGCATCGCAAGATAAAGAATCAAATCGAGCTCTAAAATATAAACTGTGATATAGTTTTTCTATTAAAAAAAATGATAGATGCCTTAACCGCCTATGCCACTGTATTATTTCCTGGTTTACATCCTGATATTCCTCAAAAACTACCAAGCCTTGACTATCTTCCATCATGTATAAGTCATTATGCTCTCTACCACTGCCAATCCTCTTCCCTGTTTGAAGGTCCTGAAAGATACAATAATCAAGAAAAAATTCGACCTTACAGTTTAGAGCTTTGGTGATATTGACAAGGAATTGAGGAACATGAAGAACAGAAGACAAATAATATTAAAAGTACAAACAATGGAACCTTTCCCAGAAATAGGAGTTAACGACCCATTAGCCACCCTGTCACTATCCCCCCCTTTAGGTAAGAAGAGTAGTTAATGCCTTTCATATGTCTATTCGCACCAAAATCAATAATCCATAAGTCAAGTCGACCAAAAGTCTTACTTGAGTTGACAAAATTGGAGGTAGCACTGGAGGAAGAGTTGAGTTGTGACATGAGGCGCCTGAAATGTTGAATTTCATCAGAAGAAAGACTATCAACTGAAGCAGATTCCTTGGATGCTTCTACAGTTTCTAGCAAATTTGCTTGAGCCCTTGTGGAGTTAGCTCGTTTTCGCCTTCGGCCCCTAGTAGGTCTCCTATGCAACTTCCAGCAAGTCTCTTTTTGTATGTCTGGCCTTTTCACAATAATCACAGTGCAAATGATCTTTATCAAAAGTAACATCCTTCGGCTGCTCATGAGTAATATAGGCTATTAAGCCCGACTTCTCAACTGGTGCAGTATAAAGCATGGCATTTCTTTTGGTCTCTTCTAGTTGGATTAAAAAGTGCGCCTCCTTAAGCGAGAGAAAAGGAGATCTGCCAATAACTTAAACTCTCAACTGATCAAATTATGGTTTCAAGCCAGACAAAAAACATAGACTCGCTCCTTTTTAAGCATGTTTTCAATCAGTACCGCATCATCAATACACTTGGCCTGAAAATCTTGATAATAATCTAGTTTTTGCCATAAACTACCCAGTTCAGCAAAGTAATTTGAAGCAACAAGCTCACCTTACTTTGTGCCATGAATTTTGTTCCGCAGTTCAAAGTTCCAAGCATCATTTCCCATACGAGAATAAGTGTCTTTTGTGGCTTTCCATATCTTCTCCGCAGTGTGAAGTAGTAACTATTGTCTGGAAATCTTAGGATGCATGAAATTAAGAAGCCAAGACATAACCAGTGAATTATCAGAGTCCCATTGACTAAAGGTAGGATCAGTAACAGGTGGTGGTTTCTTATTCCCATCAATATAACCTTGTAGCCTTCTCGCCTTAATAGACAGCAAACATGATCTTGACCAGGCTGAATAAGTGCTACTGCCATCTAGTTTAATAGGACTAATCAACAAATAGGGACTATCATTAAGTGGATAGTATTTCTCTACCTCCTTAGAAGCTTCCCTAGTGTCTAACATAATTCCACGACAAAAGTGAAGAAGGAACCACCAAAAAACGACTCCGAAAAAAATGACAGAATCTATTCACGAGGTCCAAAAAAAATAGCAACGTCAGAAATGACCAGAAAGTAGTTGGTCGGAATCAGAAAGGGCCGGCGAATAGGGCTGCCAAAAAACGAAGTCGGACGGTGGTTGAAGTTGATGTCACACGTTACACACGCTGACGAGTGGAGGAATCTACAAAAGTAACTCTCCTCTCAATCCCTATGTGTAATATGTAATGTCTTGTACAGTTTTGAACAATTTGCTGTATTCCCAAGCATAGAAACTTTTGCATCCTCCCAATTCCTAAAGAGATACTGTATCTCCAAGTGAAAATTGAAGTTCATAAACTTGGGGCAGTCCATCACAATGAAATCTCTCGGTTGACAACAGTGAACACAACTTTTGCTTACTTTTCTACAATCTATATGTGTAATTACATTATACTGAAGATATAAAGTCAGCAATCTGTCAAGTTAGTCATGAACATAAAGGCTCTTAATTAGGACATTTTTGTTTTGTTAGTTGTCCATTATGCTAAATAGGAGCTCTATACTGCTGTAATAACCACTAATCTAAATGCCTCCTACATAAAAATTATGTCTACTAACCAACAATATAATATGACCTTTATTGAGGATATTGCATATTCCTGATGATTTTGAAGAATAATTTTCTGATCACCTAAGCTTATATAGGAGCTCTTCATGACTGGAATCTTTTGATTAATCATAAATATCACTAAGATAAATGCTTTTGGTTCTTCCTTTTCTACTATGCCCCTAAGCATAAAGCTTTGAGATGCCTCTTTTCAGCATTAAACAGCTCATGAGAACCTACGAGCATAATATATTCCTTAAGAATATGCATCTTTAAAGAAGAAAATTTTCTTGAAAGGATAATTAACAGTGTTAATCAGTAACATACCAGTGTAAAATCCATGTTCAGCATTTTAGTAGGCTAAGCTACTAAAAGATGGTGGTTCACTCTGGTCTATGTACTCACTCATTGCAAGCTGATTTCATCAGCCAAGAGGGTTTAATTACTGTGATTCTCATCTGGACAAACCTTCTATCATGGTCACATAGGGAAATTCATCGATTGATCTGAGCTTTTGAAGGATTACTTTCTCTTGCTTGATATCTGTATTACTGACAGTCAAGATAAAAACAATATACAGAACAGATCCATAGATGGAAAAAACTATGGATCCTAACAACTGAGCTGCAAATGAATCATCTTCAAATTTTCTATCCCTACACACAGATCACTATGAAATACAAAGAAGAAAAGGAACATTGTGGCTCAAATATGGACAACTTAGGTCTGGTGAATATAGGCATAATTACAAGATCCATATACAGTTGCTGGCACACACATCCACAATTTCAATAAGGATTGCAGCTGGCCATCAAGGAGGCAAACTGATCATTGCAGCTGGCCATCAAGGAGACAAACTGATCATGATGGTGAAAAAAAATAATAGAGATTGCATTATGCTAGAGATTCATTCCTAGACTCAGTAATCATATTAATAAAAAATGCTCCACACTAGTATAGATAAGTGCCCTCTTACACATGCTTTCCTGTTAATGACATTTAGACAGCCACTACACACTGAAAACTAACTAGTTTTTGCAATTACCAGCTGTCTGATTGTTATTCAGAATGATTTCCAACCTTTGTAATAAAATTTGGGAAATATTCTAAAATCAACTAAAAATACATGCTGTAGAGTTTAAGAATACCCTTCACCAAATATGGTAATCACTGTTCTATCATTTTCCTTCACTGACGCAAATTAGTCTCCCATAATAATATGTTTAAACGAATTGTCCATAGTAGAATTTCTGTCTGCGCTTTTTAACTCCAAAAGTAACAAATTCAATGGACAATCAGTGATAGTTCTTTATGAATATAATATTTGAAATACTGCCTATTAGAAGCAATTTGTTACTCTGAAAGCAAAGTCAAGATGGAACGACCATGATTGCTTAAATCTATCTGTTGTCCTGTCTCTTAAAGTAACATAGAGTTGTGATCCTGGATGCACGAATCATACATTTTGCATGTTATCATAATGCATAGGCAATTAAGTGTCAAGGATACACTCCTGATCAGGGTTCTCCATAAAATTTGAGTGCAGGGAGTTCCCAACACTGTCCACAATGGCTGAGATGGTCATAGATGATTCAATGCATAAAACTGCCATAATAGCATCCTGTCTGGTTACTTCATTTCTGAACATAAGTCTTGCATGAGCTGCAATATTGAGGGAGTTAAATTTCTATAGAATGAGTAATGATTGAAAAATGCTAGAATATACCTTGAGCTAGGCGTATTAAACTTTCAAGCATGCGCACAGTTGTTCTTGCTGCACAAAGAAATGTAGTGAAAATATACTAGACCAATAAATGCATGAGCTCAGAAGATAACAGCTTATAAACCTGCATTATGTGTAGCAGATTTTCTTTGCAGTTGATAATAACTTGAGATAACCTTTTCTGCATCCTTTGTAAGGATTGGTCTGAAGTACCCTTTTACAAAATAAATATACCTGCAAGATGTTATCACAGAAGCCAACTTATGCCTTATCACATTAATCTCGCTGCAGAGTGCAAGGTTAAGGATAGATTACAAATTTAGAAATGGTTTCAAATTTGGACTTTTAAGGATGCCCTGCAGAAGAAAATGCACATCTAGTCTGCAAATTCTATAGTACATACTGGAAATTTGAAAATCCAGGTACACAACTCTTCTGTAGATTGGTTAAATCTATGACAGAAAATAGGATGCAATGATTTTACTGGAGAACTCAACCAATATTCTTGGCCACATAACAACTAGAGCCATGTAATTCACTAAGACAAAGGTAACTCCCAGAACTTTTGGTAACTAGATATACTGTGCTGCATTTTGTTCCCCAACAAAAGACCATATAATTGGAACCATAACAAAGATAGCATACAGCTGTACTAGCCATTTTTGGAATACAAAAGCACATCATCCAGGTGATCTAAAACTGGAAAGCATGAACCGTGTTAATAGTCTAGAGGTACTGTGGAGTCTCTCGAGGTAAAATTTCAGGTGAAAAGTGGGAAAGATGCTTTGTTCAAAGTTTGAATCAGAAAAAATTCGTTAGTCTCAATGATGCATTTGTTTTGGGATCTTGAAGGATTATGATTTTCTCCCTCTTGTTTCCCTCTTGACAGTAAAAAGTACAAAGAGAGCTCAAGCAATCAAATTAAGATGATATGTGAAAACAGTCTTCCACTCAATTCTTCCTTCTTTCATCTGCCTCGAATACCCACACTAAAACTAGAAAATTAAATCATCGTGATCTTAACTATAATAGTCACAAAAGATATAAAAACAATAATGACCAGAAAAATCAATAAGCATCACATATTTGCGCTTAAACATTTCAATTGCTTCCTAATTTAGTCTTGGGTCTGAGAAAAAACACACCTACGAAGCATTGACAAGGTCCACATGTCAGCCAAATCTTCATTGTGATTGTCCTTTCCTGATTCTGCCTGCAAATTGTTTTCACGAACACCAGTAATTTAATCTATGAATTGAAAGATTGCTTTCCCTGTGACACTAGATAGTGTTTTTAAAGCACAGTACCTCAGCAAGAATGTGAGATGACACAACAGCATCCCATTCTGGATTCTTTGTATCTAAAAGCACAAGGACTATATCAAATCTGCTCAACAATGGACCAGAGAGGGCAGTGTTGACAGAGAGAGCTAGATTGGGTTAAGAGGCATAGCACTGTGTACATAAGAATGGGACAACCATAGTTTCAGTCCTTCAACTTAATGTTGTTTCTTATTTCAGTCCTCGAACTATTAAACCTTCTAAGATAATCCGTGAACTTTGTTAGTCACTTTATGTTAGGGACTTTCATTAATGTGCTCAATGGAAACCCCATGTGGCATCAATGAAATCCAAACTGGACACAACACTTGGAATGATGTGTCTGTCCAACTTTGACGCAATGTAGGATATTTGTTGAGACATGTGAATAAAAATCCTAACATAGAGTGACTAGTAAAGTTCAAAGACCATTAGAAAATTTGCTGATCAAAGGACTGAAATAGGAAACAATACATTAAGTTGAAGCACCAAAAATATGTTTATCCCATATGAAAATAGTATGGTTATGCTCATGTCCAGAAAACAAACTTTTTGTTTTTTTTAAATCATAAAATGTATAGTTAGACAAATAAAAATTTAAAAAGATGCACTACATTTGTAATTCAAATGATGTCAATATCAAATGGAACAAGGAGAAACATGCCATTGTCAAATAAAAAGGCAAACCAATTTACTAATATGAGCTGATGAACTTTCTAAGAAACAGGATACTTTGATCAGGATCATACTGGCCCTTGGGATTTGTAGCACCAAAGACAATTGTCTTAGTACTGAGAGTTGTAACAAGACCAGCCTAGGGGAGAAATGGGCATTATTTCAGTAAATAAGATAGAACCAAGCACTGAATTGGAGAGGAAGTAAATTATACAAGAAAAATAATTAAAATAAGAAACTAAAACATCTAACGTAGCAATGATGCACAAATTATTGTAAAAGTTAAGAATGCGTGTTGCTTATATATAACTATAAAATTTCAATAGGGCGTGATAGGATCCTAATATACTAGACAAACTTTGAAAAGACAAGCTTCAAACAATGTAAATGAAAAATTAAACGACTGCACATATGGCACAATATGATGTATATGGGGTAGGTTCAAAATAGAGAACAGGGAAGGTAATGGAGTAGGATTAACAGCAATAGAACCAATAATAAAGGAAATAGATCTATAAAGTAACATAGGAAGAAGAAGAGTGTTTCTAAAAAGTAGAGAAAAGAATAGAATTACTGCCATATGATCTTAGATACTAAAATCAATGATCCATTATGAAGAAGAGGGGAGAAGATATGTAAGTTTGTTACTTGAGTTAGCAATAGCAATGATAGGGTGAGATGTACTTTTTTAACGCTTCTTGGTACTAAGTGAATTTAGCAAATTTATCCACAAACAATGATTTTCTCAACGGATGACCTAGCTGTAGTATTAGTAGCTGCAATATGAGCTGAATGAGATTTTTGAGTTTTGTTTTACAGCTTTCAATAAGTGCGTTTTGTATGGCCCAATTCACGACAATACTGACAGATAACTCCTCTTCAATCTTGATTCCTATTGTCTTAGTTGCCTGTCCCTCCTCCTCTACTATTGTTCCTATGAATTGACTTCCCAATGTCAAATCCATTATTTTGACTAAGAAGAGCACCAAGAATTTAAATATTAGCATTTGTACAAGGTATCCGAGTAAAGAACTTGTACAAGGAAGAGACCTTAGCACTAGAGAAAATCTGAGACATAGCAATTTTAAACTGAGAGTTAAGACTAGCCAAAAAGCTCATTACTGCCATCTGCTCCTATTGAGTTTGCTAAACTTTGACAACAAGACCAAAGGGTAACAAGAAGTTCAATCATTCATCAGTCTTTTTGAAATTCATACAATATGCTTGAAGAGCATTATGTTTCAGCACGATTATATGAGAAACATTCCCTTTTCTAGTATACAAAAATTTTAAATATTCCATCAATTCATTGGCATACTCATAGTGATTAATCAAGCTAACTACTTTAGTGTTAATAGAATTCTTGATTTGCAAGAATAATTTGGCATCAACTCACAACCATTCCTTGTAAGTGTTGTCTAATGGTGGACTGTCAATAAGGTGATAGTCGTTAGAATCATTTTTCAAATAAATCAGAACAAGTTTACACCAATCTAAATAATTTATATCAATCAACTTATGTTTTGTGACTTTAGACGTCACATGAATTACATCAGTCACAACCTGTTGGGAAATATTCAGCTGAATATTTCCTAAGATATTATTGACTCCTAAAAGTCAACAATATCAGATCAGATATCATGTATCAGATCTGATATTGCATACAAATTTTAGGAGATTATGTATAGATATTAGAAGATTATGTACAGATATTAGTTTCCTAAATTAGCTAGCTTTATTTCTATATATACATGTAATTGTGTACTGATGAATAAGAGAAAAAGGAATACAACTGTTCAGTATTTCCACATGG
>JAOSBP010000005.1:14418356-14434046 GCA_027563825.1 Erythroxylum mucronatum
ACAAAATCTGAGTTTTCACTCAAAATAGGTCCTCCGGTTCCCTTCTGAGCTGGTACAAAATTGGTAAACACAAGAAAAACACAATTGTCCCTCCACTCAGACCCATAACTAGATCCTACGCTAACACTTCTCCACATATTTTCTAAATGGTTACTTATCTTAATCCTTTTCAGTATCAAAACATGGTGTAGTTCAATAAATGTTCATGCATCACATATGCAATTCAATAGATTTTCCTATTTATACTTAGTACAAGGGATGGAGAACCTACGAAAATTCTAAGAATAAAACATCAAGTGTAGCACTACTAGTGCATATCCTTTACTTAAAGCGTGTTCTGATGTTCTACTTTAAGTGTTCTCATATCCATTTAGATGATCCATAAAGATCACAAAGCTGGCTCATTCTAAAAGTATATTTGCCCCCATATGTTAATTATGATACTTCTTTCCTTTATTTCTCACAAATATAATCAAGTATACAATTCTATTAAATAGTTCCAACTTTCTACTTCAAGCTTTATGTTGATTGCCATTCAAACATAGCATAAATATGTTTGGCTTTAATTTAAGGATCATAAGGTAGGACAGAAAATCACCTGGATCACCAACAAGTAGTAAATGGGACTCTCCTCGAATCTTTGTACCAGAAGCATCAACATGTTGCACACCTCCAATAAGTGTTAATGCAACTAAGACCAAAGAGGCATGTTATTGTAACCAAGGAAGATCTTATGGCCAATGCAACTAATTAGATGGAAGCACACAAAGCAAATGATACTTGACATTCAAACTTCTTTAGCAAACGTCCTATGACTACAAAGTTCACTAATTTTTCAAAAGTAGTAAACAATTTGTAACAACAGCATACCAGCAAGCTTCACTGTAAAAAGTCCAAAAACCTGTGGGCAAATACCTCGTAGAATGGCGTTCCTACCTGTTTCCAGACAAAAAGTATTCCATATTTGTAAAAGGAACTATATTGAATTTGAAGCAATTACATATAGATGAAACAAATATTAAACATGTATTCCTCCAAAATCTTTTTACCTTTTAGAGGAGTATCCTTAAAGTCTAACCAGAACTGCTTGAATTTTTTTATAATATCATCAGGGATGTTGATCTCAGACTTGAGCTCATTGGTTCTCCTAATGACAAAGGGAACACATTTTAAGAGAGGTGTAGAGAAGAAGATATGACAAAGGACAAAGATTTGAGAAAACAATCAAACTATGATGGTGGTTGGCTAGACATGAATAATGACCAAAGAGTTAGTAATGAAATAACTCCTGAAGGAACAAGTTTAAGAAAGAAATAGAGAACAAGGTTAATAGATCTAGATTACCCTATGACTTTCAAATTTTTTAAAGACAAAACATCTCTTTAAATTTGGCCTTAAACTTCAGTTTCCCAATCTTGAATGGGCCCTTCTGTTTTGACTCTATTATATGTAAAAACTATATTGTTTTAAATATCTCTTCAAGCTAATGGAAGCCAGAATAAGAGCACAATGACCTGAAGCCAAATTGAAACTCAAAAGGGATCCTAGTAAAAGTCAAAACCCTCGGGAAGCAAATGCAACAACAAAGGGTTAATAATTTTTCAACTAATATCCAAGGAAGAAGTCAAACTATTACATCTCAAGGAAATGAGCATTCACACTAGTGCTAACGATTTGATAGAGATTTATTTGCCAAATTCAGCAAAAGATAGAAATTTTTAGATCTAATCTATAACAGACTATTTCACATACCTAAGATGATTAGCTATTAATGTAGGATCAAGATTGCAGCGAACATCTTTTAAATCAGGAGACCACTTTGCAGTCAAGATCCCTGTAACAATGACATCATCTGTGCCAATAGCACATTCCATTTTCGCTAATGGCTAACACTTCAAAACAAGAAACCAACAGCCAAAATAATAAACCCAAATAACCAAGAAAAGATAAGGTTCATAAAAATAGCACCTCCAGCTTTAATAATGTCAACTAGATCATCCTTTAAAATGACTGAAATTGAACGAGGAATAACCCCAACACCCAAAACTTGAGTGCTTTCTTGAATTTTAATTTCCTGATAGTCATGGCGCATCACACTGTCTTCTAAACATTCAAAACTAGTGCCTCCGCAAGTTTTAGAACCCTGCAATTTTACATGTGAAAGTATAATTAGCATCAACATATACCCAAAAGGAACAACATCCATGGAAAAGAAAACAACCCCCTTCTGTATTAGAAATATCAATCTTAAACTCAAATGGACCAAGAACAAAAACTAATTCAATTTAACACCAAAGATATAGATCCAAAAATTTGAACTGTAAATTGAAATATATTGCAGTAAGTCATTGAAAATTGGTATGAACAAGAAAATTCTTTGTATTTCTAATATCTATATAGGTACTACTTTGCATGCAGATATCTACATAAGGCATCTAAATTAGGAAATTATCACCAGCAGATTATAGCTATTAATTTTCTTATATTTACAACCTTGATTAAAGCCTAAACTCCTATATTTACAGCAACTTCAGCATAGTCTAAAGGAATATTCTATCCCAAATATTCTAAAAGAATGTTTCCTAATCCAACACTGCCCCTTAAGTTGGCTTATAGATGTTTTCTATTGCCAACTTGTTTGTTAGAATGTCAAATTGTTTTTCAGTAGACTATTGGTGAGTGTATCAATCAGTTGTTGAGAGGTAGGAACACAAGAAACACAGATTAGCCAACTTTCAAGATTTTTCTCGATAAAGTGCCTATGAATTTTAATATGTTTAGTTAGATCTTGAAACAACGAATTATGAGCAATTGAAATGTTAGCTTTCTTATCACAATGAACTCTCATAGGAAGTGATACAGGAAACTTTAAATCGTTATTAATTTCTTAATCCACATAGCTTCACAAATCCCATATGCAAAGGATCTAAATTCTGTTCCAACACTACTTCATGCCACAACATTTTGCCTTTTACTTCTCCAAGTAATTAGATTTCCTCCAACAAACGTGCAATATCCAAATGTTGATCGCCTATGTATCACTACTGTGGAAATACGAGCAAGATTAGTGGGCTGTTATCCCACGATTTTAGGAATGAGCAAGATTTGTGGAAGTCCATAATTTAAGGAATTAGTCAAATTAGAATAAAAGTTGTGATTGATTCATGGCCAGCTGTTAAGATTGTTTACTTGATTTAGGCAACCTATTTTAATCCTGTGATTGGGGCTAATATTTACTTAGGCTATATATATGCCTTTGCTAGCTGTAATTGTAAGTCAAGAACTCATGGAATAAATCAAAAAGCATTCCAAATTCTTCATGGTATCAAAGCACTCAATCTAAACCATTTTGCATCTACCAGAAGGTGCTTCTCAACAAACGTCTGCTCTTGCTCATACCGCTGCTTCTTCAACACTCTAGTTTTACCGAGTTCATTATTTGGTTTGTCACAAATTATTAATTTATCCTTATGTGGTTGTTAGGTTTTTGGTTTGTGTGATTGTCATAAAACTCTAGTACTTTGTCGACACTACTTTTGTTCCAACTTGATTTGTTTCTCCTTGCCATTGTTTGTGACTATTAGTTCTTCTTATTACTAAACTTTTCATTCGGGGCTGTCATAAATTTTCTCAGCTTACCACATGGCTTAGTTTTAATTAGGCTTAGAGTTATTTAGTAGATTGGATATTGTTGGTATTGTTGGTTCCTTACACTTGCTTTCTTCATAAATTTTCCCATCTGTCCGAGTTTACTATCCTTGATGGTTCAGCTCTTTTTGTTTACAATTTTCAATATTTTGTTTAATCTGTTTTAACTGTTCAATATTGAATTTTAGTGTTCTGCAGGATCGTAATTGCTAGTAGTGGTTAAGATTTTGGACCAACAAATTTTTAATTTGCTTGCAGTCATGTGAACTTGTAATTTTCAAACCCTCTTTTCTTTGAGGTGCCTTTATTGAAATTTATTAATAATCCTTGCTTTCTCTCTCGAGTTATATTGGAGTTATTTAGGGACTTGTGCGACTTGTTTTCTTTAGCTTGTGTTAGGCATTGGGATAGGAATGGTAACTTTGACTACCAATGATAGAGCAAAAGCTAGTCCTTTGATGAGTTTTGGGTCTAAGAGAAAAGAAGATGTTGACAAATTACGAATAGGTTTTTATCGAGATCCTTACAAAGTCCTTGGAATTAGTAAAAATTTTAGACAAATATAAGATTTATATAGCGTACATTCACGAGACAAAATGAATGAAGGCTAACACAAAAAAGATTAATGAGTTCAAACTTTAATACTCAAGATGTTCAAGACGACAAAATGAGATAGGTATCTTGATTGTTAAAAAATTTATAAATCATGTTGTAGGGGTAAAGAAGACTAAGGATATGATTATGTCGATAAAGATTGTGGTGAAAGATGCTCTCAATATGGTGTGAGCGTATGCATCTCAAGTAAGTTTGGACGAACAACTTTAACACCAATTATGGGAAGAGCTGTATGAGGTGATTTAGCAGATTCTCCCTAAAGAGAAAGTTATTCTAGGAGGAGACTTTAATGATCATATAGGGGTAATCTTTAATGGGTATCCATGAACTCATGGAGATTTCAGGTATAGGAATAGGAATGTGATAGATTTCCATAACCAAGTAAGAAAAATCTACAATCTGTATGCTTGTATTGACTGTCTTTAGTTGAATGACAATACAAAACTGGATTCGAGGACTAGCACCTCCAGCCTATGGCTCTTTCTTAACAGAATATGCAATAGTCTCTCTCCTCGTGTCTATTCCTTATTTATACTAAGAATCCGTTAGAAATCACAGATTCGGTTAGCTGACAACCAATCATGAGGTTGTCAGCTACCCCCCCCCCCCCCATTTTTCCGCACTAGCAGACCATATATATCTATATATGCATTTACTATATGTGTATACTCATTTCTGCTCTTCTGCTCTCTTTTTATTCCTCCTAACATAGACTTGCGTGGCCTTGGCTCTATCAATACTCCCCCCCATCAGCTTCACCTTGTACTCAAGGTGAAAGTCAGGAAATCTAGCTGTCATGTCTTCATATAACTCCCATGTAGCCTCGGAAGCTGGCTGATCAATCCATTGTATGAGCACCTCTAGCTCTGAGTTGGTAGTATTGTTTCGTATGGCTAAAAGGGCAGCTGGTTACACTAGGGTAGTCTCAGGAACTAATAGGTAATCTGGAATTTCCGTGGCTGTATCAGCAGAACCCAAAACCTTCCTCAGTTGAGAGACATGAAAAACAGAGTGGATTCTAGCTGTTGGAGGTAACTTTAGCTGATATGCAACAGGTCCAATGAGTTGTAGGATCTCAAAAGGACCGAAATAGCGCGGAGCTAACTTACTATTACTCCTGGCCACAACTGATTGTTGACGATAAGGGGCCAGCTTAACAAAAACCATATCCCTTACTTGAAACTCCACATCTCTTCTTTTCCCATCTGCTGTCAACTTCATCCTTTGCTGTGCTATCATCAATTGCCGACGTAGTTCAGCCAAGTTCTGGTCCCTCTCCTGCAGCAGGGTATCAATAGCATCTATAACAGAAGATTGAATTCTGTATCGAGTAAGAGTAGGGGGATCACGATCATAGAGGACCTTGAAGGGTGTAGTGCCCAAAGTGGAATGAAAAGACGTGTTGTAACAATATTCAGCCCATCCCACCCATTTTGCCCACTGTTGGGGCTGTTTGCTAGCGAAACATCTGAGGTATATTTCGAGGCATCGATTAACAACCTCGGTTTGTCCATCCGTTTGTGGATGATAGGCTAAACTATATCTCAATTTTGTTCCCTGCATTTGAAACATCTCCTTACAAAATTTGCTCAAAAATATCTTATCCCTATCGGACACAATCGAATTAGGAAAGCCATGTAAACGCACCACTTCTTGAACAAATAGATAAGCCACTGATTGTGCAGTGTAGGGATGTTTTAGAGGAATAAAGTGGGCATACTTACTAAGTCTGCCCACTACCACCAAGATACTCGAAAAACCCCTAGATTTTGGCAGCCCCTCTATGAAATCCATCGAAACATCTTCCCAAACCTGATGTGGTACTGGTAAGGGCTGCAAAAGTCCGGATGGTGACAATGCAAGATACTTATTCTGTTGGCAAATGGAGCATGCAGCCACAAATCTATAGGCATCATTCTTCATTCCTTCCCAAAACAACTCATTGGCCAGCCTCTTGTATGTTTTTAAAGCACCACCATGCCCCCCAATATTACTTTGGTGGCTGTCCGTGATAAGGGCTAGTATGACAGCTAAATTTCGCGGAATTACCAAACGATCCTTGTAAAACAAGCGATCTTGGACTAATGTATATGGAGGATGTGCTCCACCATCTGCTAGGAGTTCCTGCTTCAGTTTTGACAATTTTGGGTCAGCCTCAATCTCCTTAATTACCTGCTCCAAATCCAACGCCCAAATCTCCATTACTGCCATTATTTCCACCTGAGGAGGAACTCTAGATAAGACATCTACTACTCTGTTTTCCCTTCCCACCTTGTACTCAATGCTGAAAGTATACCCCAACAATTTAGACAGCCACTTCTGATATTCCGGGTGCACCTCACGCTGCTCCAAAAGGAATTTCAAGGGTTGTTGGTCAGTCCTAATGATAAATTCATGGCCCAAGAGGTAGGAACACCATTTTTTAACAGCTAATACAATGGCTAACAACTCCCTTTCATAGGCTGATTTGTGACGGCTAGAAGTGGACAAGACCTGGCTGTAATAAGCAATGGGGCGGTTGTCCTGCATTAAGACAGCTCCTATGGCATTGGCTGAAGCATCGGTTTCCAAGATGAAAGGTCGACTGAAATCAGGTAAGATCAACATCGGAGCTGAAATCATAGCTTGTTTGAGGTGTTGAAAATAGGCTTCACTTGCTTCAATCCACTTAAACCCCTCCTTCTTGAGTAATTGGGTTAAAGGCCATGAGATCCCTCCATAATTCTTTACAAATTTCCTATAATATCCCGTCAACCCCAAGAAACTTCTCAACTCCTTCACATTTCCTAGTCTCGGCCAATTAATCATCACTTGAACCTTCCTCAGGTCGGCTGCCACCCCATCTCTTGATATAATGTGTCCAAGGTATTCCAATGTCTCTTGGCCGAAAAGACATTTCTTCTCATTCGCATACAATTGCTGGGATAAAAGCACCTTGAGGACTGCCCTTAAGTGACACACATGCTCCTCCCTACTGGTACTGTAAACCAGGATGTCATCAAAGAAAACCAATACAAATTTCCGAAGGTAAGACTTAAAAACCTGATTCATGAGGGATTGAAACGTGGCTGGCGCGTTCGTCAATCCGAAAGGCATAACGAGGAATTCGTAATGCCCTTCGTGAGTCCTGAAAGCTGTCTTTTCGATGTCCTCCGTTTTCATTCGGATTTGATGATACCCTGCCTTTAGATCAATCTTCGAAAAGATAGTAGCACCCTTCAATTCATCGAGTAATTCATCTATAATAGGAATAGGGAATTTATCCACTACGGTCACCTTGTTTAAGGCACGATAGTCCACACAAAAACGCCACCCTCCATCCTTTTTCTTAACCAACAAGACCGGACTAGCATAAGGGCTAACACTAGGTTGAATAATTCCCGACTCTAGCATTTCCTTCACCAACTTCTCAATCTCATTTTTTTGAAACTGTGGGTATTTATAAGGTTGAACCGTGACTGGATTGGCCCCATTTTTTAGCACAATTGCATGATTCTTACTCCTTTCCGGCGGTAGTGCTTGAGGCATGTGAAAAACCGCCTTGAACTCTTCCAAAACAGCCCGGAAACAAGAGTTAATTGGGTGAGCACCATTCAGCCCTGCTGCCTCCAAAAGGCCCAATTGTAGCAAATATACCGAGTCCTCCTCCGTGATCGAGTGCACCAAACTTTTCAGGTTGATAGGAGTTTTTAGGAGTGTCGGGTCCCCTGTAATTGTAAGGGTTTGATCTCCTTGCCGGACCTCCATTGTCATCTTACTCTAATCGGTCACCACCTTGCCCAAAGTCTGCAGCCATTTAACCCCTAATATAATGTCACAGCTACCCAACTCCATGGGTAGATACTCCTCGTGAATCACCAACCCTTGCACCGATACCACTACCCCTCTGCATATCCCTTCTCCCTTAAGCTTCAACCCATTCCCCATAGTTATCACATACTTCTCTGTTGCTGCCAATTCACAATTCAGGGAATTCACCAACTCCCATGAGATGAAGTTGTGTGAGGCTCCACTATCTATGAGTATGATCACTTCTCTCCCTTCCAAATCTCCCTTCACTTTCATTGTTTTCGGAAAAGTGAATCCCAAAACCGAACCAGCAGCTAGTTCCACTGTTTGTAGCGTCTCCTCCACTTCTTCTTCTTCCAACTCCTCCTCCGGTTCTGCTTCTTCATCCATGGCTGCCAGAACTTGGAGCTCAACCTTTTTGCATCGATAGCCTGGGCCAAATTTCTCATCGCATCTAAAGCAAAGCCCCTTAGCCCATATCTCTTGCAATTCACTCACTGTCAACCTCCTAAAGCCTCCCATATTCGGACTTCTATTCCCTTCCACATTCTTATGCCTTGCATCAGTAATGGGCCGATGATTGACTAGCTTTTCCCTCTCTTTGTCCACCCTGGTGTTGTCCGTTCTGGCCCCCATATTTCCCCACCCGGTGCCTGCCCCCCATCGGTGCCACCTTAACTCACTCATCCTCCTAAATTTTTCCTCCACCTGTTGGGACAACTCCATCATTTCAGCTAGATTTCTCGGTTTAAGAATCTACACTTCCAGTCAAATCTCTTCCATTAATCCGTTCATAAAAGTACTCTCCAGCACGGCATCTGGTAGTTCAGGGAGAGGAGCTGCGAGTTCTAAGAACTTACTAGTGTATTCCCCCACTGTTCCAGTCTGCTTCACTGCCAACAACCGCTGACATTGGGTACCTTCGTGGGCGGGTCGAAACCTCTGCGTCACCAGCTTCTTACACTCCTACCAGTCTACGATGGGTCGTCGGCTCTCTCCCCATCGAAACCAGGTTAACGCATCGCCCTCCAAACTCATACCCACAAGCTCCATCTTCTCCACTTCTGTGAACCGTCCGACTGAGAAGAATCGTTCAGCCCTATAGATCCACCCATCGGGATCAGTTCTTACGAAGGTAGGCATTTCGATCCTTCGTGTCCGGCAGTCTCGCCGGAACTCTCCCTGGCGCGCGAACCCTGGAGGTGGTTCTACGCGGTAGCTAGCTTCGTTGCGCATCTCGTTGCTCCCGTGGTGTTCCTCTGTCCCCACCGGGGCTTTTCCCAGATCTCTCCTTCGACTGGGCTCGGGTGGGTGCTCCACGGGTCGGGTCTCTACAATGCCCCCCTCATTCTTTTTCCACGTTTGCAACACCGACATCATCATGCTTTTTATTTCTAACCTCAAACGTTCTCCCATTTCTCGATTGACCTCCTCCATCTTCTTCTGAAGCTCCATGCCATGATTGTCCATACGCCTCTGCCAGTCCTGAGTGGAGCGACTGAGCTGCTGCTGGAATTCTTGGTGAGCTTGGCTGATCGATTTTTGCATCTCTTCGTCTCTCCTCTCGCAATAGCTCTAAGTCCTTCTCCAGCCCTTCCATCTGATTATCGGCCTTCTTAGCAGCCATTGCTCAGGATCAACTGCTCTGATACCAGTGATAGATTTCCAAAACCAAGTAAGAAAAATCTGTAATCTGTATGCTTGTATTAACTGTCTTTAGCTGAATGACAATACAAAACTGGATTCGAGGACCAGCACCTCCAACCTATGGCTCTTTCTTAACAGAATATGCAATAGTCTCTCTCCTCGTGTCTATTCCTTATTTATACTAAGAATCCGTTAGAAATCACAGATTCGGTTAGCTGACAACCAATCATGAGGTTGTCAGCTACCCCCCCCCCCCCCATTTTTCCGCACTAGCAGACCATATATATCTATATATGCATTTACTATATGTGTATACTCATTTCTGCTCTTCTGCTCTCTTTTTATTCCTCCTAACATAGACTTGCGTTGCCTTGGCTCTATCAGAATGATAGTGAGACTGCTTTGTTGGATATTGCGATGGCATTTGAGTTAATGATAGCGAATTCTTTTTTCAAGAAAAATGAGCTGCTAAATTTTACAGACTGGAACTTCTGAATTTTACTTTTCTTACATGTTAATTGAAGATCAGCAAAGAATAGCCATTTTTTCCGATTTACCAGATGATACAAAGAGAGATGAATATATAAAGTTTATGTATGAATATGACAAAAATAAAAAACATTAAGCGTAGTTTCTATCTATGCATTACTATGTTTAAGTTATTGTTTTTATTATTTGTGCACTTATGTTGACATGGTATGTTTTAAGACATTATGAACTTGATTAGCTTATTTTATTATATTATGTTATCTTGTTAGTAATTTATTACGTGTTATATTATTTATTTCTTTATATTTAGACATTTAAGTGTCTTCTTTATTTAGAATATAATTTTACTAGTTGATTTGTAGGTATGGATGATAATGTTATGCAAATTATGCAACTTCTGTAAATTAAGCAAATTTTGGACAATGAGAATGAGTTTTGGGATTCGGTGGCTTGTGTAGCAAATTATATGGGTGTGTATTTTTTAACCACATATACAAAGAATCATGCATGACTTCCTATCAAACAAGAGAACTATGGATGAATGAATTATTGAATGGTTATGAAAAATGATGTTTTAATACATTTAGGATGAATCAAAATACATTTCGTCGATTATGCATAGTTTTCGAAAACAATTATGGTTTGACACCTTCGAATAAGATATCTATTTTGGAGAAAGTCAGTTTATTCGTGTATGTCCTAAGTAAAGGTTCCCCTAATAGAAATACCCAAGAGCGCTTTCAACATTCAGGTGAAACTATGAGTAGAGTTTTTTTAAAAATTTTAACTACCATGGATGGATTTTTAAAGGATATACTCGTACTAAAAGATCTCGAATTCAAGGAAATTCCATAACAAATTACCAATGATGCTAGATATATGGCACATTTTAAGGTAATTGAATATGTTCTTCCTCCCCTTCATTACATTTTTCATTGACAAATGTTGTTTTATTATCTTATGATCATTGTTTTATATTAGAACTGCACCGGAGCTATTGATGGTATACATATAGCGGTAGTTGTTGCAGAGGAGGATCAAATGAGATATAGAGGACGGAAAGGAATAACGACTACAAATATATTGGCAACATGTAACTTTGACTTACTATTTACGTATGTTTTAGCAAGTTGGAAGGAATCAACACATGATTCTCGTATTTTCTTTGATACAATCGGTAATTCGAGACTTAAATTTCCAAAACTACCGATAGATAATTTTAAGATTTAAAGGATTTGTTATTTATGATTTAGACTTTTTATAATATCATCTATACTAATTATATTTTCTCTATAGGCTCTCTGGTAAAATATTACTTAGTTAGCAAAGACTATCCAAAAAGAGAAGGATAATTGACACCTTACTTAAAGACAAGGCATCATCAATCGAAATTTCGTGGTGCAAATCTAAGAGGATCTCGAGATGTTTTTAATCGAGCTCATTTATCATTGAGAATTTGTATTAAGAAGACTTTCGGTATTCTTAAGGCTCGATGGAAGATATTAAAGAAAATGCCTAAGTATTCATTGATGGATCAAAATAGAATAATTTGTGCACTTTTGCGGTGTATAACGATATTAAAAGAAGTATAATTGACGACCCGACTTTTAACATCATCGATCAAGATCCTAAATTTATACCTCTAAATGTATTTCAAGATGTTAAAATTAACTCTATGCAAGAAAGCATTGAAGAATAGAGAATTCAGGAGATGACAACTATTCGTAATAATATTACTTCTAGTTTAATCACAATTAGACGTGGTTTTAAATTGTTCTAAACCTTTGCTTTAAATAATGATATCCATTTCTTTTGCTTTATTTGAATTGCATTGTTAAACTTCATTTGGATTGTTATATTTAATGCTTAGATGTATCATCATCATAACCATGATGATGATGATGATGATGATGATGATGATGATGATGATGATTATTATTATTATTATTAGGGTTAATTACCAAAAAAAGCTTCAACTTTCGTCATTTTTTTAATTATACCCTAAACTTTAAAAAATAGCAATAAAATGGCCAAACTTTCAATTTTTTTTCAATTCTAGCCCAAACTTCAAAAAGTGGCAATAAAATGCTCAAAGTTTCAATTTTCTTCAACTCTAGCCTGATGTTATCTATTATTCTCCCAATGTCCTCAACCTTTTATTTTCTATTTGTTCTTCTGATGTCTCAAACTACTCTTGTAGTACAGCGTACTACAATAATAAGCTCTTCATTTTTAGTTCGTTCTCCTAATGCTCTTAGTATGAGAGTATCGAGGCTGTATAATATGAAAATTGGAGGGTGAAAGCGTCGAGAGAACAAACTGAAAACGAAGAAAAAAAAGTGAAATCCAAGCTTAAGGATATCAGGATTGTGTAATCTGATTTAGGTCATTTTCAAACAACAATGTCATTTCAATTATGTAAGTGAATGATGTCGTTTCATTAATCTTTATTTGTTATGTTAATTTTGGCTGGCATGTATTAATAGTTAAGATTTTTGAAACACGTGACAAGACACATCAACAAACTTAACAGAAACACTAACGTCAGGCTAGAAATAAAAAAATTGAAAATTTGAACATTTTATTACTATTTTTTAAAGTTTGGGTTAGAATTAAAAAAATTAAAAATTTGGACATTTTAATGCTACTTTTTAAAATTCGGGCTATAATTAAAATTTTGACAAAAGTTTAGGCTTTTTTGGTAATTAACCCTTATTATTATTATATGGTTTATATTTTTTATTAAAGTTATAAACTTAATTTTTGTAAAATTAAATATCTAAATTTTAAATTCTTATAAGAATATTCAACGAAATACTAAGATATATAATATTCATGTCCTTAATAATTTTTTTAAAAATTATATCCTCATAAGTTGTTTTATACATCAACAACTAATACTAAACAGCTAATTTTATCAAATATCTTTAATAAACAGCTGATGTAATCCGCTGATCAAATCAGTTGATATAATCAGCCATTAGCTAACCGCTGATAAAATCAGCTAACAGCTCATGCAATCCACTGTTTGCCAAACAAAGCCTAAGTGAGACGAAGTTTTGACCCATCAAATAAGTGCATAATCATAAGCTAAAGGTAGCAAAGATTAAGATGCTTCGTTGAATATATAACCTTATTAAAAAAGATAAAGTCAAGAATGTATTTATAAGAGACAAATTAAAGGTGGTCAATATTAATAAAAATTTAAGAGAGACGAGGCTTAAGTAGTCTGAACATGTTAAAAGCAAACACCTTGATGTTCTAGTGAGAAGATGTGAGAAAATAGTATTTAAATACTATAAGGAAAAAAAAAGCCTAAGAAGAACTTGGAGAAAATGGTCAAGAATGATATAACTGTGCTAGAACTTACGGACAATATGGCCCATAATAGAGAACTTTGCAATACTACGATACAGATAAAGGATCTCTCACACAGAGATATTTCTCGTTCTCTTAAGTCTTTTAAAGATTTTCCTTCGAGTCTTTCATTTTATTTAACTTTAATATTTGTATTACGTAGTACTTCACTCCTAGTTATTTAGCCTAAGCAATTTTTTACTTAGTCTAATTACTTTCTTGTAATAGCTGGTTTAATTTATTCTTGTTTTTTTATGGTTTGTGTATTTATTTACTTATTTTATTTTTATTGTTAATCTTTAACATGTTCTATAGATACTATATTATGTAGTCCATTACATATTTTTATATTTTTATTTATATCTATTTATTTATATTTTGTATTATCAATATTTTGCATTATAGGTTAGTATATCAAAAACGATCTCTTTATTAGGTAGGCGTAAGGTTATGTACTATTGGACCTCCCCAGACTTCGCATTTCAGTGGGAATCACGTGATATAGTTGTTGTTTACATGTTTGCCAATTTATTATTATATGATACACGTAAAGGGCAATAAAGGAAGTATAAAAATAGTACCTTTGCACAACTATCCATAATCATATACCAACAATATACTTTTTTTCAAGTATTTATAGTTGCAATATTGTAAAAGTTATGTGCTTATATTTTTTGTTTTCCTATTGTCGACCTATGATATAAAGTCAAGGCCATACAATTTGTTAGACATTCTTGCATCTTTTGCAATGGAATAAGACTTGTTGCCTGCTAGCTACAAGCTATTTGGCCATACGTAAATCTTGCAAAGCTTGATTGTTAATACAAATGAATTTTAAGAATGAGCATATGCAAATAACATATAGTAGTCATTACTAACTTAAATGACTTGGAACAGCTGTCTCCTGCCTCATCTTTAAAGATTGTTGCCCTTTTAAGCCATTGCGATATGAACTAGACCTCATTTGCTCAGGAAATACTAATCATGTCTTGTAGCAGCATTCTTACCTACAAATTTCACTAACTCATGCACTTGGCATGCTTACTAACCAAATCTAAACATAAAGACCATTAACAATAATTAAAGTTTAACACAAGTAATTGCAATTAAGTGTAAAGATGATTTTTTGGGCATGATTTTTGATTCCTTACCCCAAATTGTTGTAGTCCTTGTGATGAACATAATCAAAATCGTATAAAAGAATTCCTAAATATAAAAGAAATCAAACAAATGCATAATCCATATAAAAAGAAAGAAACTTCAAATTCTATGGATCATTAAAACAACGTATGTCTCGCTTAACATTAATGACATAACTGTTACCGCCTTTTTCTCCAAGAAACAAACAGAATCAAAACTAGAACGCCCTCATTTCAAGAATTTCCTCCAATTTCTCAATAGGCAAACGCCATAACAACCAAATAGCCAAGAACAAAAACACTTATACATAATTAAAGAGAAGAGAGAACAACATATTGTTACAAACAACACTGCCAAAGATCATTGATTATGAGAAAGATTTGGCACACAAGTGAGAAAATCTTGAGAAAACTCTAAATAAAACAAAATAAAACACAAAGTGTCATGGAGAAGACAAAAGGAAAAGAAGGAAAGAGAATTTATTTTGGAAGTCAGACCATTAGTGCCAAATGGGCACCATATGGCACTGGTAAGTCCTGATAAAGGTTTAAAAAAAATTTAAGCACATCACCGTTAATTTGGTACTTAATTGGGATGTTTAAAGATTCTATCAGTTGGGAAATTAGTCAGATGACTTTGAAACGTTAAGGTATTTGAATACTACTAAACATTAGGATCTAAATTAAATTTTAGTATAACCATTAGAGTTTAAAACATACCTTCAACCTTAATATTATTCCAAAATTACTTTGATGTGTAATAATACATATAATTGGAATTGATATCCTCCTCCATAGAATTTACTAACCATGTCATAACTATGAAGTTTCCTGCGTCCTAAATTGAATACTCAAGATCATCCAAGTCTAGTTCTTTATCACCAATTAAATACCCATCTTTCCTCTACGTTGGACGTACATGAATACAAATTGAGGCTAGTGCAAAAAATTTGTCTCCATTTAATCTAATAGTAGTAATTAGAACTAAATGTGAATTTGAAGACAA
>JAOSBP010000005.1:14447761-14471141 GCA_027563825.1 Erythroxylum mucronatum
TATGCTGCGATATATTGTTCATGTCCTCGGAAACATTGATCCATTTTTCTTTGAAAAATTGCAGGTGCATTTTTCAATCCGAATGGCATGACTAGCCATTCATTTAACCCATCTGGTACTAGGAATGCTGTCCAAGGAATTGATTCTTCATCCATAGCAATTTGATGAAATCCACTTTTCAAATCAAACTTGCTATAAATCTTGCTATTCCCAATTTTCTTTATAATTGTATTGATCCCTGGTAGAGAATACTGATCCTTATATGTATTCTCATTGAGTTTTCGGTAATCAAAAACCATTCTTTCTTTACCATGTTTGATTTCTCCGGTATATGGATCTTGTGATGTACCCGAGTAAACCATCATAGCCATAGTTCTGTGTCTTGATGATGAAGGTCTGATTACTCCTAGTTCCAGCAAGGCTTGTACATGTTTCTTAAGGTGTGACATGCTTTAGAGGCTTGTCCTGAATAGTAAGATCTGGATTAATAATATCAATTTTGCAGACTATTCCATTCTTGGCCCAATGTTTCTGTGGATTTTTTCTGATATATTCGAGGTCCTCCATTTCTTTTAATATTATTTCTATTTCTTTTGAGTATGTAGGAATACTCTTGCCGATAGTATAACATACCATATTTTTAATGGTATAATACTCGTCAGCTTCCAATTCTAGCTCATCAATAGCAATTTTTGCTACATTTATTTCTGTACTTGTCATAACTTGTGACAAGTTTTTATAGAATGTAACAGTATTTCCTTCAAGTCTAAGTCCTCCACTTTGTGATCTGATGAAGTTACATCCTATGATAACTTGGATACCATCCAACAGCGTCATTGGAATACAAACTGTAAATGGTATACGATAACTATTATCTCCAATAATCATCGTACCAGCCTTAAGTTTGTGCTCGACTTTGAAGAGAGAATTAATTCCTGTAACTTCCATGATGTATCCAAATTTTTCTTTTGCATATTCTGGTACTGTATCTATTTTGATAAAATTTCTTGTAGATCCAGTATCCAAAATTGCTCTTAATTTGAAGTGTGGGATGCCAGGGATTTGATATTCAATATCAAAATTGTATAATTGATTATTGACACGTCCCTTTACTTCTGTCAAAGCTAAAAATCTTTCTTTAGTGAATAGAATCACTTCATCTTTTTCTTCATTATTTCTTTTGTCAAGTGGGCTTGACATCCTTTCTGTTTCAGATAATTCTTCAACTATCTGAATTTGTGGGATAAAATATTGCTCAAAAATTAATTGAGCTATCATATCACCTATATCCACAAAATATTCTTCAGGGTTAGAATTTATAAGCATAACATAAATATTACCTCTATAATCAGTGTCTATGACGCCAGCGGTAACATTTATGCCTTTCTTTGAAATCGATGATTTTCCTGCTATCCTTCCATAAATATGAAATTCCTTTGATTCGATTTCCATTCTTATCCCTGTTGAAATAACTTTTCTTTGACCAGGTGGTATGATTAAACAGTCAATACTGTATAAATCATATCCTGCTGCGCCCTGTGTTCTTCTATCAGGTATTTTAGCGTGTTGTACTGTTTTGACAAATTTAACAGAAAAAGTAAAATTTGTCATTTGTTGTTGTTGTTTTTGTTGTTTTGGTATCACCACGCTCTGCTGACACTCTGATATTTCTTTGCCTTTATCATGAATGACAATGGATCGATGTTTGCTTGCCTAAGGATGAAGGGGACTTAGGTATTAGTCCTATCATAATCACAAACAAAGTCTTGATGATAGAAAGGAAAACTTATGGAGTGTCAATCCAAAGACTAGCACTTCTTGAAAAATGGTATATATTCTTAAGTTGAAGGATTAGGTTAGAATAGAAATCAAGTACAACCTTAGAGATGGTAGCCCAACCATCTTCTGGTTTGTTAGTCAAAGCAACATAAGACCATTATATAGCATTAGTGAGCTTTCTAACCTTAGAGATATAATTCCAAGGAATGCTACTGTCAAATAGGCTTTAAGAAAAAATCTTTGAAATATTTCTAGAAGAGCACAATCTAAGCTTTTGGACCACATCTCAAACTACTTCCCCAACTGTTATATGGTGGATAAAATCATTTGGTTAAAACATGCATCGAGAAAATTCACAAATAGCTTATGTAAGCAACTACTTAGACCTTAATGCTCAAAGGTTAAGTAGAACAAAATTATGTGGTTTAAACAGTCACTTCCAAAGGTTTCTTTTATCCTTTGGCTAGTCTTTAAGTTAAGGTTAAATACTTTAGATAGGCTAAAAGGAATTTTCAATGTATTTAGATGTTGTAATCTTTAAAAGCAATGGGATGAATCCATCAACCACTTATTTTTCCAGTGCCCATTCTCCTCAACTATCTAGCAAAAGATATAACAACTTTATAATCTCTCTAATTATTTGATGAATTGGTTAGAAGTTATTGGCTGGATCATTCAAAGAAGACATACATGTAAAGGAGACTTCTTATTATGCAAAATAGCATTTGGGAATATTATGTATACTATATGAAGAGAAAGGAACCTTATAATTCTCTAGAAAAGAAATCTAAAGCCATATCCTAATCCATGAATTAATATTCTTGATTATGGAGTAGCTTATCACTTATATAATCCATCTTATCTACAACAATGATCTAGCTAAAAATTGGAAAATTTCCAGACCTTGAATAAAGGAATGTTATGCTTTAGTGGTAGTAATAGAAAGCAGGGAATGCTCTATACTATTTTTTATTTTGAAGAATAGTCTAACACTAAACTACTACCTGCCTATCTAAAGGTCCTGACGTAATATGATGTTGAATGGAAGATATTAAGAAATCATGATATATATGGTACTTGGCAGCTGAGCTACGAATTTTCTTGCCTAAATGCTATTTACCCATTTATAAATGTGGGAATTAGTATGAAATGGAACTCTTTTTGTTCATAAAATAGTTATCCCTTCATGTATCTCTAAACTAAAAGGAAATATTTGTCTTATGCTTTAGGTAGTTATAATTTTAGTTTGTAACTCTTTGAGCTTTTCATTAATAAAAAATTTCTTTATTTTTTCATGATTTCTTTTTCATTCTCTTTCATTGTAGAGCTCCATTCTTTTTCAATTTTTTACATGATAATGCTAGTTATGGCTGAAAGGGAGTGAGTGATGAATGATTTCTTTGTTTTAAACTAAATCAAATCATATAAATTTCTAATTAAACCAATCAAGTCAGTCAAATTCCATGAAGTAATTGGGAATACAAAATAAACTCTAAAACTCATTAAAATAGTACAAAGGAGCATGTCTCATTTTTTTCCCTATCTTTTAATAAAATTAAATAATACTTTGATAAATAAAAATTATTCTATAAAAATTTCGCTCTAGTCATATTAAAGCAATATTCTTATAAGAAAATTATGATTAAATGAATAATTTATTATAAATATATAAAATTAAGAATTCCTAATTTGTAAATTAAAAAGAATGGTTTAGCACTAATAACAAAAGAACTCTTTACTTTTGGCAATAAAATAAGTTAAAAATTGAACCTTTAAGACATAAGATTTCAAAAGTAGTTTACTTATTAAAAAAATTGTTTGTCAGCTTTATTTTGATAAGAAGAAAAAAGTATTCAATATGAATTTTTAAAAATAAGATTAGACAAGCAATTTAAGTTTCAATATTTTCTAAAATACAGATTGTTTTAATATGAGTAATGAAAATAGTTAAGTAGATAAGAGTATTATATTGAATTTCTTTATTTTTATTAAAGAAAAACATTAATTATGATTAGCATTGAGAAGGAAAGAAATGAAGTTGATCATTTGGGCGGTGGTATTTTCTCGGACAACAATACTTTCAATACGGAGTACTTGGTTGGCAAAAACAATTTACTAACAAAAAAACTTAGAAAAAAGACAATAGTAAGTTAGTAATATCTTAATAATAAACTCAGATAAGTTCAACTTAATAACATTGATTTGATGTTGTTTCCAAATTTTAACTTTTTTTGTAATTATTTTACTTTTATTTAACACGTCATCAATTTTGAAGATGTTATTAATTTGGCTTGAATTGAGCCAAAATGAAATTGCAAGGTGAATTTTATGTTGAAGTACAAATGTAATTCAAATACTAAAGCAACTATATCCCCTTGTAAAATAATATAGTTTGCCATAGTAATTCTTGTCTCCCAAATCACATCGCAACTAAATGAAACAACCATAAACAAGATAACATAGTTTCTTTGACTGACAAGTGCAACTATTCCCACCATAATAGCTCCTAACATCTATTTTCATAACTCTGTAAGTCTTGTTGCTTCTACTTTTGCGGAGAAATCCATGGAGCTTTGAATCATATTATTGACCAAGCATTTTGGCTGCAACAAGCCCTCCTGCCAATGCAGCTCCAAATAAGGTGTGCAATCGCACGCAATAATACTTGGCCATGAATATCTTCCCTTTGTCCTGCGAGGTTTTTGAAAATTTCATAAGACATGACTAGGACAAGATTTGGGTCTATTCTGAGAACAAATACGAATACGTGGTCAAATATTGTTGTAATCAACTGGATTGATTTTTGTGTTATTCTAGTTGCATTATAATGTAGGCTTGTAACTTTATTAAAAAGAAATGTAGGCTTGTAACTAGGATTCAATTTGTATCTTACTTGTATAATTAAAAATCCTACCACTTTCATTCTTAACTCTTGTTATATTTTGCTAATATTTAACGTTAATCAGAAAAGAGGATTGGATGTATGCAAATAGAAGATATACTAACTAGTTGTTAAAAAATTACAAAATTAAGAAATATGATTGATATTAAGCTACTGGAATATCAAGTTTTAGGTCTAGATTTCAATTAAGAATAACGAAATTTCATATTTTTTTAGGGTTTGATTGTTGAAAATTTAGACCTAGAATTTTAGTTGAAATTTAGGTTAGGTTTGCTAAAATTTATTGAGAAACACAGAGCATAGCGTAGAAATCTAATAATCACTCAACTTTTAAAATAAAGCATTACACCTTCTAGTTAAAAACTCAAGTTTGTAGAAAAATTCAAGATTGCTTGTCATTAAAGGGTTGAATATTCACATATTTACATAGAAATTTTTAAAACCCTTATTCTAGTAGGAAAGGGTTCCTAACAAATTTAAATCATATTATAATAAAATTATATAAGTCTAAACAATTAGAATAACATATTTAACTTACTATTACCTTTTATCTAATAAAGAATCTTAACATAATCTAAATTTCAGCCCTTATCTTTGATGTCAACTAAATTCTCAATCCTTATTCCACCAAATTAAAAATTACGGTTAACTAATCTTTCCTTTTTTATTTCTTTTATAGACTTTATGTTCTTTTGCATTAATTCTCCTCAGTTTATCTAAGGTCGTCCTCAACGTAGAATGTGATAAATACCAATCATATAAGTCCGAATTCCTTAACATAGAATATGATAAATACTGATCATATAAGTCTGAGTTCAAATTCTAAAATTTAGATTCTAAAATCCAAGTATTGTAAAAAAAATTGGTCTTTTTTTCTACTTGACAAGAAATTGTTGATATCCTTTATCTTTTGTGACTACAATTTGTTCATCAAAAACATCTTTTATTAACCTTAGAGTAATCGGTAAAATTGCTCATTTGTGACCATAAGGTCATAGGTTCAAGTAACAGAAACAGTCTCTTTATAAAAATATAAAGGAAAGGTTGCGTACATTATGACCCTTCCTAGACTCCCGCAGAGCAGAGAGCCTTGTACATTGGGTACGTTGTTATAAACATCTTTTATCATGTCTTTAAGACGGGGAAAGGTTAAAATTTTCACAACTACAGTAGGAGATTGTGTATCATCATATTCATGATAAATAGTTACGTCCATAATATTAAAAGTAGGACTAATTTTCATGTCACTTGGTAATTCCAAAACATAAGCATTAACACTTATCTTCTTAATGATAAGATATAAAACTCCGTAAATGAAGTTTTCTTATATTTTCCTTTCGAAAACTACTTTGGATGAATCATAACTATCACCATATTCCCTTCATTAGATTCCACTAATTGACGATGTTGATCAGCATGTTCTTTATAAGACAAGTTGCTAGTTATTATGTGTTGTTGTATCTCATCAAAGATGTCTCTTATATGTTGTCCAAAACCTTCAGCTTCAACACTAATTTGTATTGTTTTGGGTAAAGGAACCAAATAAATAGGTTTCCTTGTTTGAACTCCCGATACTATCTCGAAAGGAATATTACCAGTTAATCTATTTATAGAACTATTATATGCAAATTCAAATATAATAAGAATTAGATCTCAATTTTTTACATTGTCTCCAACCAAACATCTTAACAAGTCCCCCAAGCTTCTATTCACCACATCAGTTTGTTCATCAATTTGGGGATGGAAAGAACTTAAAAATTAGAGCTTATTGTTTAATGTTTTCCATATAATTCTCCAAAAATAACTCATAATCTTCATATCACGATCAGAGAAAATGGTTAAAGATAATCCATGGAGATGCACAACCTCTTTGAAGAATAGTTTAGCTGTGTGGACAAAATCATAAGTCTTGACCAATATATTTGGAACTAGTTTCATAACAAAACCATATGGTTTCTCCACAACATAGGCTAAAAAACATAGGTATTGCTGCTTGTAGTGAGATGCACTGACTTGTCATCATTGCTAAATTTTGACTTTGCAAGTGCACCCACAACTTCTCCTTTATTCATATGTTTTGTTAATTTCAAATCTTTATTCAAATCTACTTCTTCTTCATCACCCACTACAATATAATCATGAACAACAATACCAAGAATAATTTTGCACTAACAAGTTTCAAAATCCCAAGTAATAGCTAGTTAATAATTTTAGCCCCTTGTTTTGATATATTAGCTTGCTATCCTATTCTTCTAGCCCACTGCCATGTTGTTTCAACTTGTTGTCCGTTAGTTTTGATTTGTTGTTCAGGGGTTTCAGTCTATTGTTTAAGTGTTTCAATCTCTAACTTAGGCGTTTCATCTTGCTGTTTAAGTGTTGCTTATTATTCAGTTGTTCCAACTTTAGGGTTTGCTAAAGAATCCACTTAGTTTTGTTTGTCATCTTTAACGCTTTTGTCATCTCCCATTGTCAAATTCTCCATGTCATCAAGTATTTGACTCCCTTCTACAAGTAGGATTAAAGATTCTAATTGATTAGTTAAAGAAGTGTCTTCACCACCCATAACAGACACTTCCTCTGAGGTAGTGCCTGTTAAATTTGAGGAATCAAAATTAGTATATGATTTTCCAACAAAGATTTTTCCTTGCATTATATGTTATTAATCAATATCAGTTCCTTCATCTTGCTTAACCTTACTACTTTCTCCATGTTTAGCATCGAGTATACGTTATTGGTTTACATATTTTTTTCATGTGGAAGTTTTGACTTGTAGAGAATGTATGTCAACGTTATCAATCCTATCTAAAAATTGTCGAGCATGTTTTCTTATAAGAGTTGTTACATATAAGTCAATTTTTGAAGCACCTTGTAAATGAGGATCATTGATGCCCAATTTTTTTGCATATTCAGAAGTATTTCATCTTGCTCTAGGTCGCTGAACATTCTTCTATACGCTCATCCATTACGTGATGTTATTGTGAACCAAAGCTTTAATACCAAATTAATGTAGGATAAATAGAAGAAATACTAACTAGTAGCTAAAGATTACAAAATTAAGAAATATGATTGATATTAGGCTCCTAAAATATCAAATTTTAGGTATAAATTTTGATTAGGAATGCCAAAATTTCAGATTTGGTATAATTGAGTTTTTAGGGTTTGATCGCTGAAAATTTAGCTTAGAATTTTAGGGTTCAATATGGCTGAAAGTTAGGTCTAAGATTAAAATTTAGGTTAGGTATACTAGAAGTATTGAGGAACACAAAGAATAGATCATAGAAATCTAGAAATAATTTCTAAGATCTAAAAATTAATCTTAAAAGAAATCATCACACCTTCTAGTTGAAAACTCGAGTTTGTAAAAAAATTTGAAATTGCTTGTCATTGAAGGGCTGAATATACACATATTTATACAGAAGATTTTAGAACTTTTATTCTAGTAGGAAAGGGTTCCTATCAAATTTAAATACTATTATAATAAAATATTTATGTCCTAAACAAGTGGGATAATATATCTAAAATAGAATAGCATACTTTACTTACTACTACTTCCTATCTAATAAGGCATCCTAACACAATCTAAATTTCAGCCCTTATCTTTGATGTCAACTCAATTTTTAATCTTCATTTTTTCCTCTTTTATTTCTTTTATAGATTTTAAATTCTTTTGCATCAGGATTCTTTGTCATAATGGCAGAGGCAGCATGTTTTTTGCTCCACATTGGCCATTGGTTTTATTCCACAAGGTTTATAAACGAGTTTAAAGTTTACCTCATGGTTTTCTAGAACAAAATTGACAACCAGCTTTCCCAGGGGTATGGTCATAGCACATAGAAGCTGCAACAAAACATGAATTTTAAATGACTATGGAAGAATCATTCACAAGCAAATGTTTCAACTCAACTTAAGAATTAGAAAGGAGCGACTACTTTCATCAATTTAGTAAAGGACTTACGACGCAAGTGTAAGGAAGAGCTCTACTTATTCCAAATGCAAACAAGAGCGTATAGAGTGTCACGACCGACAGTTTTACAACAGCAGAACCTCTTTTAGTCCCAAGTCTAACCTGCATAAAGAAAAATAAAAATGGAAAGAGTTAGTGGTGCCAACTACAATACTAGATCAAAGAGAATGGCTGTCAGATGTACAAACCAAGGGGGATACTTTTCCAACAGCCCTGTCTTCTTCTACCTGGGTTGGACAACATATTCATGTTATTTCATGCTAGCAACAAAGTGTGTGTTCATCCTAGGATTCTCATAAAATGAAGTTAGACAAATGAAAGCAAAAGGAAAATTGCCTGATGAAAGTGACTGCAAAAGAGAATTAGAGCTGTGGTGAAGCCAACAAGGATTGAAGCAGAAAGAATTGTGCTCGTTAGTGGCAGAGGGCTTAATCCACTGTCAAAACCAACTAGATTGATGTCAGAAACGCATGAATCTTCAGTAATGCTACAGAAAGCTAAAGTGAAGATTGGAATTCTAATTTGATTATGTCACACTACCATTTGCGGCCCAGCAATAAATAAAAAGCTGTAGTTGCAAATGGGCCAAATGCTGCGAAGCACAAGGGTTCTCCCAACCCTTGGTAACTTAACCGGAATGGTGGACACTAGAATAGAGAAAATGGAAAGTTACGCGAATTGTGTAACAACGAGAATAGTAGCTTGTAGAGAAAGTATGAAACTATTTTTCCACCAAACATAATAGAGTTTTAATTTGTTGATCCTAGTGGCAACCCACTGAGAAAAAAAGATGTCAAGATGGGTAATTCATCCTTGAACAATAATTAGGGCAGTATATTCAGTCCTTTGAAACTACTTTAAATCTCTCGTACGCATCTTTAAGATCATCTGCACCTGATATATGTAGCCACAGATAATGGCACAAGCAAGGAGAAATATAGCCCGCAACTTTCCTGCTGCTAGGGATGTCAATGTTATCCCCGCAAAGCCCAGAGAAAGTGAGAAATAAGCACTGATAAGGGTACCTGAACGGCTTCCCAAAGCCACAGCAGACAACAACAAGTCAAAGTTTACTATGCATACCCATAACACAGGATAGAAATTAATATAAAGGCAATGTTTGAATTGCAAGACAAAAGACATACCTGCCAACCAAATTTACAACAGATTCTTTTTTGCCCTTATCTGCTCCCGTATCAAAATCATAAACATCATTGCTGCACTTGGAGCACAGAAAGAAAAACAAACAATATAACTTGGTTTCTAATGTATATTTTTACCAGGACCATCCTGAATACTTGAAAATTTCTCATCATATTTCAAAATCTGTGGAAATCACCTTAAGTTGAGCCAGGTTATGATAAGAATTGAAGAAGCCAGGAGAATAATATAGCGCCCACCTGAAAATACACCTGTTTGCAAATATGCTGCAGCACCGCCTACCTGTTCGACATTAGAAAGTTTTAAGTATAACCAGAGCTCTTAAAGTCAGCAACATATAAGACTGCTATAACATCTTTGTTTTCTCCTCCCTGTTCATTATCGTATATAACAACTAACAAGGACTCCTTTTCCAAATAATAATAACATTCTCTCTGAATTATAGCCAAATCATGCTTCAAAATCTTCAAGGAACTCACTGTTAGAGGAATCAAAGCAACAGAGTATATTGGCAATTTGATTGCCCTCCATATCAGGGTCGCTTTATCGACCTCATCCGCTTTCTCCCCTCCATTGGTGTCATAAGAATAATTAATTCTACTGTCAGAAACCACCTGTAAATGCCAGCCCTGTTTCTTAATTTCTGTCCCACTTATATGATTTGAGTGCAAAAGTGTTGCTGCATTACAACAGAACTGGGACGATCTTTTTAATGTATTCGGAAGCACCATAGAATAGTACCTGATGGAAAAGATCAATGGTTCAGCAATGAAAAACTAATTTTCTCTTCTTTTGTTCTCAGGTTAGATAAGAGTGGCGAAGAAGATCCCGGTAAAATAACGAGTCATAGCGACAGTTCAAACTTTAGTCTACTTGATATATCTTTTTTTGGAGAAAGTCTACTTGATATATCACTTAGGTTAAACCAGACATTTGCAGCAGTTCATGGATATCACAGAAGCAACATCGACGCTGGTTTAAATTTGGACCAAATATTATTGACAGAGACAGGTAAGGTAATCCTTAAAACTTTTGCTCTGCTAATCTAATTTCAGAAACTAAGCTACACGTATTTCAAATATCCATCTGTTCTAACAACTTTCAGCTCCCTTGAACACTCACTGACTAAAGTGTAAGTGATACTTCAAGTTCAAGCAAGTAACACTCTGCCTGTATGATGCCAATAAGTCATAAAATATCTTAAAATTTGGATATCTGTAAAAAGAACAAACAAGAAAAATAGCCACACAAATCAATTTGTCAGAACCATGACCACAGAGAGGAAATTGAAAAGCATAAATGAAGGAAAAGTAAAACTTGCCTCTGCTTCACATAGAACTCCTCAATTTTCTTCAGACCAGACCCAAAGCCAAATCCAAGGTTACACAGTGTTGCGGCCATGAGTGGTATCTCATGTATTCGCACTTTTACCTAAGAGTAAAATACCAGACAAGAGAAGAAAATGCATCTCTTCAAATGCCGACCTCCTGATCACGTCAAGCAAATAAACTACAAAATTGGACTGTTTTTCAGCACTTGGAGATAGAGAACAAGTAGTTTAAGGTTGCTCAATTACAGCAGAGACAATAAATCCTAATGTTGTTCGATAATCTAGAGGAAGTACCTTAAAGGGTTGGCTTGGCTCAAGCAAAACTCTTATCTGCAGATATGCAAACCAGGAAACAAGAGATAAGAGGTAACGGCAAATGTGATAACTGTAAACTGTTAAGACTTGGACATAATTTTAACTAGCCTAAGTGAGTATCTATCTGTTTTCTGTTTTTTTCTCAAAAAAGTCAGAAAAAGGAAAAGCTTGTAGACGTGTCTGTTACAGGTAAGGAGGTGGCGTAAGAAACCCCATGTCGCGATTATTGTCAGGCCCTCTCTTCAACTCAATGGTCAAGACCCACTTACGATTTTTACTCTCCTCTATTTAATTGTTCGTCTGTCTACTCTTCGGTGTCTAAATATCAGGGTTTTGCATCTCATACCGTATCGGCCAGTTTTTCATCTTGTACCGTATCAGTCGAATAACGGTACAAAATAGAAGATCATGTATACCAAATTTAAATATTGGTTAGTACCAGTCTATTTCAAACCATACCAACTATCATTTAAAAAAAAAAAAAAACCATACCAACTAGTACGGACGGTATTTGTAATATCGGTCATATATTGACCGGTACTAAAATTTTTTAAAACTTGAGGGGTATATCTGTAAAAAAATACCCCAAATCCCTAGAACGCATGCATTCTTCTTCTCTTCTCTAACCTATCTCTCATCTCATCTCCTCATTCACACTCTCACTCACGCAGTAGCTCTCTTCTTCTGCTTTTCGTTGTCGTTGTCGTCGTCACTGTCGCCAACCCAACGACCACCACACCGATGCTCGTCGCGGTGCTATTGTCCTCCTCCTCCTATCCCACTCCCACACCCGACTTTTTTCTTTCAACTCTCACTATCTCTCTTAAGCCACCAACTATTGACACCTACCACCATCACCAATGCACCATATCGCTTCTCCCAATATTTTATTTCTCTCTCACACATCGACGCCTACCACCAATGACGCCTCAACAGCCTCAGTCATTCTCAGATCTCCTCTCCTCTTCCACGCCCGATCTACCTGACATCCCCGACCCTTAAAATTGTTGTTGAGTTTATGAAATAATTGGATGTGTGTTATGACTTGATATTTTTTTGTAAATTATTGTGAATGGAATTATTGATGTATTTGTGAATTGTGAATAGAAATGTTGGTGTTTTTGTGAATTGGAAATCACATACTTTAATTTGTTGTTGTGTTGTTGTGGACTACCAACTGCCCGACAGTGGATGTGGAGTGCGGTGAGTGGAATGAAATTGTGGAAGTGTGAAAGTGAAAATTGTAAATTGGTTTATTAAAGTTGTTAATAGAGATATATACACAAAATGTAGATGTGGAATGAAACTATGAAAGTGTGGAAGGAACTAGTTTACAGTGGACTGTGATTCTACGAATGGAACTTGGAAGTGTGTAAAATTGATTAAACTGGTGATTGTTATAAGTTTTGTTAATACTTAATTCAATAGACATATAGACACAAAATCATATTTTATAAATTAGAATATTATAAAGTTAGTGTTTGCTTACCATACCAATTTCCTTTAGCATTATTCTATGCTTAATTATGAATGAAATAAATTTATTATTCTTTTTTTACAAATATATCATATAATTCATTTGACAAAAGTTGAACTTTTACCAATTATAAATGAGGTTTATCTAATTCAACTAACTTAACTATGTCATTTAAGTATGGCTTGTACGTGTTAGATTCTACATCAATTTTATATTTAAAAAAACTAAAAAACAATGTATACAAATATATAAGGTGTGTTACTTTACAAAAAAAATTCGGGGTTCCATGATATAGCTACCTTAATTTTAATAACTAATTATGTGATTAAGGTATTTATAGTAATTCTAGTTCTAAATTATATTTCATCGAAGTGTGGAATTGGAAAATGTTGAAGGTGGAAATTGTTTTATCTTATGTATGTTTTGTGATAGTTGTTTATGGAAATTATTTTATGTATGTTTTGTGATTATTGGAAATAGAAATTGTTTATGTATGTCTTGTAATGTTTGAAACTTTAAATTGCAATTGTTCAAAATTGTTAGAAATGAAATTGTTGAAAATTGTTGGAAATAGAAATTGTTTATGTATATTTTGTAATGGTTAAATTGAAATTGTTGGAAAATGTTAAAAACGAAATTGTTGGAAATGGAAATTGTTTATTTGTGTATAATGTAATCATACAAAATGAGTTATATTATATAAGATGGATAAGCATATTGTGTAATCAAATTATGTGTTATTTATTTTGATTTATGCATTCATTTATTTTTACAGATAAATGGAATGAAGTTCAAGTACTCCTGATCAACCCACTTTAGGAAGATACAATGATCCAGCTTGGGCTCATACTGCATTAGTTCCTGGAACGAGGAACCATACTATTTGCTTGTTTTGTAACAAGCATTTGAAAGTGGAGGAATCACCCAGAAACATTTAGCTGGGGTTAAAGGACATGTAGAACCCTATAAAAAAGTAAGTCATGATGTGAAGTGGCAAATGAAAACATTGCTTGATGAATATCAACATGAAAGAGAGAGAAAGGAAAGGATGAATTTTGAAATTGGTAGTGGAAATTCGTTTTCTGGTTTCCGTGGTAATTATGGAAATGTTAAAGGTGGCAGTGGTATTGGTAGTGTTCCATCTTAGGCCCAAGAAGAAATACCTGAACCTGATGTGAGGAAGAGAAGAAGGCAAATGACTAGTTTCTTTGCACCATGAATAACTCCTAGAGCCCAACCTTTAATTCGTAGTGCAATGCAATTAAAAGATGCGACTTATAATTTTGATATGGCAGTAGCTATATGGTGGTATGATATAGGTTCATTATTTAATGCTTCTTAGTCTTATTTTTATCAACCTATGATGGATGCAATAGCCTCTTATGGTCCATGATACAAAGGTCACTCGATTGATGACTTAAGAGGTAAACTTTTAAGTTGTTCTGTTTCTGAAATTAGAAGTTATTTGGCTAAAAGAATAGTGAATTGGGGTACTTATGGATATTTAATCATGTGTGATGGTTGGACAAATAGGAGCAAGAGTGTATTATTAATTTTTTTGGTTTATTCTACAAATGGCTCCATGTTTTTGAAATCTGTTAATGCATCTGGCCTTATTAGAAATACTGAGACTTTATTTACGATATTTGATGAAGTTGTGAATGAAGTTAGGCCAGAAAACATTGTTTAGTTTATTACTGAAAATGATTTCACTTATAAAGCGGCAAGAAAAAGGTTGCAGAATATGTATAATTTATTTTTTGGACTCCTTGTGTTACACATTGCATTGACCTAATGTTGGAGAATATAGAAGATCCTAGGTATTTTCCTGTTATTGATAAGACTATGCAGAAAGCTAAAAAGGTGATAAGGTTCATTTATAATCATGCATGAGTATTGACTTTGATAAGAAAGGAATTTATCAATGGTAGGAATTTGAGTTGTCCTGCTGTGACAAGATTTGCAACAAATTTCTTATCACTTTAGTCTTTTGTTATAATGAAGAAAGAGTTAAGACAAATGTTTACAAGTAATAAGTGGATTGCATCTCAGCATGCTAGGTCTAATGTTGGAGTGGAGGTTTTTAATATTATACTAGAAGATAGAAAATTTTGGTTTCAATGCCAATTTGTTATCCGAGTTTGTGAGCCTTTAATAAGGGTGCTTCGCTTGGCTGATAGTGAAAAAACGCCAATAATGGGTTATATTTTTGATGCCGTGGAGAGAGCAACAGAAGTAATCAAGGCTAATTTGAAACATAAGCTTTGTTTATACACACCATATCTTTTAATCATTAATGAGAGAAGGAAAAGACAACTTTCTTCTCTATTGTTTGCAGCTGGAACATTTTTGAATCCTAGTGTCTATTTTAGATTGGATCTTACTAAACAAGCTGAATTTAATAGAGGAATGCTTTTATTTATTACAACAATTGTTAGCATTGATGCAATGCAATATCTCTTAAGCTCATAAATGGAGCTTTATAAGTTATCTTATGGGGATTTTGGAATGTCGATTGCTATTCCATAAAGAGGAAAAATTTCTTCAAGTATTAGTTATTTCCTTTTTCTTATTTGTTGAAAATTAATTATCACTTTATTTTGTTTATAACGCTACTTTTGTTATCTTATGACTTACTATTTCTTGGTTAGATCAATTCGGAAATAGTGTTCTAGAATTGAAAAGATTTGCAATTCGGATTTTAAGTCAATGTGTGAGTGTAATAGGTTGTAAATGAAACTGGAGCACATTTGAATTTATCCACTATAAGAAAAGGAATAGTTGGAGCACAAAAGGTTGAATGACTTGGTTTTTGTTCGTTTTTGTTCGCTACAATTTAAAGCTTAGGGAAAGGAATGTTATTATCATTATTAATTTTGATATAATTTCTTATAATTTTCTAATAATTAAAATTTATTGTTTACTACTTAATAACATAAGTAGTTCAACTGATCCAATTTCCATTGATAATATTGATCTTGTGGCGGACTGGGTTTTTGAAAAACCAAATTTGGTAGATGTCAATGACTTGAAAGATAATCATAGATGAGAAAGCATTGACATGTTATTTGGTGCATTAAATTTTAATGATAATGATGATAAATCTCATCTCAATGATAAGGATTTTGTACCAAATGATAACTGGGGTCAGTGCAGTTATAGCGGGTATCCTCCTGTTGACGATTGAATTTCGTTCTAGGTTTTTATTTTTCCTCTTCTTTTAATGTTACTTATATTTGATGTTTATGTTAAATTCTATATATGTAATGTAATTGTAAATGTTTTTGTTTTAGGTTTAACTCCGACTTGATTATTTCCTCGTCATGAACTCTTGTTGTAAATTGTAATAGTTAAGGATATTTATTGTTCTTTTTCTTGGATGTTTTGTTGTAATTGTTATTTATTAAAATAATGAAATTATATTAATGTAATATTTTAAATATTTTGTATTATTCTTAATTTTATACTTGCATAATGACGATTGTCATTTTTTATATTAATTGTGGTTATTATTTATACGTGAAATATTTAAAAATTATTATTATTTCATATTAATTATGATTATTATTTATTATTATGATTTTTGAAAATAGGGTTGATGTAAACTTGTAAAGTATACAGTACAACTGTACAATATACCAATTGACTATTTTGCAAATTTTAAAAAATTTCAGGGACTATTTTATAAATTTAAAAAATTACTTGAAACAGTACCCGGTATTGACTAGTACTAGTACAGTACCATACCAGAACCTAATCCTATATCAAGTCCAATACGATATTTGCAACTTTGCTAAATATACAATTTAATTGTATTACGAGTTTTTTGCATCTTCAGAAAGTGTTTCTTTCTATTTCATTTTTATGCAATTTCGACGGCCAATACTTACTATTTCTATTCTTCCTTATTTAATTATGATATTTGATTTTATTATCGTTAAAATTTAAAGGAATTTTCTATAATTTTAATAAAAGATTACTGTGTCGAGAAGTATATAAACTAAGATTCATCTAGTTTTTATATGAAAATTGACTTTATCTTTAATTTGAAATTATTGTTTATCTAATTATAAAATTTTCAATATGTAAATTTCATCTTTTTGTCTATTTTTATGTGACGATTATTTACTTTCTAATATTTCTCCCCGAGACAACAGATTCGACTCGGCCCATCGTCATCTCTACTTTCCTTCACGAGTTTCAGAAAAGTTTCATTTTCCACAATTTACTCAATGCAATTATGAGTCTTTTGATCAATATTATGAATACTATATCGAACTCAGTACCAAATTTGAATATAATATAGTACAATATCGGTATCAATCAATATTGAATACTGTTTCAAATAATTTTTAAAATGATAAAATAGTCTCTGAATTTTATAAAATTATAAAATAGTCGCTCAATATATTCTGCTGTATAATTTTTACTTTTACTTCAACCATATCTCAAAAAATCATAATAATATAAATTTGATATAACAATTATCTCTTTATTTGTATTAATATTATTTTTCACTTATTTTTCATATAAAAATAACTACAAGTTCTTTTTCATAAAAAACACAATTAATATTAAAAAACATTGAATTGTTATACAAATATAAAATTAAGAACAATACAAAATTAAAATATTACAATTTACTTCATATAATAAAGAATAATTATATCAAAACATTATGTAATAATAATAATAATAAAGGTTCATAAGCATTACAATAAGAGTTCATTATAAGAAATACAAGAAAGTAAAAGTGAAACTTGAAAAGAAAATATTCAAAATTTTATAATTATTTTGTATAATATAGAATTTAACATATATATTAAACACAAGTGAAATTAAAAAAGGGAAAAAAATGAATAAAAACCTAGAACTTCATTTAATGACATTTCTGCTCAAATCACACTAGCCTTAATTTTCATTTGGTATAAAATCATCATCATTATTGAATAGAGTCTCATCATCCTCATCATTCAAAGTCACTACATTGGATGACATGTCAACACTTTTCCATCCAACATTATCCTTCTCATTTATGAAACTTGGTTCCTTAAAAGTTCAATCTAAAAGACCGATATAGTTAAGGAAAATTGGATTTATAAAACTATTTGTTCTATTAAGAGTCCTAGTAAACAAACAAAATTAAAGTTTTAAGAAATTACAAGAAATTATATTCAACTAAATAATGATAATAACATATCTTTCTCGAAGCTTTAAGTTGCATCAGACATAGACGAAATCATTTAATCTTTTGTGTTACAATTTATTTCTTTTTGTTTTTTTTTTGAAATGGATGAATTCAAATGAGCTTTAATTCCTTTTAGATCTAGTTGTACTCAGACCTTGACTCAGAATTTGAATTACAAACCTTTGTGATTATGGAACATCACTTTTGTATTGGTCCCACCAAGCAACCACAAGACAAAAAAAGTAATCTTATAAACAAAATAAAGTGATAATTAATTTCAAAAAAGTAATAAAAGTGAAGAAATATATACCTAGATTAAGTTTCTCTCTTTAACTAATCATAATGGGCATCCCAAAATTACTACACATATCCTCACATGATTCCATTTGTAAGCTAAGGAGATCTTGCATAATCTCATATGAAACAATTATTGTGATAGTTAATAGCATTTCCATATCAACTTCAGCTTTGTTTATAAAATCTGATCTAAAATAGACATTAGCATTCAAACTGTCCTAACAATAAATAACAAAGAGTAAAGTTAAATTTCTCATCTTTCATTGATAATTGTGAAATAAGGTGTATAGGAAGAAGACATATTTTTTATATTGACCTTGATTACTTCCTTCTCCCTTTCCATGGTATCATAAAAGTAACTCATTATTACCTTTTCATCACTATTAGTCAGATGAAGTACTTTCACTAAAAGCTCATAAACTCAGATGAAAAATTAGCACTAAGACAAAAATTTATGATGTTTAAATGTAATTTAGAAACTCCCATTCAAGCATGGTATTTAACATGTGAGATGTGACCCACTATAAATAATTTTCTCAGCATCTTCTTTATTAAAAAAATGTTGAAATGATAAGAAATTACTTGGAAATCTTATAATAGCAGGACTACATAAATTCCTATCATTGGTGAAATCTTTTCTCATCAAATTCAGAACCTATATACAATTATAAATGAACTTAATCATTTTTCTCACTTTCTGCACTGTTTCATCAATGAGAGAAAAAATATTTAGGATCTTCTATATTTTATAACATCAAATTAATGCAATGTGTATCATAAGGAGTCCAATATAATGAATTATACCTTCTTTGTAACCTTTTCCCAAAATAAACTAAAAACTTGATAATAAGCTCATATCTTCCATTTATCCAACCGTCACATGTGATTAAACACATATAAGTTGTACAATTCAATCAAATAACTTTTTATTTCACAATCAAAGCTTCTTAAAAGATTAGCTCTATAGTCATTAATTAAAGAGGATTTATATCCTAGACCGTAAAAAGTAATAGCATATACCAAAGGATGGTAATAATAAAATTAAGTAGCATTAAATGATACATATGTATCATATCACTATCTAGCCATTTTCATGTCCACATTATGATTTGTTTCTTTATATTGTAAGGAATTACTAATTGAAGGTTGAGCTTTAGGAGTTGTTTATGGAGCAAAAAATTTAGATACTTGTCTTCTTCTCTTCTTCACATCAGTAGCAACAATCCCTTCTTATTGGGTAGGAATATCGCCTTTAACATTGTCAATATCATCCTAAACATCTTAAAAATAACTTCCACTACCAAAGATAGGTGTGTTTTTAAGTGTGTTTTCTAAGTTACAAAATGTGTTATTAGGTATTTTCTTAGGTGATAATCATATGTTTAGTACTTGAATTTATGTTTTTATTAGTGTTTAGTGTTTATTTGTTTAATGATTGTTGATCATGGCAAGAATTTCATCTTAATGCATGTTTTAGAGGATGTTTAATGTGTTGAATGATGAGTTGTGATACGTGTCAAACACATAAAAAAACTTAACTCTGTATAACTAAATTTATAGTAGTGGTGAGTAGGGATTGTATCCATAGAGAGTGCGTGTGTATAGCTTTTGTAATGAAAAGAATCAGTGTTTAGTATATAGGGGGTTTTTGGTTGAAATCAAAAGACAAAATAAAGTAAAATTGAACTAACAAAAGCAATTTATATCAAACTGACAAAAGTGATAAGATTGATGAATGAGTTTAGAATCCGGTTCTTGGTTCAATCTCAGCCTACACATAAATAAACATGCTTAGTCTTCTTGTATACCTCTTTTAGAAACTATTAATTATAGGTTAACAATAAGCTCTGTTAACCCTGGTTCTCCATTAAATTATGTTTAATCAAAATAAGCTATTTAACTAAACCTAGCTATCAAACAACCTAGAATAAGCTCTATAGATTCATAGGATAGTCACATTACAAATTAGGAAAACAGATTAATCTAGGCAATAACTATATAAGCTCGGGCCATTTAACCTATGCCATGTTATCCCTAATGATTCATCACCATTAGTTTACCATAAATGAATTGAAAATACAACTAATACGTATTACATTCCATATTTTGGCAACTAGTCTATTAATAACGAGAATATTAATCATTCATATATAACACCCAAAACATTAAGCTAATAATAACATAAATAATTTCTAGAGAGAGAGAATCAACAATACATGATAGAGAGGTGCCCAAATATGTTCTCCGGCTTCAATTTCTCCTACGAACCAGAAGAAGGAAGATTAGCCCTCCATAGATCCCAAAGAAGTAAGAGTTATGCCTCCTTTCGTGATCTAAAAACAATTCATCCTAATGTTTATTTATAGCTAAAATTAAGTTTTTGGGAAGATGTATGGTTGGATGCATTCATATCTTCCAAGTCATGTTGAATTCTTTATTTTCTTGCTTTTTCGTGTCTCATCTTCACCCTGATCCATCTCCTTCTTGTTCCCCAACGACAAATGAGTTTAACCATCAAGACGAAGGTTCAAGAAATGTTCTTTTAACTCATTTTAGCTCTTATGCTTCCATCTTGTACCTAAAACCAATTATGAATCAAAATGATTATCTTAAGCATTTCATAGCTTTAATCACTAAGTGTTATAAAGTAAATGTTTAAACAAGCAAGCACAAATCAAGCTCCCCTACATTTAGCTTTGACAGTCCTTAGTTAAAACAACAAAATCAAAGTTACAAACTAAAACATTTCCTCATTTTCCATTTTTCCTAAAAATAGACAGTTATAAGAATATAGGAATTACTTTGAAAACCATAGCAAGAACTTAACATTAAACGCCTTTACTCATGATCAATCAATAGCGATTCCCTTCAGAAATTAAGCAATCTAGGAGTAAACTTTGACAAGGTGTGAATAAAAATAAGATAGATGTTGGGACCCATTCCCGAAGCCCAACCAAGGTGTTGGAATCTGTTCTCAGAGCCCAACTATCCGATCCGAAGTCAAAAAGCATGGGCGGGTTTCCTTGTAGGATTATTTCAACGAACCCTCACTTGATTTAAATCAATCTTTTCGAATTTAACACCAAAAGCTACCAATTTTTTTGGAGAGGTAGAAAAATGTGTTAGGAATCTAACGCTTTAAGAATCACTTAATTTGGAGGTCAGATGAAGAAGTTATGGCTAAAGGAATCCAACATGTTTATGTCCTTACTCCAACTGTACATATCTTGGCGCGATTGCCATAACTTTTGCTACAAATGTCTTATTGATTTTGTTTTTAGACCATTTGAAATAGGACATCGAGATCTACAACTTTCATGAAGACCTCAAAATGAGATTAGGCCTCTAAAGGGTTCAAAATCGCGATTTACTGTAGCTATCCCGAGGATGTTCGTTTAACGGACATAGACTGGCTTAAGAGCCATTTTCACCAGAGAAGGTCTGTCTAACGGACATTGGCGAGGCAGGGGATCCTTTTTCACCTGAAAAGGTCCGTTAAATAGACCTAATGTTCGTTAAACGGACTTTGGTGACCCAAAACTCCTTCCAAAGCCTCCCCAATGCTTCCAACATCCATTCTAACACTATAACCACTCATAATCTTCCCAAATTCAATCCTTCAAGTGTAATAACACTGCTCAAACATCCAATTACCAATTTGAATGTATTAAACTCCCAAATCTCAACTCAGATAACTCATAAAATACACAAAAGCTCATCATTTACTATAGCTGTCATGCTCATACCTCCCATACAGCATCATCACTTCTAATGCTCATATTTCTCAACTCCGATACCCAAATTTTACAAACTTTATACCATTGAAAAGATAAGAGGATTAACTACAACTTTCAAGAAGACTACTTGGTCTAATATAGCTTAATTTAACCCAGTTTTCCCCCTAAAGTCAATACACAATTTTCATCCCTATGAAAACTTGAAATATAAATTGTACACTACAAGATAAATAAACACATACACAAGGGAACTTTTTCAATCCTCAATTCATTTCCAAATCAAAATGAAGTTCATACAAAGCTTTCATACATAGATTTAAGTACATATCGACATTTCATGAAAGCCTTAACATAAGTTACAAAATACATTTGATGCTCAATATTCAATATGCTTATAAAGCTACCTAAAAGCCTAGCTACTAACTTAGTACAAAGCTAACTCTCTCAGAATTGTCCAAATGCCTTGCAAGGATTCACTGATCTTCTGGGTCTGCACCTGAAGAGTGGGAAAAAATATTGGGTTGAGCTACATAGCTCAGTGGCTAAGATATTTATAGCCATTGGCGATGAGCCACACAGTCAACCATATATTTACATTCATATAGGCATACACATCGCAATGAAAGTTCAGCATTTACAATTTCAATTCACATTTCATAATTCAAAACATCATCACATGTGACATATTGGATGTAATTCACTACAAAGCATAACACATAAAATGTGACACATTAAAATACGATGCACACACAATTGGCTCGAGGGTTATGTGAAACAAAACGACGAAACCAAAGTTTACACCGTGAACCAAATGAGTCCAATTTTTTGGATCTCGTGGCCACAAGCGGGCAGCCGGGAGAAGGCTTTACGTCGACGTGCACATGACTACGAAACAACTCCTCTCTTGCCCAAACATAAACCAATTTTCATGCTCAAATCAAACATTCATAATTTCATAATCTCATATTTTTCTTCTTTCCATTTAATCAAAATGCCATAATACAAGGCATATCATAACAATGCTCACAATTCAATTCTTATCCAATGTCATACATTATGAAGCAATTTCCACAACACAACATTTCAAAACAAGCCATTTAGCACACAATACACAAACAATGCAATTTACTCATTACACAATAACTATAAATAAATTACCCACCTTATAACTCTTGAAAATCCAAATTCAATGGTGCCCTTCCTCTTGCTCTTGAATAGGGTTTTCTTGAT
>JAOSBP010000005.1:14471241-14487214 GCA_027563825.1 Erythroxylum mucronatum
AAATTTCTTGCTTGATGTAATATCTTCTTGTGACTTTTTTCTATTTTCACTTATATGTAATTACTTTTAGTGATATAAGCTTTAAATAATATGAAAAATTCTAATGATTATTTGAAAATAAATGAAAAGGATGGAGTATGGAATGATGCATAAGGTGTATTTAATCTTATTAACGATTGAAGAAGGGAAGAAGGGAAATCAAACAAATACAACCCTTTTTCAATTTGGTTGGAATAATATTAAGGAAAGTCTTTAAACAAAATTTAGTAAAGAGTATACTGATATTCAATTAAAAAACAAGTATAATGCATTAATGCTACAGATCAACATTGGAAAATTTTATTTAAGGTAAACTATATCTTTTCTTATTGATATATCATACTATATTTTTTTCTTATGTACATTTTTGTTCATTGTAGGCGCACAAGATGGTTTACAAATTCCAAAAAGAAAAAGATATGCAAGGAGTTTTCAAACTTATGTCATATTTTTGGAGATACTACTGCAATTATGTTGACTGGATATCCATCAGTTAAATCTCCATCAAACAATATAGAAGAAGAATGTAGAATTGATGTTGATGAAGTTTGTTCATTCAATGAAAAAGGAGATTAAGTTGCAAATTCTCCTTCTAAGAAAAGGAAATTGCTTAAAAAGAAGAAGGCAGAGAAGATATAATTTAACATTCTTGATTACAATTAGTGGATAGTCAAAAAGAAAGAATGATTTACTTGTAGAAAAAAATGGTCGCAACATTATTCGCCTAATAGAATGGGTTTAAAGCTTCGTCAGCTAATCAAGAGATCATATAATAACCGAAAGTTTGGATTTCTTATAGTATTTTGCAAAAGCTTTACATAATTCTTTACTTAGATGTTTTGAAGATGGATTAGATTTTTTTGAAGATGCCAGATCCAAGGAAAATGGATTAAATGGTGTCTCTTTATTTATTTTTTCATGTCATTGCATATTGAAGTATTATTGGTTTAGGCACTTTTATATTTAGACCTATTTTATAGTTTTAACTGTATGAATGTTTGGTATAAAACTTTTGAATGAATCTTTGATATGAACTTAAATTTATGTTAAATGTCATGGTGTTTCATAATTTTTTATCATTTGTATTTAAATATTTTATTAATTATTTAATTTCAATATTATAGATACACATCCTCCTTATCAAATTTTGAATTAGATTCAAATGATGAATCTATAAAGGTAGTTATTTTTTTTCTCTAGCTGGCAATGAGAACAAATATCCATCTTTACAGAAGCAAACATATAAAACTTTTGCTCTATAAGGTCATGATTATATATTAGAACTTTTGAATAAGAATCCTATAAGAATTTATGAGAACTTAAGAATGAGCAAGATAATCTTCATAGGCTTATGTAATGAGATGAAGAGTTTAAGGAGCTTAAGTCGACAAGTCATTTGATTATAAAGGAACTAGTAGCAATTTTCTCAATGACTATAAGCATAAAGAGACAACTAGAGTACAATTTCAAAATATTTTTGTAAAGTCTTATAAGCAGTTAGTTGTCTAGTACAAAAGAGTTATTAGTCCACCATCATTACCGATACACCACTTGAGAATCAACATAATTCAAAAATCTTTTCATATTTTCATATATTTAATTATTATTTTTAATGCCATTATATTTACTTGATTATTTTAATAATATAATTTTTTAAAGATTGATAGGAGAAATAAATAGTACACATATTAATGCATATGTTCCAATTGATGAATAAATACTGTATAGGGATAAAAGGACTAATCTAACCCAAACTATTATATGTTATTTGACATGTGATTTACATATGCAACGAATGAATGAGAAAGTATTGCAAATTCTAAAAATAGTGATAAATCCAATGAATTAATTTCCTATACCTCTACAAGGTATTACATTATTGTCAATATCATGTTCTTTGTATATTTAGGGAAGATCTATTTATTTGATTTAGGCTACACTTATATGCTTAAATTTCTTTTACCACGTCGATTTAAAAGATATCATTTTTAAAAAAATTATAAAGGAAGAAGAAGTCTTCAAGACTTAACTATATGCATTCTATGTGAAGAAATATTAGTGGAAGATATTTTAGCATTCTAAAAATAGGATTCCTTATACTTTCAAACATGTTAACTTATAATACGAAGAAAAAAAACTTTGTTATTGCTTGTTGTGTTATAAATAATTTTATCAAAATGCATGGATAAAATGATGAATTATTAGATGGTAATGTTAAAAATAAACAATAAATTGTACAATAACAACAATCACCTAGTAAAAGTCCTGCTAAAACGCAGGCCTTGAGAGGTTTTGTAATAGGTAGCCTTACCTCAACTTAGTAGAGAGGTTATTTCTGTTGGACCAAAAAATAATAAATTGTGGAAAGTACAAATAAAGATACAAGTTTTCAATTAGAGTATAATATTATTCTAGTACAACTTTAAAGTATGTCTTAAAAGCGAGATGAAATTGGTAAACAAATATGGGATAATTATATTAATGAAAACTCTAATTGATATATGTTTCTTTTAACAAAGGATGCTATTATTATGTTTTAAAGCATTATCACATGATTAACATCTTTTGTTATTTAATTATAATAAGTTAATATAATTTTTACATTTTGTAAACTCTTATTACATAGAATTGTTGTGTAAACTTTTTAAATATACTAAATATTTATACATTCTAATAATAATGAGAATTAATTAATTTAAACATATATTTGATATATTAAAAATAAATTAAATTAAAATGTATTTAATATTATAATAAAATAAAATAAAATAGAATAATAAAATCAAACAAATTTTAATTTTCAGTTTTTATTAGAGATGTCAGCGGAACAAATTCTTAATTTTTAACAAAATATTCACTATAAATATTTAGTGTTGGTAAAATTTCAAATTATAAGCGAAAGGTGCATTAGAATCCCAATTACTATCAGACACACGCACACAAAAGAGAATGGAAGATGGCGATGTGGAGATGACCGGTTCAGAGAGCAATGAAGCAGCAGCGGTTCGTTCTCTGTATCTATCTTCTGGTTCTTTTCTCTTCTTCTTTTCGTTATTGGGTCTGTTATTTAGAGAAATGTGTTGTTAGTTGTCATTTAAAAAAAAGTTAATGTGTTGTTAGTTGTCATTTTGCATTGTGATTTTACTTTTCAAATTGTTTCAATTTATCCAACATTCTTATTGGGTTTAGAGGGAAAAAGGAAACCCTGATTTTGGTTTCGGTCAATCTGTGGTGGATCAATATGCAGGAGCTTGATGACATGAAGAAGCGGTTAAAGGAGATGGAAGATGAGGCGGCTGCTCTTCGTGAGATGCAAACCAAGGTTGAGAAGGAGATGGGTTCGGCACAAGGTTTAATCCCCTCACACGCTTTCTGCTGTCCTGTTTTGATTGTTAGGTCTAAATGGGAAGAAAAGATTACTATTTGTCTCAATGCATTCTGTAGTTAAGTCTGTTATTTTAATTTATGGTTTCCTTGTTGATTGGACCTTGGGGAGCTACATCCTGTTGCCAGTGACCATAATCATTTACGTAAAAACTCTTCCGATGCAACTATATCATTTGACTTTTGCTGTTATAGTGGAGTTTTCCCAAAGAATTTGTCTTTTAAAAAGGATCAAAATAGCCAGTAATCCCATGGTTATGCTGTCTCAAGAGGAAGCAGTAATTAAGAGTGTAATTCATTTATCTGACGCTACTTTTTGTACTAATCGGTTTGAAATTCAATGACATTATTAGTTGAAGTCATACAATGAACTGCTTGATCCTTAATTAAATCCTTTTCTTTGTTTTTTTGCTTACTGTTTCTTGTCCTGGTCAATATGAGTAAGAGTAAACAAATAGTTCAAAACCTACCCCTGCAATGTTCTTCTGCTCTTATAATTTATTTATGTTCTTTAATTTCTGACTAGATCCTGGTGCTGCTTCTGTATCTCAAGCAAGTAGAGAGGAAGTAGATTCTCGATCAGTGTTTGTTGGCAATGTGAGGGCCTTCTCTTTTCACATTATCTTTTTCAGGTTGCATATATTGAACAATATTCAGTTTTTAGATAAATGGTACGCTGATTCTTGATATATTACTCCTTTATTCGTATTGCATGGTTAAGCTGTTATAAAACCAATATTTTATCCGATGCAGTATGTAGCCACTCACTAGTTATTCTGTGTCCTCTAGAAGACTGGTATTGTGCTTCCTGTACTTGTAAATGCACGTGGTGAAACATTTTTGCATGTTTTGAACCCCTCTACTATGGTAAATTTAATTTCATCTACCGGATTGATTACAGGTCTTGTCAACTAACCCAATGCTTTTGCTGGTAAGATTACGTATTGATGTCTATATGGGGGCTGTAAGAGTCTAAGTTGACAATCAGTGCCCCTGCAAGAAGTAGCATTACGTTCAAATGGTAATTTTAGAGATTTTGTTCTAAGGCCAAAAACAGATTCGTTGTGGCTCCAACAAATGAAGAAAAACATCAAACTCTAAAGTAACTTAAGGACCAAAAAAAATGTGACAACATTAGGTTTTAGAGTGACACAATTAGACGTTCTCAATTAATTATTGAAGTCAATTTTGTGTCTATTACTTCCACTTATAGTGAAATAGATAGACTGCACAAAACAAACGATGTAAGAGACAACACAATTGAAAATTTTGAGCAATGACTATTGGAGCCAAGCTAATTAGTGCTAAAACATAATCAATCAATACAAAGTATTAATGCTATGCCTTTTATGGGGGAATAATTTGGTTAAGATATCCTTTGAACTTCTGCTTAGCCTTGTTTATATGATGCAAAATCAAACTTCTCCAAGGATTTTGGTTCTATTCAATGGTGGGTTATTCACATGAATGCTTGGACTAATTCTGTAACTGATTTTAGGGTGCGTAACCAGAGTCATATTTTTCAGCCATAAGTTGAACCAGAGAAATATCCTTAATTAGAAGTTGTTGGTGCCGCCTAATAGATTACTAGATAAGGTGTGTCCTTTGTAATGAAGAGCTTAAAGTGTTGCACCAATCTACTATGCCTAATGGTCTTGACACTCTTTAATTGGGTAGTATTCTCCTATGGAGACTGTTGAGACCCGTTATAATCAACAGTATAGGAGGAAGAGAAAGGGTGGGCAGATCAGTAAATTAGAGAGTGTGTAGGGGTTGTAAGGTGAGGAGGAATATAATGCTGAGCTGGAGAGTTAGTTAAGGGGAGGGAATAAAAGGGATAGGTGGGGACGGGTGCATGATTATGAGAGAATTGGTTATGATAGTTCTGTATTGAGGAGGATAGTCAGCCCTCGAAGTCTGGCATTACTATACACTGAATACACTGATAGTCTTTCATTCCATTCTTCGTCTTATTCTTTCATTGATTACTTGTTATCATTCTTGTGTTGTGGTTGATTGCTGTGATTGAGGCCTGTTAGGATTTCGGATCCTAACAAAGACTATTCAATGTTTGCGCTTAGCTTGACAAAAATCGAACCTTTTTGTCAAGCATCACTGCCTTTTATTTGTGTAATGCATCCATTTATGGTAGTACGGGGCCCAACTATATCCTAGTAGTTTCAAGTTGCTTTCTATGTCATCAGTTTGTTTCCTCATTTAATTGGTTTTTCACTTTCCTTGTTCCTTCTTGATTTTCGTTACCTTTTTTAATAAACTTTGACATAGTCCTTTGGTTGATGCTTGTAGATGCATAACCTTGGTTGATTGAACTACAAAAAAGACCACAAATTTTAGCCTTCTGTTGATTTTTTGAGCAAATACTAAAAACCTATTCTCTCAGAGATTTTACTGAGCCACTATTTTCAGCTCAAGAGGAGGATGGACTTGATCTCAACAGTTTTGATTGAACTATATGGTGAATGTTATTTACCACATTAGAATGCGTTTCACTCAAGAATTTCATATGTACTTCAAATAGTTAAAATTTGTAGATTCTTGAAATAAACACCCTAAAAGATGAAAGAAGGGGGGAAAAAACCAAACCTATAGAGGTCGTAGTTACAGAACTGTAGGAGTGGGAAGCAAGCATTTAAAAAGGCTTGATATTGTGGAATGGGTTGTCAAGTTTAGACTGCAAAATGGATGTTAAGGTTTGAGTCTAAAATCCATCATGTTTGAGCAATACAAGCCACAAGTGTGAAGATTGAAAACATATGAAGCAAAAGCTACTTATCCTGCTGATTGATACGCGAGGACTATGGAACATCTTGTAACTAACATTCAGTACAGTTATGGTTGGATATAAAACTTGCTTTCAAACATGTTTATCATGTTTGGTGGTTGAAGGGGAGCAAAAATATGTTTTACATGGATGTGCATTGAGATCACCAAGAGAATAAGAAAGTGCTAACTTTTCATTCTGCTTACAACTTTTGGCATCATATTACTAAATTATACTTTGTTTATATTTAGCTAAGCTGTCAGCTTTTTGTACTATATTCTGGGCCTAACTCTTACTTCCTTGTTGCCTGTTATGGTCCCGATTGAATGATCTTGTTATGGGTCTTTGTAGAAAGAAGTCGAATGATGGTTCTGAATGTTTCTTCACCTTTCTTCCCTTCTTGTTCAAATTACTCATGCAAATTGAGAGCTCATTTGAGAGAACTCTCTGATCTCTTAGATTGTAAGTTTTGGTGGAAAAGACAACTTACCTTTGCCAATTTTCTGTTTATTCAATATATAGGGTACTAGTCTGATAGTTACGAATTACAATTGCTTCAAGCAAATAACTGCTCGTGACTAATTATAAGAGAGAAAATATTATAAATAAATATAGAAAACTAGGTTGCTTCAATTGGACTGCTTCTCCTATTGAATTGTTGCTGAATCTGTTTGCTTAAACCTCCCATGAGTGTGGCGCTTGTAAACCTTTGGAGATGTAACATTACTCCCCTCTCCGACAATAAGCTTGTCCTCAAGCACAAAGGAAGGATGTGATTACTTCAGAGTGGCAACATCCTCCCAAGAAGCATCAGCTGGAGATAAACCCTGCCAATGAACTAGCACTTGGGAAATACCATGAATTGTACGATGGTCTAGACTAGCTTGTGGCTGAAGTCGTGTCTCATCTTTTGGAAAAAGTGGTAGTATAGGATGAATAGGAACATCCGCTTGACCATGGAAAGGCTTCAAATAAGAAATGTGAAAAACTGGATGCAAACGAGAGTTTGATGGTAGTGGGAGAATGGGTTTTTCTTAAGCTCCGTCCCCACAAACAGCTAACGGTGGCTTGACGTATTAATCAAAAGCTAGCGGCAAGAACTTTGGGCCTTTTCAAATTCTGGAAAAATATGGAGCAGTCTCATATAAGCTCAAACTACCCCTACATTCTAGAGTCATTCGATGTTCCATGTGTCTCAACTAAAGAGGGTTGAGGGGAACTACTCTATAGAGATAGATTTGCCTGACGGAATGGAAGTGGAGTTGAATGATGTTGTGGAACCCGAAAATGTCTTAGCTAGCCAAATAATTACTAAGGTAGGGCACTCAACACGCCAATGGTTAGTTAAATGGAAGGGCAAGCCAATGGAGAATGCTACATGGCAGATGAATTTGTTATTCACAGTCAATTTCCTCAATGCAGCCTTGAGGACAATGCTGCTCTTCTAGAGGGGAGCAATGTTAGGACCAATGTGGTCGAGGGTGATTTAGGAAGGGGGAGAATAACAGAGACGTAAATAAGCCTAGGATATGGAGAGTATACACGAGGAGAAAGAAAGATGGGGCAGAGAGGAGTGAGTTAGTTAGTTAGTGGCTGAGTTGGCACAAGGGTTGGGTTGTAACAAATTGGCCTGGGTAGGTAGTTTTGAGGCAAAGAGGGAGAGGAGAGAGGGGGATGAGAAAAGTAAGAAGAGAGATATTGTAGGCAGAAAGAATTTCTTCTTTCTGAGGAGCATTTCAGCTCTGGAAGGGGTGTCTTGTGGAATCACCCTTGTAATAACAGTAGAGTTCCTTTGATCTATTCAATAATATACACTTTCTCTAGTTTATAAAGCTAGAGTTCTATCAAGTGTACTTCCAAGGACCCACGACTTCACCTCTTTGAATTTTAGCAACAAGATGTTGTAAATCTAGAGTGGTGTTAACCTATTGGTAGATATGATCAAAGATACTTACCAAAGGCATAGAAATGGCAAGGAGAGTCTAATCATCCACCTTAGATTGGCGGGATGAGGCATCAACCATAACGTTTTCCCGACCAACCTTATATTCCACTGTAAAATCATAACCCAAAAGCTTATTTAGCCAACGTTGTTGAGCAAATATTAGTGATCCGTTGTTCCAAAAGATATTTAAGACTAAAATGGTCAGTGAGTATGAGAAACTTACTCCCCATAGGTATGGTTGCCAATGAGATACCGCCTTAGCCAATGCAATCAATTCCTTCTCATAAGCGGGAGGATGACAATGTTGATCAGCAAAGGGTCGACTGAAATAAGCAATTGGTCGTCCATTTTGCTGTAATACAGCACCTATACCCGCATCTGAGGCATCGCACTCGATTTTAAATAGCATTGAAAAATCTAGTAAGGGGAGAACCGGAGTTGTGGTCATGGCAGATTTTAATTGCTCAAAGGTTGCGGTAGAAGCTAAAGTCCACTTGAAAGAATTCTTCTTGAGCATGGAGGTTAAAGGAGCAACAATTTTTCCATAATCCTTCACTAATTTGCGGTAGTAACCGATCAAGCCTAGGAAACCGCGTAATTTGGAAAAGACCTCATGTAAGTGCGACAGATGTTCCACCTATGTCCTGTTATAAACAAGGATATCATCGAAGAATACTAGTACAAATTTGTGGAGATAAGGCTGGAAGATGCCATTCATAAGAGCCTGAAATGTGGAGGGTGCATTTGTTAGACCGAACAGCATCACCAAGAACTCAAAATGGCCATGATGTGTATGGAATGTTGTCTTCGACACATCATCTAGGTGCATACGAATTTGATGATAGCCTGAACGCAAATCCAACTTTGTGAATAAATGATAGCCATGTAATTCTTCCAATAACTCATCTATAACAGGTATAGGAAATTTGTCTTTGATGGTCTTGGCATTAATTCCATTAAAATCCACTCAAAATCTCCAAGTGGAATCCTCTTTCTGCACTAACAAGACTGGAGTAGAATAGGGGGATTGACTTGGGCGGATAAGTCCCTTTGCCAACATCTCATCGCATTGTCGTTCAATCTCAGTCTTTTGTGAGGACAACCATAAGAACGAGCAGCAATTGGGTATGTGCCACTTATCAAAGTAATTCTATGGTCATAAGAGCGACGAGGAGGTAGGCCAGTTGGCTCTTGAAAACGATTCTCAAACTCCAAAGAAGATGCTGAAGTGCTAGGTTAATGTTCTCCTCTGAAGACAGCACATGGTGAAAGGAGGAAGAGCCTAAACGCTTCATACCCTCTAATTGTAGGTCTAAGCAATTGCAAATAAAGCGCATGCACTTCTTAAAATCCCGAACAATGGGTCCCAAAGTACCCAACCAGTTGATACCCAACACTGGATCACAAAAGTCAAGAGGAAGCAGATAAAAATCCAAAAGAAACTTATGTTTACCAAGGAGGAAACAGACATTCCTGCAAAGGCCTAGGCTCTGCAATTTTTCCCCATTTGCTACAGTTACCTGAAGATGATCCTTCTTGTCAATGATTAAGTCTAGATTCATTGTCAAAAAGGAATCAATAAAGTTATGTGTACTGCTTGAATCGACCAAGGCTCGCAGGGGTCTTTTGATTGGGGGGATAGTTCTCTCCGTCTGCATAGTTTGAGGGTTAGGATTTCTTGTAATAGCATGAAGTGATATTTATGGCTCTCGGTCACTATCAGGAGGGGATTCCTCTTCTGCCGATGAATCCTCGACTTCGGAGACGAAGACTAATTGTTTACAATGATGGCCTGCGGAGTAAGTCTCATCACAATTATAGCAAAGATTCTTTGCACGACGTTCGGCCATTTCAGCCTTGGTTAATCGTCCGATGGACGAACTGGTACAAGATGATGACACCATCATCGATTTGGGGGTTTGATCCTGTGCACCCCGTGATTGTACGAATGGTTTTCTGATCATCTTCTTGCTCGTCGCGTTCATATAACCGCACTAAACTAATGGCTTCAATAAGGTCATTTGGTCGTTGTAATTCCATTTCCACTGCAATGGAATCTTGCAACCCATTGATAAAGTTGTCACTTCTTGCTCTGGTCAAAGAAAAGAATCGCGTGTTGATAACTTCTCAAATTGACGTTGGTAATCTTCTACAAAACCTGTCTAATGAAGTCTAACCAGTTCACCCAATTTATTGCGACTGCTGGAAGGGCCAAATCATCGGAGACAATAATTCTTAAATTCCTCCCAATCCAAATCAGGTCAATCCTTGTCCAATTTTATGAACCAACACTAAGCATCATCTTCCAAACGATGTGCCACCATGCTCATTTTGTCCTCATCAAAGACTTGTTGATGTTTGAAATAACAATGGCAACGACTGATCCATGACAATGGGTCTGTTGAACCATCATAACGTAGGAAATCTAACTTGTAGTGGCTATTTGCACCGGGGCCGCCACCACGTTCCATACATCCATACATCCCCCTGTTCATGTTTTCCACGATATGGTATGCGACCTCACGCATCATCTCCTGAAGATTTTGGATGTCATGTCGTTGTGCTTCAAAAGATTTGCGAATGCTTTCTTGCTCTTCGCGATTCCATTCTTGCTCTTGCCTTTGTTGTTGTTGGTCTTCATTATATTGAATTAGAAAGGCTTGAAATTGATTTTGAAACGAACATTCTAGGTCACCCATAGCCAGAGGCTAAGATACCAAGTTGTTATGTCCCGGTTGAATGATCTTGTTATGGGTCTTTGTAGAAAGAAGTCGGATGATGGTTCTGAATGTTTCTTCACGTTTCTTCCTTTCTTGTTCAAATTACTCATGAAAATTGAGAGCTCATTTGAAAACTCTCCGATCTCTTAGACTGTAAGTTTTGGTGGAAAAGACAAATTTCCTTTGCTAGTTTTCTATTTATTCAATATATAGGGTACTAGTTTGATAGTTACGAATTACAACTGCTTCAAGCAAATAACCGCTCATCACTAATTATAAAAGAGAAAATATTCTAAATAAATATAGAAAAGTAGGCTGCATCAGTTGGACTGCTTCTCCTACTGAATTGTTTCCGAATCTATTTGCTTAAACCTCCCATGAGAGTGGGGCTTGTAAACCTTGAAGATGTAACATTGGCCTATATTGAACCGACAAAAGAAAAAAAGTATTGTGTAGCTCTTCTATTTGGAAACTTACTCAACACATGTTTTCAAAATTTATTCAGTTGCCAACTATTTGTGCTCATAGTCAGCAGTAAAAATTTATCATATTGCCTAATATTTGTGCCCATAATCAACAGTGTGAAGATGTGAGAAGATCATATTTAGTAACTATAAAAAAAAGATGAAGACTTAAGCAATAATAGGAGAGGTGATCAAAAAGATTATGGTTTTGCTAGAACTTACCAAAGACTTGATCCTCAATAGGAAACTTTGGCAAAATAGAATATAGTTAAAAGATATTAAATAAATAAGTACTTTTCTTTTTTTATTAGGTCTTTTGAATTTGTCCTTCGATTCTTGTGCCTTATATTTAGCATGAACACCTTTATCTATAATACTTTCTCCTTAATATCTTTTTTGGTATTTTTTATCTTTAATTTATTGTTTATTATTCATTAGTATTTGTATTTTATTTATATTATTATTTCATCATTTTTATTTATTTTTGTATTATTATATTTATTTTTATTTGAATTTTCTTGTTTTTATTTTATTATATCGATTCCTTTTAATAAAATTATTTGTTTACACTTTTTGCCTTTGCTTTTCTTTAAACAATTTTAAATTTTTTTTCTTTTTGTGAGTTTATTAGAAATAATCTCTCTATTACTTATGAGTAAGGTTGTGTATTATTGGACCTTTCTAAATCTTGCGTCTCAATAGAATTTTTACTGAGATGTTATTATTGTTGTAGTCAACAGTTAAGCTCTTGCTTCCTCCTTGACCTATGTTGAATTGGGAAAAGAAAAATAGTATTAAGCAACAGCTCCAATTGGCAACCTATTAAAGTTGTGTTCACTAAATGCTTTAGTAACCTCAGGGTGCTTCGTCTTTCAAGGACTCTATAACCTTTGTAGTTCTTATGATTTATGAGATTGGCTTAATAAAAAGTTGGTAAGTGAAGTCGTAAAGGAGTTGGGTTGTGACAGCGTGTGATACTCTTCATGAACACGACATTTTACAAATTTCTTAGAAATTAATATGAGATGAAGGGTTTTGTTGGCTTTTGAATATCAGGAACCTATTCTACTTTTGGATTGCCTTTAGATGTTTATTTGATTTGAAGTATTGCTTTTTGCAGAGTGTTATTGGCCTCGTCCTAAACCCCTTGTGCTAAATTTGGTTGCAGGTGGACTATTCATGCACGCCTGAGGAAGTGCAGCAGCATTTCCAGTCATGTGGAACAGTAAATAGAGTCACAATTCGCACTGACGAGTATGGTCAACCAAAGGGTTATGCATATGTAGAATTCCTTGAGGCAGAGGCTGTTCAAGACGCTCTTAATCTGAATGAATCAGAATTACATGGTCGCCAATTGAAGGTAATTTAATTTTTGACTTTACAGTTAAAATCTGACTGCTATTTCTTTTTGCTCTGGCTTCAAAATCTTAGTACCTTTTTGGGGTTTGTCCTTTTTTCTGTTATCCAAGGTAACTGCTAAGCGGACCAATGTACCCGGAATGAAACAGTTTCGCCCTCGCAAATCCAATCCTTACATGGGTTTTCCACCCAGGGGCGCATACATGCCACCTTACTTTTATGCTCCTTACGGATATGGGTATATTTCCACAATATTTATTAACAAACTTGTATACTTCTAGGTGTTCTTCCCTTTTCTTTGCACTTAAAATGAGTAATAGTGGGCCAGTAACTTTTTTTTTTTCCTTGCTGCAGTAAGGTTCCACGATACAGAATGCCTATGCGATACAGCCCCTACAATTGAAGGCTGTTTTGATTGGGAGAAGATTAATGAGAGATAGATACAGTCAAAGAAATACTATTGTCTGATTTTTTTTAGTCTGCAAGAGTTGAGCCATTGACTGTATTATGTAACAATGTTGCCCCCATTTGCAGAGCCTCATATATAGATGTTGTTGCTCAAGCTTACCTTACACCTAAACGTTATTTGCTCAAACATAACCTGTATCAAAAACCACCTGCATATATTACAGGTTTCAACATGTTCTTATATACTGGTGGAATTCGCTGAATTGAACATTGTAACTTTCATGAAGTTCAATTTTTGCAACATTGCCTTGAACGATTTTGTGTTGGTTTCATGCGACAAACTTTCAGCCACCTGTAGCAATCAGAAGAGTTCCAAAGAAAGGATAATGTTGGGATATTAACAAAAGCGGAAGCATCAAACTCCAGTTATAGTATGTATAGTCGAGATATGTCACCGATACGTGATAGTGCATCTGAAAAGGTCATTGTTCTCCCGTGGAATCTGCCAATTTTACTTATTATGGGGAGATCAAATCATTGCAGTTGCAGAAATAACTGTGGGTTGTGACAGTGAAAAGGGTTATGAGTTACGGTGTGGGATCAAAACTATAGTCCATGATCAAGTACAAGTTGTGATGAAGTGTGTTACTTTATATAACTCCACAGGTTCTTGATTGGGAAGGAGAAGTTTGAAGAATTGTCTTCGCAATTATGGTCCATAGGTGGTGATTCCATTTCTGTATCTAAGCTTCGTCAGACAGTTAAGCTGAATAGTTTAAATCATCAGGTATATATTTTCTACCAAAAATTTTTAGTACCGTTCCATCTTTTCACTATAAGAAAAGGTTTAAAGTTTTTTTAATAAATATTTTTTTTTGTTATATCCTTTAGTTAAAAATCTTTATGGATGGAAAAAAATTATGGACTATTATAGTCGGTGAAAGAATTTTTAATAAAAAAATTAATAAGAATTTTTTGGTCCATAAAAAAATAGATATTAAAAACTTATAGTCTTAACCAAATATTTGTTTACATGAACAATAACATATATATAATTTATTTCCTTTATACTAGTATTTATTATAGTATCTAAGTATAGTCTTTTAAAGAAAACCTAAAAAAGATAATTAACTAATAAAACTAATTATAACCAATGATATTGAAATCAATCGAGAAGACTTGCAAAAGTTTTAATCTGGTTGGGTCAGCAGATTAAAACTTTAGACGAATTTTACAGTTCGTATGAACAAATAAATTATAAGATGATAATGTTAAATAGATGTCAAACTATCTGGATGGGTCAGCAGGGCCGGTCTTACCGGGCCCAGGTCCAGGCTCAGATGTTAACGGCCCGAATACAGGATATAACCTCCCATGCAAACACAACGACTCACGTAAAGACCTTAACCTAGCGGTAACCTCAGGTATATAAGGTACTATTCCTACCGAATTCAGGTACGAGATCACAACCCTACTTTTCTCTGTTTTCAGCAACCAAAACTTACACCAAAAGACTGACTTGAGTGTCGGAAGGGCTTCCCGGGAATCAACTCCCGGCCCGCCGCTATTTATTTTGCAGGTATTCCATAGCCAGAGTAGCACAGATCATGGATCCAAACAACGACGTTCAACTCCAGCAAGATCAGGCTGAACCATTTGGCGCCCATCGTGGGGCCCGGCGTCAGGGCACCACGTTCAGAACTACACAAATCAGTCAAGCGGCAGCAGCCAACCCTGATATTGCCGCCATCACGGCACTTGCACTGCAGCGGACAATCTCGCAATTATTTGCCGTTCTCCCACCAGCACATTCCGATTCTTGCACACAGTCTTCGCATCCGAATGAACAACAACGGCCTCAAAACCAAGATCAAGACGAACTAAGCGTAGCCCTGAAGGATAACACTGAAACTAACTCCTATCGCAACTTACAGCATCCCCTAGATGTTAGTCCACCTGCTCCACATCAAACCTCTCTCACCAGAGGGCAGATAGAGGAAGCGGCTGATTCAGTGATTCGTCAAACTCTGCATTCTCAACTGGAACACTAGCAGACTCCCGCTCGGCACCTGGGTGCGGTGGCCGATCGTCATCCAGCGGAAGCCCTATGAAAAATTATGGTCGATCGAGTCACTCTGGTTACGAATTCCAGCCCGAGCTGACCGTCCACACAGTATAGCCCTCTGATTGATAGGTCCTATAACTGGCGAAGGCCTTGGAGGCAGAACAGAAACGAGAGCGACCGATGTAGGGCACAGTTTCGGACAGGAGATGTTAGCAGTGCCGAACGACAAGATGACCGACCGGTTATGGTCGTCAACACGATTTTTGGGAGTAGCGCAGCAGGAGGGTCGACCCATAAAGGAAGAAAAAGATGTGCCGGGCCGATCGTTAAAAACTCGTCAGCAAACCAAAAGAAGCTGAACGACGTGGTGATCTCGTTCGACGAATCTGATCTAAAAGGTGTAAGGCGTCCTCATAATGATGCATTGGTGGCCACTTTGAGCATTGATGGTAACGAAATGAAGCGGATATTGATTGACATAGGCAGCTCAGCTGCCAACGGGGTAGATGAAGATACCAGAGGATCGGCTACTGCCAACGGACGGACCCATCAAAGGAGTGACGGGAGCATCAGCCTATCCATTCGCCTGAGTCTTTTTGAAATTAAAATTCGGACAGAAGCCATGCCACGTGGAGAGGAATGTTGAATTTTTGGTCGTCAAGTCTGTGGGAGCATACAATGCTATAATTGGAAGAACCACTAAAAATGCTCTTAAAGCAGTTGTCTCCATCTACTACCAAGCAATGAAGTTCCCAACGTCACATGGAATCGGTGTTGTAAGGGGTCAGCAGAAAATCGCTAGGGAAT
>JAOSBP010000005.1:14491909-14502438 GCA_027563825.1 Erythroxylum mucronatum
AATTTTATAGTTTTTTTAAGACATACAAATCAAAATCTTGACTTATTATTATTAAGTTAATTTTGATTTAGAGCGTTTGCAAAAATTTGCTCTCCATATTTTCAATTTATAAGTTATATTTTTATGTGCTATACAACCCGATGGATATCCAAAAACCTGAATAACCTAATGAATTTAAATATGGGTAGTAAATCGTAAAAACCGATGGATATGGATATATGGATTGAGTCATAAAAAATGGATATAAATATTGGTTGAATAAAACCCGAATCGAACCCTACCAATTGCCATGCCTATTCCCAACTATTAGTCCATTACTCATCCCGGCCACCAGACTCCACCCCTTTTATCCTTCCGCGCAACTCTTTACACGTCATCACTCTCTACACTCCCCATAAACAAACAAACAAACCCAAACCCACTTTTGCAAGAGTAATCATTATTCTTAACACTATATAATTCTTTATTACATTTTTTCCATGAGAATTTACATGTCATCTTCATAACGACAAAGTCCCCCGTGAAGTGTACAAAACCAAGGCTAAAACATACAACCTTTAGTGTGAAACATAAACATAAGCTAAACGCTACCACTTGATACATCAACCCCCGTACCATATTCACTATGCGTTACATCATTTATATCGTGATTTTAAGCCTCGAGATGCACTTTCCATAATATCTCTTTCCTACTTGTGACCATCACACGAGAGTTTTGCATGCACTTGTTTGGGGGTCCCATATAGCCGGCAACATAAACTTCCGTCCATTGAGGCCGTGTGCGTTGTAGCTGGCACCGGTGATCTTATCCACAAGGACTCGACCCGGATACCCCGGGTAAGACCCTGACCCGAAAATCCCGGTGCAAGCAGATACCGCCTCGAGTGGGGCTGTGGGTGGGCCCTGGAAGTAGCCACCGTTAAACGGGTTGGTAACGGTGTTAGCCAAGAGGGTCGCCATGTTGATGATCATGCCGTCCACTCCTACATCGCCGTTGGGCGCCACCAACGGAGGAGTCTGTGGACCGTACAGAGGCTGGTGAAAAGGCCAAGCACATTGACCTGGGCACTGAGTCTCCGAGTTACCGACCCAGACGTAGGTACCCCGGGCAGACCCGCGAAAGGACCCATGAGTCCCACACCTGCTCATGCAAAACCCATCAACGGCAACATCTTTGGAAGTCAAAACCACGTTGATGGAGTCAATGGCGAAGTTAACTTTAGAGGCCAGAGCCAGTAAATGCGTGGTTTTGAGAAGCTTCCCAAGAGTGTACTCCTCGTGCAGGATTTGGTGGCCGACCTTGAGCGTGCGTGAGCCTCCGTGGTACTTGGAGGTGGTCCTCCACCACAAAGAGGCGGATGGCAGCGGAGCTCTGTTAGGGGTCAGAGAGTTGACAAAATCAACGATTATGGAACGTTGGATGGGAGTGAACGTGCCGTACCAGATAAGATTAACGGTGATGTTGCCATTCAAGAGATCTCCGTTGTGGTACTTGAGAACCAGAGGCTGTTCTTTTACTAAAACCGAAATAGAATGGTTGATGACGAAACAGAAGAAAAGGAGGAGGAGAGTGGTAGAGTGGTAAATAGAGGCCATAATTCAGGTCAAAGCTTGTAGCGGGCAGAGTAAGCAGGTTTGATATATTAGAGAGAAGGGGGGCGTGCTTATATATTGGTGTGTGTGGGTCCTGGGAGAAAGGGCAAGGCAGACAGCTGGTTGAGGGACTGTGTCAACGTCGATAAGGTGTAACGTGGAAGGCTATAATTGGTTAACAAGTGTGATGTGGAGTATTGCCAGGCTGTAGGTTTGGTATGGTCTATAGGGTAGAGGTTCGGACTCCAGAGGAGGCTATTATATGAAGCCGAGGGTGAGGGTGAGGGTGATGGTGATGTTAGAGAGTTCTAGTCTTCTTCTTCATGCCTGATGATAGGAATAATTAAGAAAATAATCTCTGATCGCAACCAGGGTTTTCTTTATATATATATATATATATATAATTAATAAAATTTAACACAATATACTAAATTTCCAACTTGCAAAGCAAAGCTGTCTTCCATTTTATTTTACCTAAAATAATGGAAAAGTTGAAAGTGACCCAATATTCTGTTTTACGCAATCCAGAATATATAATCAACCTTAATAGTCAATAATTGGTCTACTTGCGGAACCAAACTATAATACTAAATTACTGTTGATGATGGGATAACTCGATTCATCCCATTAAAAATCCGACTACATTACTCTCATGGTTAAGGCCATTGTTTCATTGCTAATGCAATTATTTTCCTAATAAATATTTGATTTGAACGTGAAATAGCATCTGATCTTGAGTTCAATTCTTCTGTCTAATTTTATGGTGTCTTATTGTGTCCAGTCAATCTCAGCCATTTATTTATGCGGGTCCTACGTTTATTTATGTGGGACCCGCATAAATTAATGGTTGAGATTTACTGGACACAATAAAACACCATAAAAACTGGACAGAAGATCTTGGTTGTCTAATCGAGTTCAATTCTTCTGTCCAATTTTATGGTGTCTTATTGTGTCCAGTGAATCTCAGCCATTTATTTATGCGGGTCCTACGTTTATTTATGTGGGACCCGCATAAATGAATGGTTGAAATTTACTAGACACAATAAAACACCGTAAAAACTGGACAGAAGATCTTGGTTGTCTGATCGAGTTCAATTCCTCTGTCCAATTATGATGTCTTATTGTGTCCAGTGAATCTCAGCCATTTATTTATGCGGGTCTTACGTTTATTTATGTAAGACCAGCATAAATGAATGGTTGAGATTTACTGGACACAATAAAACACCATAAAAACTGGACAGAAGATCTTGGTTGTCTGATCGAGTTCAATTCCTCTGTCCAATTTTATGGTGTCTTATTGTGTCCAATGAATCTCAGCCATTTATTTATGCGGATCCTACGTTTATTTATGTGGAACCCATATAAATGAATGGTTGAGATTTACTGGACATAATAAAACAACATAAAAACTGGACTGACTGATCTGACCCCTTATCCTCTAAGACTAAGACTAAGACTAAGAGGACAGGGTTAGAATATGTTTTTTTTTATTTAAATTTTATCATTAATTCAGTGAACTTGATTCATCGGGTCTCTTCTCTTGTGCTTGGTACAGGAGCTACGACGTGACGCGGGACTATCAGAGGAAGTGAATGATTGGAGAGGGAGAGTAGTGGGGGACCCACTGATGAGTTTGATGCTGTGGCCTGCGTATGTTTACCGAAACCACTGCTGCCCTGCATATTCTCTTTCTACTATTGTATTTTATCCCTTTGCATAATTTATCGTACAGGTTTGTTTGTTTCTTTTGAATGATAGATAATAGACGAGACTCAACCCAGAAGTTGAAACCTTAGGAATATTGACTCTCTACCTTGAGTCTGGGAAATGAAATCAAACTGAGCTTGCGCTCTATTTTCTACGTTACTCTCAATACATAAAAACTAATGTAATAAAATTAAAATTAGAACATTAATACAGAGGAAGACTTATAACCTTTTTCTAGCCATGTAAAATAACTTGAAGACTTCTCTGGGATGTGTTCTCACTTTCAACAGATTAAAATATATGATTCAGGATTGGGGTTAATTAGCTTATTTTACAAAAGCTAGTTACATCTTTTAAATGTGATAAAGGAAGGTCATAAGGGACGAAATTGATTTGGCAAAACGACGAAAGGAATGGTGGTAGTGGTGGGGGCGCTTCAAATGACAGGCTAAAAGTACGGTCATAGTGTATGAATTTTGAAGACATTCGCCGGACACAGCCATATTTGCTTTTTCCCCGGATCAGAAACGCCATTCTAAACTTGGGCCGGTTCCGGCTTTTTTTCGGTTTTTCCTACACGTGACGTGATTTTTCCATTTTCATCAATAATTGTCATTTACTTGTCTATAGTATCGCTTAACTATTATATAAGACTTACTTTTTGTCATATTATGTTAATGTTTTGTCCATTTATAATTTTAAATAATATTATATTAAAAATTAAAATTTTAACACAACATAATTGTAAATAAAAATAATGAAATATGTTAAAGGAAATTGTGTTATAATTAGATAATTTTACTTATGAAAATTGAAATGAAAAAAATCATAACACGTGGATGCCAATGTATTTAATCCCTTTATTTATATAATGAAAAATCAATACTGTTTACAACGGATTAAATTTAAAAAAAAAAGCTTCCCTATTTGCATAATCAAGCCCCAAGTTAAATCTGTATACAAATGTTACTCGAAACAGTTCCTAGTAACAATGTAAGTTTTACTTGTGCTGACCGACAGAAACATATAATAATTGTGATATGACGTGATTGAATCAGATGATGTACGTTGAAATGTGACAGGTGTAAAAAATTTTAAGGACAAAATTTGATACTTAAATTTTTAGTTGGGAAAAATAATAAGTAACTGGATAATTTCTTATGATTTGCTCCCTTTACACGATTTAGGAGCATTATATTGAAAATTTATTTATTGGATAATTAGAATAAAATAAAATTTTAGCACATCAATTGGGTTAAAAACGAAAAAGAGAGTAAGAATGAAGAAGACTAAAACAGGCAACGAATGGAATGGGAAAAGGAACAGAAAAAGAAACGTGTGAATCACGTGCAGGTCAAGAAGTGGGAAACCAGAAAGGGCAGGGGTCAATATTGGGTGATCCAATGATTACGTAGGACCCTCTGTAATTGATCAGCTGTCAGCCGGCAATGGTTGGGGTAACTTTTAACATTGTTTGTGCTTTAAAAACGTGCTAAACGCCTAAACTTGTTCCATGACGGGCCGCCATGGCCCATTATGGACGTGTGCAAACTGCAAATCATAGCGCAAATTTATCAGACTCCTAATAAAAGGACACCCGTAGTGTTTTAGTTTTCTGTTTTTTAAGCTTACCTCGTCTCTTCTAGGTATCGTATATTTTCGTAACCAAAATAATCGTTCTTTGATTTTATTAAAATATCTTTTTCACGATAGTTTGGAGATTGGCTTTTTTTTAAAAGAAAAGTTTGGAGTTTTTGCCTAAAGTGAAACTGAGTTTTAAGGATCGTATGAATTTATATAGGTTCCCAAGTTCAAGTACCAAATTCGTGGCATTAAGTTTGCTATCCAAAATAAAGGAAGTCGATTTACTCGTCCATATAGACCAACAATGGACCAACTACAGATCAATAGCAATCAGTTTCATCTATAATTTTAGTCTAATACTCAAAGAAAGTTATTGTTCGTTTGAACTTTGAACCTAATCTGTCATACGCTGGCTGTAATTCTAACCCGTTGTCAAGTCTGGATTTTCTTTGAAGTGGTTAAAAAGTCCTTTGATTTTTTTCATCCCTCCTGATGTTGAACACAATACTACAGGAAACAAAGATACGAATAAGATAATAGAGACATGCACAAGATTGTGTTGTATTTTAGTTTACTTTAGTACCATGCCCAAGGGGGCAGATCTTATGTACCCCTAACTTGTACCCTCTGTCTCCTTTTAATCTCAACCATCTAATTTATTGCATTGAATGGTTGAGAATAAAGAGGTATTGAATATGTACAAAATAAGGGTACAGAAGATCTATACCCATGCCCAAGATGATCAAATTCGGTAAATAGGCCTTTCTAGCGCAGAAGCCGCGCAGCATGCCATTTGTGCATTATTTCAATGCATATATATTGGAAAAAGAAGCAGCTGCAAAAGCATAATTACATCGTAGATTATTCAATTCTTAAGGTATGAGTAAGGAATTCTAATTCTAAACAACTCAATTATTATTGCAATTCCAAATCTCATTTATGAACCAAATAGACCCTTGTACACAATATTTAATTAGATACAAAATAAATAATATAAACAGAATTGTTTAACATCCTAAAGTTCACTTTCTATTACTTAATTGTTCTAAATGATAAGTTGAAGAACATTTTTATTGGTTATGTTTTATCACATCAATCCACCAAAGTTGAAAAGAAAATACAAAGAAACTTGGATTGCATTTTAGGAGATTTTGAAGAGTAAATCTTATTCTATACTTTTCTTTCTTTTGTTAAATTGGGAGTCCTCTAAAAAGGTTTAGAATACATAAAAACAAGAAAAAAGGTCGAAATGTTAAGTCTAGATAATATAAGAATTAAAAATGTTATAATAAAATTTTTGTATGAATATTAAATCTGTAATTATAGAGATAATAAGGTTACCAGTAATATGATTGTGATAAATGTAAAAGTTGAAAATATAGATAAAAAATGCAACATGATGAAAAACTGTGAGCCCAAGTTAAAGGAAATTACTTTTTGAAGATGAAAATTGAGTTTTTAATGTAAAACATTAAAAAAAAGTGTACCCCTTTGATTTTTCCCGTACATCTTGAATAAATGCCAATAATTTGCATATGGAAGGTTTTTCATGTATTTTAAATTTAAATATACTAGTTTTAACTTTTTTTATCATTAACAAAATTTAATTTTGATAAAAATTTTCAGAAAGAATCCACTAACATTGTAGTTTATATTAACCAAATAACATAAAGACAATTTTGGAAGAATTATAATGAGAAAAAAAATTGATTCAACTAGTAGTTTATATTAACCAAATAACATAAAGACAATTTTGGAAGAATTATAATGAGAACAAAATTGATTCAACTAGTTATCAAACTATATAAACCTTTTCTGTCAAAATTGAAATCATAAGCAGGCTTTTTAAGAATCAGTAACATTGTCTTACAGTTAATCAATAGGTTGTAATTTAGTGACAAAATAATTTAAAGGCATTATTTATCTTGTATATTTTTATATGTATATGATAAAATCCATGAGATAATTATACATTGAAAATGAAATTATAATTATGAAATTTATATTGCATTTATGCATTATTCGTAAATTGTTTCTAGTCATTGTTCTATTAGGACTAAACATTAATATAACGTAAAAAGATTAACACACATTATGTTTTTTCCTTATGAAATAAGTAGTCGATTTTATAGGCTGAAGTATGAATATACTTAAATAAACAAATGGGTACTTGGTAGAGAATAAGTTTATTGAACTGACCCGATATGAAAAATCTATTTAGAACATTATTTAATTATATGTCTATGGAATTCTCATTGTGATGATTGTATAAATGATCCTTTGATTTGAGGTTTCTAAACTTATCTTGTATAGAGATTGATATGCTTTGATACTTCTTATGACCTATTTAATCATAAGTTGTTCAATCGGTATTTATTAGATATAGCTTTAACTATATAAAAGTAGTTGTGTGATCAAGAGAGAATTCATAATTCTAAAGTAATTAAGAAGAATATTTCATTGCTCTAGATCAGTATTGATTCAGAAATCCTTGGCCAAGGTAAAATAACGTTTTTGTAAATAGTTTACAAATGTCATTAATTAAATCAATAGCTAATAAGGGAGAACTAATATGATTGGACTTAAAGTAGAGTAGACATTAATTTCATGCTCTATATCTAATCGAAACATTGTATGTTGAAAGGATTTAATTATACAAAAAAATCATGCTCAGAAAGATTAGTTAAAACCACTTTGACATTCCTAAATATTTGTGTGGTCATGACGCGTTGCTAGATGTTAATCTTGACCTACGATTATAAATTATTTAATTAGAGAATTAAAGATAAATTAAAAGGAGTTTTATTTTATCTAATTCTAATTATGAATTAGAATTATATAAATTGTCAATATATTTGGAAACCTAATGGATCTCACATAAGGAATGAGTTAACAAGAACAAAGATATTTTAATCACGTTGGACTTGATTGCAAAGTTTGAAAAACCTTATAATTAAATATGAGATATTTAATAAATAAAGATCAATATGAGATATTAGATCTTATTTGGGCATAATTGGTATTTAATTAGATTATTTGTAATTCTAATTAAAGTTTAATTGAAATTAGAATTTAATTTCAATTAAATACTAAAATATTCAAAACTTATTATAAACAGGCTTAAGCTTTATGGAGTTAGCACTTCTTGCTTAACCCCTTTTGTAAGAGTTACAGAGTTCTCTCAATCTACTATGTGGATACTATTAAAGGTCGGATACTTGTACGACTATAGTGGTTGAGAGGGATTGGTTTTAGAAACAATTGGAGGGATGCGACAAAAATATGTTCAAGTTTTGAAAAAAGGTATGAATTATGGTTCATGCTTTATTATGATTGATATGTTAAATATTTCATAAAATTAAAGTGATCTTGATTTTTGAGAAACCAAAATACAAAAAGGTTTCGTAATTATTCAGTTGTGGTTAGGATTAGATCTCATCTTGATTTTCCAACAGTGGTATTAGAGACGAATTTTAATTCTATAATTTGATTAATTATTTGATTGTTATTGATTTTGAGGAATTGAATTTACAATTGTTGTGAACTCTAAATAATCTGAAAAGTTTATATTAAACCTCTTAAAATCATAAATTATTTAATATAAAAGGGTTTAGATTAGAAATCCAAAAGAGTCGAATTATATTCTACTTTGAAATCTGAAAAGTTTCGATTCATAAAATTTAGAACGCAAAACATTAGAAGTTTGGTGAGGAATAATGGTTATAGTTACGGGTTGTTCCTATTGAATAAGCTGCTGGCATTGAAAGTGCTGGCTGGTTGAATGTATTGTCTGTGTTGTTTTTGTGTTTTTGTTATATGATTGCTAGAATTTGCGCTTTGGTGCCTTGTAATTGGATTTGTTGGGATTGTATATTGAATGAAAAAGTAAATAAGGCGTGAAGCGCTGTTGGAATCGAGAGGAAGCTAAGAGGCTCTTCTGAGCCATGAAGTTGTCACCGGCGTTGGACGTTGGCGAATGTTCCATGGTGACACAAGGAAGTTGCGGTGGTGCCAAAGAAGAACATTTGTTGACACTGGCGGCTAGGTTTGGAGCTACTTGCTGGAGTTGGTTGTGGCACAAGTGTTGCATTATCAACGATTGGTTAGAGCAGCTGTGACTTGTGGAGACTCGACAACAGGTGATAAGTGACAACAACGAGGAGAAAAACCAAAAGAGTGACGGCGGAAAAAATCCATAAACTTGGTTTCTGGAAAACGTGGGGGGCGTGTGTGGCAAAATAGACAAACTATAGATGTGTGTAACGTTTTGTGTGACTGTGGTGGGTGTGTTGGGCACCGATTTCGGAGCCTAACTTTTGCTTTGATACCACTAATGTTGGGTCCCGTTTTCGAAACCCAACTCTTCAAAATATCATCACACTTAACTTGAGCGTGCATACTACCTTGTAGGGTTATTTCCATGAACCCTTAATAGATATCATTCCACATAGCTGGTGTGCTCACAAAAGGTCAACATCAAAACTAAACTCATTCATTGAATATAGGAGTCAAAATAAACATACACATTCGAAACTTCTTCAATCTATCGTTACATTACTCAAGCAACAGAGTTTAAACAACTTTAAATACAACATGATTCGAAATCTCAAATTTCAAATGTTACAAGAACTACAAAATTTCTAAAATGTGGTTAAATCCTGCCTTGAATCTCTTTTTCACTCCATTTCTTGCTCATCACTTGAAGGTGGGGACAGGAAGGGGGTGAGCTTGAAAGCTCGTGGGCAATAGTTTATAATAAAAAGATAAACAAAACTTTTGAAAACATTTTTTTTCTTGTCTTAGAAAACTTTATTTCAGTTCATAAAATACTTGTTTTTAAGGCTTCCATCCCAAACATTTATAACTCATTTTCAATGCTGAATTTCATGTGTATGCGAATCATGAATGCATCACTCACATCAACTTGTCATGAACACATAAATATATCAAATGGTTTGGGTAAGTCCAAAACATGACGCACTACACATTTCCAATAAAATGGTCCTGTGTAGTCGTGAATTCTTGAGGAGTCCTTGAGGGAGCTCCATGCCACTAGTGGGCAGGCAAGAGAAGCCTATACTTGAGTCAACGTGTACGTGACGGTTCTTGAGCGACTACCACAAACCCACATAACACATATGTTTCAAATTCTTGTAAACTTGTTGCCCAAAATAGCACTTTTCTTGAAAGCTTGCATTTTCATATACTTGACTATATCTTGAAAACCATTCTTGAAAACATGCTTTTAGAAACATGCTTCTTTTTCAAAAATATCACTTTAACGGTCTTTTCCTTTTGAAAATCATCACTCAAATCATGTAACAAACATATAGCAGACTTCACAAAATCATTCATAAACAATAATGCAACACTTATGATGCAAATAAAATCAGAAAACTTATTTGATTTAAAGAAAACAGTAGTAGTTTATTTACTCTATTATAAACATGTACCCACCTTGATTTCCTTACTTAAAGACTTGACTTGCTCAAAATGCTTCTTCTCTTTGCAAACAACCTGAGATATCAAAGGTTCTTCCATGCTGTTCCTCTTGCCTCTCTTGATTCCTTTATACAATAACAAAAATCTCACTCAATAGGGTTTTCAATTGAAAATCTCTCAAAGCACAATCACTAAAATTGGTT
>JAOSBP010000005.1:14502538-14531439 GCA_027563825.1 Erythroxylum mucronatum
CAATTATGCCCTTAATGAGTCCAAAAAGTCCATTTTATCCTTCCTTATAGGCTTATGTTCTTTTAAACTTAAGTGTCCTGCCAAAAATACCCTTGAACATTCTAACCTAACACTTTCTTCTAAAAAATGTCCCCCATTGACTTAAGTTTTTGATGCCACCGAAATCATTCAATTTGGTTAAGTGATTCAAAAGATATACTTCAAACATTCTTGGACTGCTGTTGTCCATAACAGTATACTATGCACAACTTCCATCTGAAATTTTAAACATCATAGAGACTGGAATAGATTCCAATTTCTTTATACCATTTGTAGCTTCATGTCTCTAGTTCACCACAAATCAAAAATCATCTCATTTGGATCAGTAGAGCTCCAGAAATCATCAAAATACTGAAGTATATTCAGTGGAATAATACCAGTTCATGTCTTTTAAGAGCACACTCATTGTACCCGTCCCATGTTTTTTACTTAATCTTTCTCACTTCATTTCAGATAGCTTTGATTTTTGGTGGAGATATAGAGAAAAGTCTTACGGACCCAATGGTTTAAGAATCAAGACATTTGGAGGTCTAGTGAAGAAGTTATGGTCAAAAGAAGCAACCATGTTTATGAACTCAATCACACTGAACCTGTTTCGGGGAAACAGCCATAACTTTCTGTATAAATTTCTGATTGAGGTGTTCTTTAAATGGTTCAAAAGAGAACTTAGAGAGCTACAATTTCATGAAGACCCTGAAGATAAATTCTTTCAGCTGAGGGTTCAAAAATAGAACAAACGATATGACATCAATTTTGAGACGAAGTGACGTCATGAGACAATACAAGGTTGGGAAAATTGCCATAACTTTCAGTACAGATATTAGAATAAGGTGTTATTTATATGGTTGGAAAGAAGACTTCAAGAGCTACAACTCTTATGAAGACCTCGAAGGCAAATTCTTTCATTAGTCAAAAACAGAACAGATGATATGACATCATTTTTTAGACGAAGTGACGTCATTAGATGATACAAGGTTAGGAAAATTGCCATAACTTTGCCTACAGATATCAGAATAAGGTGTTCTTTATATGGCTGGAAAGAAGACTTTAAGAGCTACAACTCTTATGATGACCTTGAAGGCAAATTCTATCATTTGCGAGGTAGAAAATGGAACAGAAGATGGTGATGAATAGTAACTGAGACGATGAACAGTAACTGAAACGATAGAAATGAATAGTAACTAAGACGATGGGTATGAACAGTAATTAAGACGATGGCAATGAACAATAACTGAGACAATGGCAATGAACAATAACTGAGACGATGGCAATAAACAGTAACTGAGACGATGGAAATCACTTTCTACACTCTTCAGAATATCGACCCTCATAAGGACCATAACTTTTGGCTCAGATGTCTAAAAATTTCATGCTATATACTGTTAGAAAGATAAAAGAAAGATCTACAACTTTCCAGAAGGCAACTTTGCTAAATTTGCCCCTAAAGTTCGAAGACTAGTTTTCCATTCATACACCAACATACTGCACCCAATTCATATCAATCCCATCTGACACATACATGTGCACACTTCAGTCATACATGCACATACCTGACAGAATTGGCGTGTTAACTATCACACTTTCACTTTATCTCATGGCATCGTAATTAAAATCACAAATCACACATTTGCTAAAATCCAAATTTCCTCATTTTATATCATAACTATAATGTACATTGTAGCTTAAAGTTCAACACCCAAGCTTATATAACACCATCCTATAAGCATAACAGCTCAATCTACACAGTACGCTACAAGCATGAGGAATAACAAAAGATAATAACAGATTATGTTTTCAATTCCCGGATGACCAACCTTTAAGCCATATTTGATCGTCAAAGTCACACAAACTATGCTTCTATAGAGTCTTAGAAGTTAGGTCGTCTCACTTTCGAACTTAAAATTATCAACAATGTAATTTTGATGAGTTTTGCGAACTCAGTAGGGTAACCATCCTCGATGGTTCACTCATGTTATAAAATATATTCAATAATAAACATATTATCACACAGTTCATATGAACTTGATTAGCGTCAAGTTCTATCACAAACAAATTGTATTTCAGTCAAATAATTTAATCAAACTATCACTTCATTAAACTTGAATAAAACACAATCATCGATTTAATACCATGTATTCAAATATATAACATTCTTACAGCTTTACAAATCATTCAATTCATATGTAAATGCTATATGTATGAGACTCACATTCATTTTTATATTGTTGGGACTGTGTGCTTTTTCAGTATCCCGTATCACCGGGCTCGTTGATCACAGTAAGCCTTAGGCTCTAACCACATATGTTTAAGCTTTAAGCTCTTTTCAGTAGCAGTATCAGTCAGTAGCAACACCAGTCATAACTGCCTTTATATTACATGTATTGAAATGAAATGCATGCCACAATTTATTCAAGACAATCAATCACTTTCATTCACTTTATCTTAGTCAATACAGTCAGTCGTAGCATTCAGTCACATTTAGTTGAGAATCACTTAGGCAGTCTCATTCACATACAAATAACACTTCCAATGATATTCATATACATCAAAACTCCTCAGATGTTTCATGTCCGAAATCCAATACACAATTAGTACATATTCATCACATATCAAATTCAATTCAGTAATATCAGATCAAATTAAAGTGAGACCATCTTAGGTTACTCACAATTGCTCCCTTAAGCCTATTGCCTTGACGTTCTGGCAATATCAGGATGTAGTCGTGTTACTTACTCTCCTATATGCATTAACATAATTTCACATTACAGTACTGCTTATGTAATTGAGTAAACACATGTATAAATGTATCATGTATCATGCATGTGCAATGACAAATTCTAGGGTATATTCCAGTAACAAATTGATGTACTCCAATAGTCCCAAAATTCACATACTCATTCACTATTCTAACTTTTGCTAAAAGCATCCCATTCGGGTCAACTTTGCATAATCAATAAGAGCAAGAAAATGATGTATTTCTATAACACTTTCTTACAGACAATTGTTCTTCTATGTCTTAAGTTTCTAATGACACTAAAATCATTGAATTTAATTCATTATTCTATGAGTTATGCTCAAAATACTACAAATTGAGTACATTTGAAATTTTGGTTAGAGTATGATCATGCATTCAAGTCGTACAACCCATATCTTTGAATTCCAATATCCAAAAATTACAACATTTATATCGATTTAAAGATAAGAGAATAAGATACAACTTTAGCGAAGACACCTCAGTCTAATTCGGCCTACGTCAATACAGTTTATTCAATAACCATAGGTCATGATTTCTGTCCCTGGTAGTGCTACAGCTTAAGTCAAGACTCAATTTCATGCCAATTTTGAAAGAATTAAAATTTGACTTCTTCAAGAAAGTTGTAGACATATGTCTCAAGTTTAATCTGAATCAAGAATCAACTCATTTGGAAATCTAAAGATCAAGATATAATCAAAATACCGAAGCATGTTCAATGAAAATCCTCCAGTTCATAACATTCCAACACATTTCCTCACTTTCATCCAATCAATCTTTTTCAAATCAATTCAGATGGCTCTAAATTTTTATGGAGAGGAAGAACAATGTCTTAGGAGTGTATTGGTTCAATTTTCAAGTCATTTGAAGATTGGATGAAAAAGTTATATTCAAAAGAAGCAAAGTTGTTAAGTAAAAATACTCTAGTTCATATTCAAACTTCAAAAACCAAAACCATTCACGTATTTCGTCAAAGGTTCTGCACTTTGATTCTTTTTCTGCATCCTTTCTAACCCATTAATTATCACTGAAACTACTTCTTCCTACCCGCACTCATGCATGTATCTATTTTCACACACTAAAACATCATCAACACAAATCCTTTACAAAGCCCATAACACTTTCGGTGGATGGAAATAACGAAAATAAAGAGTAATAACACAAGATTTAGATTGAAGTTCTTATTTTAATATCAAAATCCAAAGCCAAATACACAACCAAAAGCAATTAGCTAATTCGATGATGAGATGTATGAACAAAAGGAATTTTGGTGTTGATGTATACGGTGAAGAACAAAGGTGGAGAAAACAACAATGGCTACAATAATTTCTGTTTTAGCCTAAACATAACCACTTGCATGTATAGCACCTCTCCATATGTCACCATGCATGTGAGCCATTTTTCACATCTATAAGCTGCCACATGTCACAATATAATTGGTCCATTATTTCAATATTTTTCCTAGTCTCAATTACCCAAAAATTTCACAAATTTCCTAAAATTTACAAAAAATTACGAAATAATAATGACACTCTCCAAATAAATTTTTGATACATAAAAATCATAATTCATATTTTAATCGCATTTAACAATCAATTATACTCGGAAAATGTCAATGAATGCATGTACTATTTTAATGTATCAAAAATAAATATTCACATGTGTGTGAATATACAATAATGCATGAGCATGAAATGCACTTCTAATTTCTCACAGTACATTCAATTCACTATTTTGGGGTCTAGCCCCGAATATGGGATGTTACATAATTTATGAGAAATACTTAGAAATTTAGTTTAATTTTTCAAATAGTTGAATTATTAAATTAAATTAATTATCAAACCAATTCCAAAAAAAATTTAGAAAAGTGTTTTCTAATTTTTTGAAAATTATTTTCAAAGGGTTAATTTATTAGAAATGCCTAGAAATTTAGTTTAATTTTTCAAAGAGTTGAATTATTAAATTAAATTAATTATCGAACCAATTCCAAAATTAAAGTAATTATTTTTCTTAATATGATTAAGATTAATAAGTATATTGGTTCCTACTAAGTTTTAGAAAAGTACTTTTTAAAATTAAAATTAATCAGCTTCAATTAAATTGAAATTAATAAATTAGACTCCTTAAAATTAAGAAAAGAATCTTTCTTAATTATATTTATTTAATTCAATTTGATTGAGATAAATTAAATTTATGATTTTATTTATTTACAGAATTATTATTCAATTTATTTAAAAAGTGATTCTTCATTTATGAATAATAAGTTTCTTGTTTTTTTACAAAAAGTGTTTTTCTTGATTAAATTTTGAAATTTTTTTTGATTTATTAATTAAGAAAAATGAGATTTCTTTAATATTTTTGAAAATAGTTTTTGAAATTATTAAAGAAAAATTGTCTAATTAATTAAGAAATCAATCTCTAAATAAATAATATAAAGAACTTTCTTAATTAAATTTAAAAGTGTTTTGTTTAATTTTGGAAGTAGTTTCTTTTTAATATTAGAAAATTAATTAAGGAAAAGTTCTTTCTAATGAGATTAGAATAGTAATTTTTAATGAGATTAAAAATAGATTTCTAATTGGATTAGTATGTATTACTTATATAATTTTTTAAAAGAAGTTTTTTAAAATTATAATAAGTGCAAGCATAATTTATTGAAAATTGTTTTCAATCATATTTTTAAAATGGAGTCAAGATAATTGGAAATAGTTTCCAATTGCATTTGAAAATTATTTTCAACTCAAAATAAATTTCTCTTTGGAATAGTTAGTTCATTTAAGAATCTATGAGTTTAATTGAATTCAATTTTTTCAAGGAGTTGGAAATATTATTTTAAATTATGAAGATCAATAACTAGAATCAAACAAAGTTTGATGTTTTATGCATGTAATTTGATTATGAGTGCATAAGTTGCATACTTTATTTATATGTTTGATATATCTATATATATATTGGATGCACTTTAAATTGTATTTTTTATATGTGTGATATTTTACATGCAATTTTGTATTTGATGAGATGAACAAAATTAAATTCATCACTAAAATATTATGTACACATTGAGAATGTAATTGTTGCCTTTTATTGTTATAAAAATAAACAAAAGTTCTGTTTATTGTTAGGCTTGTTGAACAAACTCAAGGCCATTTTAACCCGAACATGTTTAGTATTATGATAGTAGGTTTTACTTAACTAAATATCTGTGAGCTAGATGAGCAAACTCATAATCACATGAAACTCATAATCACATGAATTTAGAGGCAGGGTTAGTAATAACATAGAAGATATAATTTAGCAAAAGCTGTCGCATAACGAATCTAGGAGTCACATGAGATGTGATTGATAAAATTGTTATCTATCTAATTTAAGTTTAGTTGGTTTGTTGAACAAACTTATGATCAACTATACTTGAATGAGATCCTAGCCCATTATAAAGATTAGAGTAATCTTTCCAAATAGTAGTGAGGGCTATTGTTTTGAATAAAATAGTGGGAGTAACTAAGAACATAATTAAAGTCCTAATCTCATTTGGTTGTCAGGGCATGTAATTAATTACTTGCTTTTCTTACATTTATATTTTGTTCTGAGTGGAATTTACCTTGTTTAGTATAGTTGATACTAAGAGTTAGTGAACCATATTTCTTAGACATAGGATTATGTTTGAGAAGAATTCTCAAAGTTAGAAAAGAAAAATTGTATGCCTATTATGCAATTTCGCTATAATCCCTATTGAGGATTCAATGACAAAGTTTTAGAGATATGTCAAAATTATATAGATGACAAAATGTATTGAAATTTTGAGTTAACTAATGTCTCATAAAATTTGACGACAACATGTAAAATGTGTCTCAACATTATGATAGCAAATGCAAAATGTTGCATAGAGTATAGCTGAAAGGTATAGTATTTTGTTTGAATTGTTCCACTTAATTTAGCCTATTAAAAGCACAAACATGGACATCAATTAAAGGAATTTTCTATAGTATAATAATAGTTGTCATAAGAAGAAAATGATGCATGTTTTTTTGTTACCTATACTAGATATGATAGAGATCATATGTATTCCTAGTTCATGCTTATGAGTATTTGATACTGAATTTAGATTCAATATTTTTTATAATTTTCAAAGCATGATAAGAAACATTGTTAAGTAAAAGTAGTTAATCCAATCTTATACAAATAATTTGTATGTATTGGATCAAAAGATGCTTATGTTTAACATAAATGACAAGAATAAAAGTTGGATAACTGAGACTATCCTTTTATGCCATGTTGGTTAAATAAACATAACGAGACATACTAGGATATGTGTATTCTTTTGATTATAAATCATATGAAACTTGTTAAGTTGAAGAATAACCAAATCAACTTTTGGTGAAAGGATGATGATGGTATTGAATAATTAAATTTATACATGTGATGTATAAGCTAGAATAACAATTCATAGAAGGATAATACTTATATTTCATTATATTACTAATGACTTTACGTGATATAGTCATATGTATTAATTAAAAGGGGTTTAAATCTAAGTAGAAATTAAGCATTGAGAATGCTAAAGTACTTTGATGAGATTATTGTTGTGGGTTTTAAATTTTTAATTATCTATAAGGAATGAGATTCTCTGGTGATTACCTCCGCAACTAAATTCATAAGAGTATTGATTTATATGAGGAGGAAAAATACAATATAAGACATTGTATAATGCAACAACAATTTTTCCTATACCCATGCCTAGTACAATGACTTACCTTCAATAATTCCAATTGAATCAATTAGCAATATTCATATTAGATATGAAACACTAATTCTTTAAAAGAGTTAAAGTTAATGATTTAAGAATGTGATGTTTGGTTAAAGCATACATTATCCATTAAGTTTAGAACTAAAATGGATAATAAAAGGTTATGAGATATCTAAAAGATTGGATATAATCCTATAGATCCATTGAACAAATTGTTTGACTCAATGTATACTTATAGGAGAATAATTCTCAATATAAATAGTAAGAGTAAGATCAAATTTGGAAGGTTCAAATCTCATGATAATGCATCCAATTAGAACTATTGCCTTTGTTGATACATTTAATGTATAGTTCAAAGGCGACAAGACATTTAAAGATTTCCTTTCATAATGAATTCAAGGAGTTTGTTTTGTAGATGATCGTGAATTTATCATGTCTGCAAGAAGGTAAGTGGAAGTATAATTGTCCTCTTCAGTGGGAGTATTTAGAGACATGTTGCTCACAGAGAACAATAATTCTAAATTTCAATTGTTGAAAAGAAAAATTTTCCAAGAACAACTCTTGTTGGATCGAAAAGGTAACAACTTAATTTTGCGAGTTAGATCTATAGAGAAGATAGATTAGAAGTTGTTCACCTATTCTAAGTATAAGTATATAGATAATATACTAAAGGTGTTTAGTATTTAAGATATTTGATACGTATAAAGTATTAAAGATATTTATTATTATATGTGAGTTAATATTTAAGTTCAAGATGATAAGCATATTACTTTAGAAGTAAATCTTGGTTTATTTTAATTAAGAACAATATCATTCAAGATTGGAGATATTCCAATGTACCAATGGTTGCTAATTAAACCCATAATACATTTGTCATTTATTGGAAATCATTAATTGGATCAATAAGTTCTTAAGTGAACTTGATATAATTCCTTGTATTGTTGAAGACAGTAATGTACTGTAGAACATTAGAGCCACTGGGCATGCAAAATGAGCTAAGGTCTCATAAAAGATCCAATGATGTATTGAAGCAAATTTTCTTAATTATGATAATAATAATTAAGAAGAAAGTTGTAAGATTTAAGTAAGTGCTCACTATAGAGAATCTTGTCGAATTCTCTCATTAAGTCACTATCCTATCAGTAGTATAATCGTAATATGGTGATATAGTATGAGATACTTAAATGATTGGCTTAATGTAAGTTGGAGATTATTACTTTATGCCCTATAACCAATCGATTCGTTGTAGTTTAGTGACAAAATAATTTAAAGACATTATTTATCTTGTATATATTTGGATGTATGTGATAAAGTCCATAAGATAATTATACATTGCAAATGAAATTATAATAAAATTATAATTATGAGATTCATATTTCATTTATGTATTATCCCTAAATTGTTTCTAGTCAATGTTTTAATAATACTGGACATTAATAGAACGTAAAAAAGACTAGCACACATTATATATTTTTTCCTTATGAAGGAAATAGTCAATCTCATAGGCTAGTATGGAGATACTTAAACAAACGTGTGTGTGATTGATAGAGAACAAGTTCATTGGATTGACTCGATATGAAAAATCCATTTAAAATATTCCTTGTATGTTTATGGAGTTCTCATTGTGATGATTGTATAAATGATCTTTTAACTTGAGGTCTCTAATCACTTTGACATTTCTAAATCACTTTGACATTTATAAATATTTAGGTGGCCATCATGCGTTGCTAGACATCAATATTGATTTATGATTATAAATTATTTAATTAGAGAATTAATGATAAATTAATAGGAGTTTTAATTTATCTAATTCTAATTATAATTTATAATCATTGTCAACATATTTGAGAATTTAATGGATCTCACATAAAGAATGGGTTGAAGAGAGAAAAGATATTTTAATCAAATTGGACTTGATTGTAAAGTTTGAGCAACTTTATAGTTAAATATGAGATATTTAATAAATAAGGACCAACATGAGATATTGGATCTTATTTGGGCATAATTTGTATTTAATTAGAATAACTGTTCAAAACCTATTATAAATAGACTTAAGCTCTATGGATCTATCACTTCTTATTTAACCTTCTTTGTAAGAGTTATACAGTTATCTCAACTTGTTATATAGATATTATTAACGGCTAGACACTTGTAGGCTATGATGATTGAGATGGATCAGTTTTGGAAACGATTTGAGGGGTATGAAAAGAATATGATCAAGCTTTGGAATAGGGTACAAATTACAATTCATGTTTTATTATGATTTATGCACTAATCATTTTATATAATTAAAGTGATTTTCATTTTTTAGAAATCAAAATATGAAAAAGTTTCCTAATTATTCTGTTATAGCCGAGATCGGATCTCATCCCAATTTTATAACAGCAACACATGAAAATGGAAAAAGGAAAACTTCTACCTAGTATATTTTCTCCTTTGATTCCTTAACAATTTAAATTAGACATTAGACAAGAAAAAAACGGTATTGTTTGTTCTCTTTAAACTTTCCTTTTGACTTTCTTTGTTTTCTATGTTTTTTAATTAGACTAAAATTACTTGGTTATCCCTAGAAACATATGGCAGTAATTTTCGTTGTCTGATTGGATGCATTAAGAATTTTAAACTACTGAAAAACTTCGAAGATCACGTACATCTGCTATAGATCTGGTGAATGTTGGGCGATTGCTTTTTTTTGAAACTAAGTGTATTTACTGATGAAACTCGGCGTCACACTGTAGAGTGTTCAACAAAAAATCTGGTGATATGTCCCAGCTTGTCCTATGGGGAAAACCAGTAGCTACTTTAGCTAACAAATGGGCTACCATATTAATATTATTGGGCACCCATTTAAGAGAGCAAGATTGAAATCTACCAAAAGTTAATTTACAGTCATCCAATATTACGCCCATCTCATTGATGCCCTAATGTGAACCATAGAATCTCTGCACTAATTGAAGGCAGTTTGTTTTCACCTCCACTGAAGTAAAACCCATATGAGTTAACCAGAATAAAGCTTCCTTGAAAGTCACAGCTTCGGCTGTGTGTAGTTGGAGATCGAAAACTAGAGAGGCAGTTTAGAAACTGTCCATGCGTGTCGCTGATTACTATACCATACAACGTGATCCCCTGAGCCATTTGAATGGCTGCATCAAAGTTGCACTTCACTGTTCCTTCGGTAGGGCCTGACCACCGCACAACATTGACTGCTTCTCTTTGTGGTGTTCCAGAAATGACTGGCGGATCTTGGGTGGTCTTCCACTCTTCGAAGTAGTTGCTTGAGTTGACACTAGGACACTGGGGTCGAGCCTTTTCTACCGCCAAATGAAAGAGTTTCTGGCTTTCCATAGGTGCCATAGAAGGACGCATGCCCAACCCACCTCCTTTATCTGGCCAGTCAAAAGATCCTGCAAAAAGGTAAAAAAATATGGGGCAACCGGATACACATCAATTAATGCCCAACATGCTCTAACGTGTCCACATTCTAACAATGCATGAGAAATAGTTTCTGCCTCATCACAATATGGGCAGTGTTCCTGCATTTTTAAGGTCGCTCTCACCAGAAGAATTCCTCGACAAGCTCTCCAAAGGAATTTTTTCAATTTGGGAGGAAGCGGAAGCTTCCAAAGGCCCACATGATGCTCGTGCTCTATGGTACTTAACCATTAGAGGGCTGCTCTATATCCACACCTAATTGAGTAGAAGCCATTTGTAGTGAAATGCCATATCATCTTGTCCGTGTAGTTAGTCCTAGGTAAAGGAATGGATAGTATATGTTCCATATCAATGCTGCAGAAAATACCCTGTATGAATTGTATATTCCATGCCTTCTTTTCGGGAAGTTAGGTCCTTCACTTTTAAATGTTCAAGTCACTCCACCATTGGTGACTGTACAAGAAAATCCGATTCCCGCGGTAACCACGGGTCATTCCAGACATATATGATCTCGCCATTGCCGACTCTCCACCATGTGCCTAACTTAACCAAGTCTCTAGCTTGTAACATACTCCTCCAAATAAAACTAGGATTACATTCGTTCAGTGCTTCCAGGAAAGAGTGCCTGGGGAAATATTTAGCTTTGAGTATCATTGCTGGAAGAGAAGAAGGGTTGTGGACAAGCTTCCAACCTTGCTTGGCTAGCATTGCTAAGTTATACCAGTGTAAGTTTCGAAAACCCAGTCCTCCTGTAATTTTAGACCCACACATTCTATCCCAAGTGAGCCAGTGCATTCGAGCTCCTCCATCGGTCTTGCTACCCCACCAAAAAAAGTTCATCAGCTTTTGAAGTTCATCACATGTGGTGAGTGGAAGCAAAAACACATTCATGCAGTATGTGGGCAGAGCTTGGCAGACATTTTTTAGGGGAATTTCCTTACCTGTTCTAGAGAGTAGTCGGTTACTCCACTGTCTAAGTCTTCCTGTTAATTTTTCCTTGAGGTAATTAAAGATTTGTTTCTTTTTCCTACCTATCAGGGAGGGCAACCCCAGATATTTTCCTTGATCAAGAGCATATGATACTCCTAGAATCTCCTCCATTTCACTCGTCATCTGTGGACTCACATTTGAGGAGAAGAAAATACCAAATTTGTGAAGGTTGTCGGCCTGCTCCGAAGCTTCTTCATATTCAGATAGGATTTGTTTTATAGAGACATAATCGAAAATAGAAGCTTGGAAGAAGAAAAAGCTATCATCGGCAAATAGTAAATGCGAGATGGGCGGGGCATTTCTCGCCACCCGTATGCCATGCAGTCAACCTTTAGCTTCTGTCTTTCTTAGTAAGAAGGTAAGGCCTTCAGCACAAAAGAGGAACAAGTAGGGCGAGAGGGGATCACCTTGGCGAAGCCCCCGTTTGGGTGCTATCAGACTCACTTCGGCTCCATCAGTAAGACACTATAATGCACTGTTTTGACGCACAACATAATTGCCTCTACCCATTTGTTGTGAAAACCCATATTTCCCATAATAAATTCCAAATATTGCTAGTCAATCCTGTCATAAGCTTTTGGGCGATTGTTTGTGTTAGAGATTTTGAATTTAATAAGAATGCATCACTGTCTCTCTTTTATCTACATGGACGGAGCCACAGTGCACTTGCCCCCACTGCTTCTAAAAATTTTTAATTTAAAATTAATATCTTAAATTTTAATTTTATAAAAATTTAAATTTGGCCCCAATTAAATTAATGGTGACAAATAAATAATTAAAAAATATAGATATATTAAGATATCAAATAAAAAATAAAATCTGAGTCCATCTATTTTTTTTAAGATTACACTATTATTTGAGCCCATGACTTTTTTAAATGAAAGCTTACAAATAGGGAGATAAAAACTATATGCTTAATTGCCTTTTTTTATTCAAATTTTTCTACTCTTTTGGCTTCTTCATCACACTACTTTTTGTCTTTTTGGCTTTTCTTCCCCTGACTCCACAAGGACTATCACACCCAAAGCGCAAAACAATAATCTATATTGAACGTAATTGTGGAAAGGATTCTCCCACAGGCCTCACTCCATTCTAGTGCTGATGGGTAAATTCTCACTTTTTTCTTTACAAGAATGTATAGTACGTATATTTAGAGATGGGTTCTTGTAAGTTGTAATAGAGTTGGTACAGTTTTAATCTTACATTCTTTTAGACTTTTAGTGAAGACTCAAGATTAGATTTCTCATTGTAGACAAAAAATCGTAGCATATAAAGTTGTAAAAATGAATAAAAACAGTACAACCCATCTAACACTAGTGATAATAGGGATAAAAGAAGTACCCTAAATGCCCTTATAAATAAAAATAGATGGGTTCAGATTTTATTTTTTATTTGATATCTTAATATATCTATAATTTTTATTATTAATTTTTATCACCAATTAAATTAATGGCGGCAAATTTTAAAATTTTTAATGGAATTAAAATTTAAAATAATAATTTAAATTAAAAAAATTTCAATAATATAAGAGTACTTGAATATTTTGCCTCCCACTCAAAATAATTTCTGGATCCGTCCCTGTTTATCTAGCCAAGTTATTAGCAATATAAAGCATATGGATAAGCCCTTTTAATAAATTTCTTTGTTCACAGTACATGTGAATACAAGTAACGATAGTTTCCAGTTTATCTAGAAGAGACCTGCCTTAATTAATACTAGAAAAGGAAAAAATTCAATCAGAGACACCATGTAACTTTTATCCCAGGAGAGGAAACAACTCGTGAACATAGAAAAAGGTAGAGCCTCACGTGGCCGTCTTGGTAAATATCGCCCTAATTAAAGCATGATGTATAATGCAGCAGTCATAACTTTAGACCAGGAATTCGTTTGGTATATGATACGTTCATAACGTTGGACCACTTACTGAAGATTGAAACTGGATTGGAAGAGAGGATCGCGAAAATGTGCATACATTTGCACCAACTTCTTGGACAACTGATGCGTGAATGCTCATAATGAATAGAAATGATCCATAATTGGAGGAAAGAGGGAGGTGGTTGACGGGTGTTCGATCAGGAAACCCTACCAAGATTAAATTTATGCTTAGCTCTTGACAAAGAATGTTGTGGATACGACAAAACAAGCCAAACACATACAGCGCTTTGAGGGTCTTGATATCTACATCTATGGCTCATTTTTTGACAGACCATACGTTCGATGCCCACACCTTTTAATGCACTTCTGACCATTATTAGGCACCTTCTATTGGGACCATTTTATTGGCAGCGAGAACTCACCAAACCTAGGTAGCTAGATATTGGGGTTCTTTTCCACTCTTAACTTGGACAGAGCTTGCAGGTAAATTACCCTTTTAACGCTAACTCAAGTTAGAGGTTGCTTGTGTGACTTGACTTGTTCGTCTGCGAGTTATGAGCCTGCTCTGCTTTCCGAGTAATGCATTACAAATTTGGTTGGATTCGTTAGCCACCTGCCGTACGCTTGGCGTCTCAAAACTGATAATTGAATCTTTTCCAATCCATTTAATGATTGAGAACTAAGAGCATGCTAGCTTTTTTAGTGCCTATCAAAGATTGCTTCCTGAACTCCCCAAAGCACCTTTTGCATTTATAAGAGTGCAGTGAATAAAATGGTCTTATTGATAAATTATCTATTTCATGATCCGAACAGACATTTAGAATATTATGGTCATCTTAAATTGTAGAACAAGTTTAGTTACATAACAGTTATTTATTTCTATATTTTCTTTCTTTTATAAAACTTGGAAAAAATAGCCTCTTTTTATTAAATTGGAAACTGATTTTCTATTTTAAGAATATAAAAAATCATAAATTACATAAACGTAACAATGACTAAAGTAGAAACTGCCATAAATAAATTGCGATATATTGTCTTCGAAAGCAAGATAAAAATATACAAAAAGAAAATTGAAATGATTTTTGAATGTTCATCAAAGAAAGTTTCCTCAATTTTTCTATTTTTTAAATAAAAGCCAAAAACTCACTTTTGCTACAAACTATATTTTGGAGAGATTATAAAAATCATTAAATCTCTTATTTTTAAATTATTTTTTTATCGAAAATACTTGATAATTTTTTACAGTAGCACAGTAAACACTGTAATTGTTTTGCAATTGTCGGCCACAAGTCCCCCAAGTACCTTTGCATCCTAAGAAGCCTCCGTGAATGAAAGCCTCTGTATAAATCACTTAAAAAACTACAAACTTTGAATTGTTTACCAACTGAATAATAGTTGTAGGTTTTATTATTATAAAAAATGAAATTACAATAGTTATAATTATCAGCAAATTCATTTATATCATTTTTCATTTGAGAAAATAATCCTTTTGCATACAATTCCCGATAGAATTAAGGTTTTTTTTAAAAGGTTCATGTTTTATTATATAGTTTGTATGCAAGAAAATATATATTTAAATATAAAACTCCAAACATTGTTTTAAGATTATACAAAGAATTACTTTTGAAATGATTTTAGATTAATATTCATATATTATCACGAAACGTAACTTAGTCCTTTGTTATAAATTTTATGTACTGAGATTATAAGGGCCCTTGAATTTCAAGCGCGGGTTACGGATACACCATCAATATATAGTGGACGAATAGAAAATAACTTGAAAGCAGTCGGTGATATGGACAACACTATGGTCTATGCAGTAGATTTGTATGGCTGACTGAACTGACAAGATACCAGAGACAATATTGATCGTAGAGTCTTTGGCTACAAACTTAGGAATGGTGACGCTGCACGTGTGACAGTGATGCGTAGTTAAGAAGTTAGATGGATTATAAACATGGGTACAGAAACATACGTAAGATTTGGCCCAGCTCTCCTTCAGTTCTGTCTTTACTTTTGTTATCTTCTTTCTGGTTCACGCATAATGTGATCTTCACGTCATAATTATACATGTCTTTTCTTATAGCCACTGAGAGCTACGGTGGATCCTTCTTTTCAGGTATACCAGAAATCACAGTAACACAGTCGAGATTTCAAAATCTCCTAAATTATGAACATTACTGTAGACGTTGGTCTCATCGTGAAAGGTGGCCAACCGACGAAAAATTAAGAACCAAAGACCCCAAGTCCACTTATATGTCCCACTAATCTAATAGATGAAAGTCACACTTCGGAATATGCAATAGATTGGGATTAGGCCAAAGCCTTATCCTTTTTATTTTGAAGAAGGTTAGGCCAAACTTAGCCAGCTCTTATGAAAATTATAACCTACCAACTTGTACTGTTATCTCTCTCAGCAAAGAACAGCACTTGAAGATTTAGACATGTCTAAGCGCCTTGACAATAACGAAACGAAGCTGGGACAGCCCACGAATATGACATATGTCAAACACCAAATTGGTGCATAACTAAATGTTGCATTACCAAGATAGGACTATTTGCACTTGAAGGAAATTCCTGCACTTTCGTGAGACTATTAAAGCCTGCCTAATTTATTCTTATTCAACATCTGATATAGATGTCAATCACTCCTCAATCAAATTGGATGGCCCTGAGAATGATTAAGATACATTTATATCAGATATGGCAATTACTCCTCAATCAAATTGGATGGCCCTAAGAATGATTAAGATACATCTATATCAGATGTTGAATAAGAATAAATTAGGCAGTTATCGATTTGACAGAAAATATATATGTACTAATTAGACTTCCCCGCTGCTTTTTGTTTATACTTTTCTTAAGAAATGATTCATCAGTTAGATTTCAATATATATGCAAATAAAAGAAAAAATATAAGCAACTTATTAAATTCTGAGATCAGTAGAACTTGGTTTATGAAGGGTTTCAATTACTATTTAAACTGTTGTTAGGTTCAGTGGGTAATTTAACTTACAAGGTTTCTTGATGCGAACAAGATTTGTAGCATATTCGAGTTGGTCCAAATGCGTTTCGTATGAAGTTTTATTTTACAGTTTGGCGAAAAGTCAATTACAGGAACGAATTACAAATGTTATCCTGATCTAGGGACAGCAAACCCCAGAACATCAAGGTTGAAGAACACGAGAAAGATTACGTAGAGTACTTTACCGCAGGGCGAAGGTGGCATGATTCTCAAGATTACGACTCAACTTTGGCATCTAATAGGCAGAAAAGTTTCTCATTTACAAAACTCCAATCACGTGCACGAAAGTTTTTGTTCTCCGTAATTTTTGGTGAAGACAATGGCTGTGCAGATATTGTCATGCCTTTGCAATGCCTGCCTGCTTGACACTATTGGGGCATATTTGCTCTTTATTTCTCGCCACAAGACGTCAAGAAAAAACAAAAAGCCAAAATCTCTGCAAACCCGAGCTTGAACGCACGAGTCTTGTGCTGGAAATAGGACAACTTTTTCTTGGGAATGATGTAACCTTTTTACTTTCCTAAATTTACGTTAAAAGAATTGGCAAATCTTATCAGTTGTGATATTCTTGATTATCCATCTAAGTTTTTATATTTTTAATTCGTTCACCTTAGTTCTTATATTTTGTATTCTCATTTAAGATATTTCAATTGAGTATTTTCGGACAAATTTATCTTTGGAATCAAGAGATTAAAAAAATTTATTTCAATAATCTAAGGACAAATTTGTCCGAAAATACTCAATTGGGGTATCTTGAATGAGAATAAAAAACACAGGAGCTAAGGTAAACGAATTAAAAACACAAGGACTAAGATAAATAATCAAGTATATCACAGAAGCTGCTTTATATGATTTGCCAAAAGAATTCCCTGAGTTTTCTAAGGTGACGGCAATCGGATAGCTGTCACAACACATCTTTTTAAAATTTAAAATATAAAATAATATTTTTAATTAATTTCAGACTTAAAGCTTAATTTTTAAAAATAAAACGAGAAGAATTGATCGTCAAGTTGATACGAGTCTGGGCTTAATAAATTAAAATCACTTAAATTTAAATTTATGAATGAGTCTATTTTTATCTCAATTTCCTGAATTAATTAGAGTTTTCAAATTCCCGCTTTCAAACTTAAGTTTGTCTTATTATTTATAATTATTACAATTGTGAATGTAATTCGCAGCTGACAGTTTAACTGATTAACTGATCACTTGGGATCATACAATTAACTAAGCGACGATCGACCTCTTGCCAACTTTCCCTTGCCTTTTAATTTGTTGAAATACGGTGCTATCAGGATGCAACTTGCTTGACAGTGACAAAATTTTTGTTCGGCGTGTTCGCCAGGTTGTAAGGTGGTGGTCTACCATTAAACAAAACTTCGTCACTATTTTCTTGCTCTTAGTTGGCCTTTCTCCCGACAATACTTCGACTAAAGCAATATGGACATAGACCAAAAGTACCCATTTCACACTTCAAAATTCAAAATTACATTGTCCAAAATTATTTTTTTAACACCAACATTTACATTAAAATATAACTTAAACCTTAATATTTTGAAATATTTTATTTGAACTATCATGTTTTTAAAATGTTCAAAACAGATTTTAAGTAACAGAATTAATTTCTGAGTAATTAAATCTCACATCAACACTAACATAGCATTGTTTATTACTTTTTAATAATTAGATAGCATACTTGGCTTTCATGTGGCAAATTAGGATTCATTATAAAAAATTTAAAATGATTTCTTATAATTATTATTATTGAACCCTAATTAGCTTAATTAAATATTTAAAATACCTAATTAGTGAATTCTCTAATTAGCAAAACCAAGCTTATTAATTAGGGATTAGGGGTTCATCCAAATCCCTAATTGAACAACCTGCTTTCCCTCCCCCTCATTCACACAGTTATTTGTTTGGAAATTTTCACCACTTCATTTTTGCTTCTCTCTCCCGTACGTGCTTGCCTGCTCCCTCATTCTTTACTCTCGCATCTTCTTCTCCACGACTTCTATCTTATGTAGTTCTTCCTCTATTATCTATATGCTTTGTGTTTCGTTGCCTTTTTTCTTCTCACTCTAGTGGTATGACTAGAATTTGTAATACTAGTTCCCGATTGTTTTTTTTTTAAATAATTTGGGTTCTCCTCCATTTCGCTTAAGAACTGTTCATTCGTTTCTATCTTATCTCATAATTTGGTGTTGTTTCTAACACTTTATGGGCTTTAATATTATTCAAATCTTAGTCCTTAATTGCAACCTTGTTATTTGGTCCGTGTGACAATTCTTCTGTTGCCATCTTTGAACTAGAATTATCAATTTTAAGAGAGACTACTTCTATTCTAAGAAGCACGGAAACGGACACGTACACGTGACACGACACGGACACAGATACGGGGACACACCAACTTCTAAAATTTGGTGGACACGGACACGACATATATATATATATATATATATATATTATAAAATTTAGAATTAAGAAAAAAAATTCAGAATTCATAATATGATAAATATTGATTGTTGTGTTTCAAAACTTCCAATATCTTAATAGTTCATACATATTTTTGTACTTTATAAGCCCCTCTCAAAAAATATGGAACATATATATGCACTTTTTGTGGGTGTTCGTGTCGGACACGTGTCTGACACGCAGACACGGCTCTATTTTGCCGTGTCCGTGCTTCTTAGCTTCTATTTGGTTGCCTAATTTTTGTTCTTAAAGCTACAGAAGATGAAACGTTTGTAAATGAAGTTCTAATTTACAATGTGTCAATTGTTTCACGTCTTTCATGCGCCACCTAGATATAATGTGCCTTGAGATTGTTTGTCTATGTAGTGATTTTAGGGAGAAGGGTTTTTCTTATAGTGCTTGTTTATTACTGGGTTTTCGTTTTACTTTGAAAAGGTTCCAAAAGAACTTGCCTATTAGAACTCTAATAGGGATAAGGCTGATGAGTAAGTCTAGATGTGAAAATTGCTTTGATGGTGGAGTTGTTGGTACTATTGTGGGTCAGAAATTGAATCTTAAAAATATGACTGAGGAGCTTGGTTTGTCAAAAATTCCTTAAGTTATTATTATTATTATGGTAATGATGATGATGATGTAATTTTATGTTACATATATCAACGCAACACCCAGATCTTGTGTATCAGCGAGATTTTTTACTGGCTTGTTGTTGTTCTTGTACATATAAACGCAACTATCATCACCTATTTTGTTATAAAATTTTATTGTTGGCTTATTGTTTTCCTTTGTTAGCTCATATAGGCCCTCGAGATTTGGTGACTGTACAGTGGTAATTGTAGTGACGTCCTAAAGCTATGACTCGAAGTATTCTACTATCACAACATTAAATTTAAATGATGGCAATGTGTTTATTTTTGTGGTTTAAAAGCCCTATTAAGAACCTTATAGATTGCTTATAATATAGGAAGGATATTATATGGATGCCCCAAAATATCCAGTATATTAATAACATAAAAATGTTGATATAAATATGTATAATGTTTATTTTGTTACTTAATTTTATTTCAAGTTGGACAATATGCTTTTTTTAAGTGATACCATGAGAAATTTACAAAGAGGGTTGTTAAGGTGATTTATAAATTGAAGAAAGAAGTATGTATGTTGAAGAAGGATGCCTAAACAACTACAATCGAATCAAATACAATAACGAAAATTGAGAAGCAAATAAAGATAATGAAGCAAGACATTATTTTGTTAACAAAAGAGAAAAATGAGTTGAAATTTATTTTAGTGATTATTGTAATAGGGTTTGTTGTGCTTTTGGTGAGTGTTATTATCATAATTTTAATGGGAAAATGACACTAAATTACAATTTTTTGTTTCAAACTTGAATTCTAAAGAATGAATAATGATATGATTGTGCACTAGAACTTCTATTGACACCTATTATATAACATATTGAATTTAATCATTATTCCATCATTCTCATTATTTGCACTATAACTTCTATTGACACCTGTAATATTTTGTAATTCATAATGGGGATATATTTGGAATTCATTAATCAGTGGTTGAAAACATATCAATGTTAGATATAAATTTGGAATTCATATGCAAAAGTGAAAAATACATTTATGATTGTTGGAATGCATATATAAAAGTAGCAGATATATATACATGCCAATAACACGTCTATTTGATATATGCTTATTTGACTATAATTATAAACCCATATTTAACATGTTTTACTTGTTATTTTATAGTTTTGTTGTATATTTGGTACTTAATTTACTCTAAGTGTATCTATAAGTCATAATTGTCTTCATGGACCAAAAGGCGAAGAACTCAAATGCAATCGTGACATGCAACAAAGATTTGAAGCCAATAAGAACCTATAAGAATGTGTGTAGAGAGTGTGTAAATCTCTGTAAACGTATGAAGATTTAAGAATTTTAGTTCTAGTCGTGAGGAGTTACATGACCATGTATATTGATATATATGATCATGTATGTTACCCATGTAAGTCTCTGTGCCCATGTGAAATCATGAATATAGGTGTTTTTAATTATACAAGATCTCCTACATGCTTGTGTAAGTGAAAGTGTATATCCCAAAAATCCTAAAATTTACTATAAAAGGAAGTGAGTGGAGGCAAACAAAAAGGAGCCAAGTTTTTAAGAAATTTAAAGTCATGAGACACATTTAGAGGTGATAGTTCTGATCAAGGGATAAGGTAAACATAAAGAATGTGTCAAGAGATCCATTAGATAACAACATCAAATCTAAACTTGCAAGAAGATCCAACAGAAGAAAAAGAGAGATTTAGAATTATGATATCTTTTTTTATTAGCTTTTCTACAAATTTATCTTTGATTTTGTTTTCTATGAGTGGTAACTAAACTTGTTTAGTGTCTATGTGTGATGAACCCTAGTTTATAATAACAATATGTTTTAATTTTTTATTTAATGAAATTATATTGATTGATTTATTGTGATTCAATTATGAGTTTTATTATTGTTCTAATATATTCGAAATATTAGTGCATAATTTGATTTCATATGACTGTGATTAAGCAATCTTCTTTTATAAATAGATCTACAATAATTGGAAGGAGTTGCAAGCAAATCTAGAGATAGGCCAACATAAATCCTTTAGATTAGGTTCAAATCTAATAACGGAATTTATAAATCGATAAAACAATCCTAGGGGTTTTAACTAGAAAGAGTTATGTTAATCAACTGATGGATTAGTTATTAATAGTCTTAAGAAAGATACTAACATAAGATAGGAATTTCCATGGTCCAATATTATAAAGCAGCTGGGATGATGCTGCAAAGCAAATATAATTCTTCATATTGGACTCCTTATACTGCACATTATATTAACCTATTGTTGAAAAATATAAAAGATGTTATATACTGTCCTATCATTGATGAAACAATATAGAGAGTAAGAAAAGTATCTAAATTCACTTATAATCATGCAAGAGCTCTAAATTTGATGAGAAAGAATTTCACCAATAGTAGATATTTGTTTTGTCCATTTATTACATGATTTACAAATAATTTCTTATCACTTTAGTGTTTTGTTTAAATGAAAAAAGAATTAAGATAAATGTTTACAATTGATAATTGAATTACATCTTAGCATGTTAGGACAAATAATGGATCCATACGAGGATACATATGGTTATTTCGAGATCTCCATTTCAATACGCCAAAGACATAAACTTAATTTTGTTATTTGTTTAAAATAAATCATCACTTTGTTTTTATAATATTACTTTTTTAATCTTTTAGTTGCTTAGTGGGACCAATTTAAAGGTGATGTTTCAGAATTGAAAAAATTATAATTATAATTATAATTCTTAATCAATGTGTGAATGCAACTAGGTATAAAAGAAATTAGAGCATATTTGAATTCATTCATTAAAAGAAAGATTGGCATAAGAGATTAAATGGTATGGTATTTGTTTGATACAACTTGAAGCTTCATGAAAGGTATATTATTATTATTATTATTATTATTAAGTTAAATATAATTCTTATAATTTTTAATAATTAAATTTTATTTATTTATTAAAACTCTTAATAGACTAAATAATTCTATAAACCTAAATTGCTTAATTATATCGTTCTTTTAGTAGATTAAGTTTTTAAATAACCAAGTTTTATAGACGTGAATGACTTAGAGGATAATCTTGGATGAAAAAGTATTGACATGTTATCCGATAAATTGAGCTTGAATGATGATAATGATGAGACTTTTCTTAATTACGATAATTTTGTACTAATTAAAAGTTGAAGTCAATGTAATTTAGGCAGATAAGTCATGCAATAAAGTTTTAGTTTTTATTTTTCTCGTTTATTTTAATTTCATTTATATTTGACATATATGTTAAATTTTATATATGCAATATAAAGATAAAATTTTTAACTGTAAGTATTTTTCTCATAGTTTTACTTCTACTTTGTTGTGTTCTTTGGTACGAACTCATGTTGTTATGCTTATGGTCCTATATTGTTGCTGTTATATGATTTCTTGATGTAATGAATTGCAACATTTTAACTTTATATTATTTTTAGTTTTATACCTGTATGAGAATTAAATTATGCTTTTCTTATATCAATTATGAATATAGTTTATATTAGAAATATGTGAAAAGTAATATTAATAAGAATAAAAAAGACAATTATATATTAAATTATTATTATAATTTATTAAGTCAAATTGAAGTGAAACTAAAAATCATAGCACTAAATTAATTAACTATTTTGTAAATTTATAAAATTCAAGAATTATTCTATACTTTTAAAAATTATTCAAAATAGTCTTGGATTTTGACCGATAATAATATTGTCCTGTATAAGAACCGAACTTGATGTCCCAAATTCGATATGATATTTGCAACATTACTCCTTTGTCTTTGCTTGCAAATTATTGCTTTTAATTTATGATCTGCATAATTGCGATCATATTTATTAATCTTTAAATATTATTTAAATATGAATAGTAGTTCTTGTTATGAAGTCATCGAGCCTCTTTGGTGGTAAGCAATCAAATAATGCTAACGCCCCACACCAGAGCATTAATAATCGACAATCTAAAGTAGTAGAGCAGGACCAAGCAAATTGAGCCAAGTTCTTTGAATTTAGATGCACACCAAGTTTTTGGCATTATCTTGCCGAACACTAGGCATAGCATCGCAGCGTTTTAGATATGGAAAGTCGTCTGAGAACAGTATTGTACCTTTCAATCAAACTAATTGGATACATACCTAAGTGTCCAAATGCAGAAGAACTCGGTGTCCATTTCTGAGTTCCAAGTCAATCGTCTTGTAGATGTGCTTGCCCCTTCGTCATCTTGTCATATCGTATAAAGTCCTACAGTAAATAAATTTATTAATAAAATGCTAACAAGTTGTGTACAACCTTGAAATTTATGCCGCAAAATCAAAAGAGAATGAAGAAAAGGATTTGCTCCAACTCTGTCACCTACTCAACTCCTAGTATTTACTGTAGGAGTTTAATTTTAGGAAACTTAAAATACCGTTTAATTTTATTTGTATTTTTTTTTTCTGATTTTAAATTTTTTTCTGATTTTTGATTGCTATTTTTATTAAATAATTACTGATAAAAATTAAATATTAGATAAATTTTAAAACAAATTATTTTTATAATCAATTAAGAAAAATTTTTTATATAATATTTATTAATAACTATTAATAAAAATGTATGAAATTTATTAAAACAAATAATTTAATAAGCAAAAATATTTATAAATCAATATTTATTTTGATTATTAAAAATCTAATTTCGAATTTATACATTTTGAGATATTTTAAAGTTAATGTATATTTATTAAATAATTAATAAATTTAAAATATTTTTATTTTAAAATAAAATTTTAAAGTAGTTATAAAATAAAATAAAATAAAAATAATTATATTAATCATACCTCTTATTAATAATTAATATTAAATAATTAAATAATATATATTTAGTTGATGATAAATAAGTTTGCAACAAAAAAAATAGAAAAATAAAACAAAAGTTATTTTTTATAGTTTTGAAAATTTGAAGAAACTAAAACCAAAAACAATAAATAGAAACCCAAAAATACATATTTTTTATTGAAATGAAAAACGGAAATGTAAAAACAAAAACCAAATGGAAATAAACAAGTCTTAACAGATTTAGTATTTTTTTTAGGTAATATGATTGGATTGAAGTCTCAAACTTTTTCCACCACTTTAAAAATATGTTTGTATAGAACTAAATCCCTTACCATTGAATTAACAGTTAAACTTATTATTAAATGTAGTTTTAGATATATATCCCTTTACCATTGAATTAAAAGTCAAACTTATTATTAAGTGTAGTTTTATATCTAAATCCCTTACCATTGAATTAAAAGTCAAACTTATTATTAAATGTAGTTTTAGATCTAAATCCCTTACCATTGAATTAAAAGTTAAACTTATTATTAAATGTATTTTATTTCTTTATAGTTATGCAAAACTTAATAAATGTACTGATTTACCAAAAAAAAACTTAATAAATGTAGCTGGCCAATATAAAGAAAATTATAATTGCAATGAATATAAGGAGTTTTTTAATGCACACATGGCATTTTGATTGGTTAAACTATATGCTTTTGGTTTTCAAAATCCAATTTTAGTAAATTTGCAGAGATATTAATAGAACACATAATTAGAAAATATTCTCCATGGAACAATTTAAAAACTCAAAATTATAATTTTGCTTTGAAACTAATTGTTAAAATTCAACTCTATTTACTTTATAATATTGCAAAGCCAACATATACATATTAAAAGATCAATGTATAAGTTGTGTTTTTATTGATAAAAGAGAACAACGTATATAGTCTATTTATCTAGTTTCGATAGGTATAAAAATAGAAAGAAAATATCCTATCAATAATTATATGATCACAATTACATGATCTTACCATCAGAAAATATATGGAAGAATAATATGGAATCACTAAAATTATGGGGAATATTCTTCAATATCTTCAAGTCTTACGTCCCCCTCAAGGTCAAGCATGGAGCAATAGTGAGCTCATCTCGAAGCTCGCAAAAGGTAATGGATGATGATAGGTATATATTATAATATGTGTTCTAGATGTTTAAGTGTGTTTTCTTTGATAATAATCCTATATGTTGTTGTTAGTATTTTTATATGTTTTAATTGTTTGATTCTTTTAAAGTAAGGATTTGATCTTAATATTATGTTTCAATGGTATTTGATGTATTTGTTAGTAAGTGAAAACAAGAAAAAAATGAAGAAAAGATGAAGAAAGAGTTGAAGAATAGGAACATGTCGTGCATCCCCATACACGATCATGCTAGAGAGATGGGATGGTTATGCATGATCGTGCACTGACAATTTCCAATTTGTGATATTTTGTATTTTTAATGTTTCAGGGCTATTTTTGGAACCAAAACAAATGGAAATACCCTAAAAAGAATCTAAGAAGACTCAAGAGCGTAAAAAGAAAAAGAAAAGCTCAAAACAAAAGGCTACACATCACAAAAAAGGAGATCAAAACTAAAAACATCCTGATCAACTCCAACTTTCCAGATGTTCTAGATCAAACTTCAAGTTGTTTTCTTTCTTTTCTTTTTATCTATTTCATTGTCTTGGACGTTAATTTTGATTAGTTTTGTTTTGAACATGATTATAGATTTCTAAATCTATATTGTGGTTGATTCTTGAATTGTTTTGTATAACTTTACCTTGTTGAATTTAATATATTAATGCTTAGTAGTATTTGTCGTGCTTATGCTTGATAAGAATTCGAGAGATTGAATCAAAGTATTTGTGTTAAGTTGCACAATAAGAGTTGGCACCTTAATAGACCTATAAATATCAAGTTAATATCAGATTGTACTCCTCCAATTTCACTATGGAAAAGAGGGCGTATTTGTGGTGTAATAGATTCCTTTCTTACGGTAGAAGACAACAGTTAACAATATTTGTACTTAGTAACCTTTATAGTGATTGGTGCTCACTCCTTGCTCTATCAAAGAGTATGTCAAATAAAATTGATAGGTTAATTATGGAATTTGTATAAAGTGGCTTAACAATAGAAGGAAAACCCAAGTGTTAAATAGAGTAAAATATGCCTCCCAAAATAGCATGGAGGGCTCGAATTAGTTGTAACTTACAAAATGTCCAAGGTCCTAATAGTAAAGAGGCTATAGATTATATATGTAGAGAAGGAAAACCTATGGGTGAAGTGGATCCATATGTATGATTAAAGAGTGAGAGTATATAGACAGTCAAAACTAAACCAACTCAGCCATGTAATTTTTAATATATCTTGCACATTATAAATTTCATGTAGGCATAGATCAAACATAAAATTGGTAATGGGGTAAACACTAACTTTTGGTTTTATAATTGAAACTATTTTGGTTCATTATACGTGCTTAGATATTATTATGTACTAAAATTCATAGTCCCTATTAATGTGAAAGCATATTCACTTATAATGAATAGGGACTAGAGTTGGCCATTATTGTCAACAAGGGGTCTTTATGTTATAATTCAAAATATGCCAAGGTATATACTTTATCTCTCCACTCTCGATAGTGTGTAATGGTGTCTAGACAAATCACTGGTTCTTTTTACTGCCTCATGTAAGAAGATATTATTAGGAAACCCTGAAAGAAGTTCTTGCTATGGATTAGTATGGGATAGTAACTGTTGGATCCCGTTTCTGGAACCCAACATTCGGAGTTACAAAACATATGCACAGAATTTTTCAAAAATACAAACGTGGGCAAGAACCAATGAAATCAAAACGCTTAAGGTCAAAACTTTTAATTCCGAAATCCAAAAACGCATGCTTTAGAAAAACGTTAGAAAACTATAAAGACAAGTTACATCTTCCGAGAAGACGACTTGGTTTAAACCAACCCAAATCGGTATAGTTTTTTTTCCAACGTCATTCAAAGCAATTCAAAATTCAAAATTCAAATGGTATTCATAGATCCCTTGCCTCAATTCATTTGATTCTTCATATTCAATCATGTCTCATCATTTAAGAAAAAAAATCCTATCTTTCCTTTTTGTTTTGTTTTTTTTGTCATAAAAATCTCCCACACATAAATACCAATAATTCATATACAAATTTCATCAACTTAAATAGAAAACTTCTTCCGATACCTTACATTTGAACCCAACTCATCTCATCCATATATAATTCACATGCCATGTCTGTTAAGTCAAGATGACTTTACGTTTAATAATTTTGATGACAAACAAAAAAGCAGACGAATGAAAAGCAGACAGAAGCTATTTGAAAAGCAGACGGAAGCCAAGTAGAAAAGTAGACGAATGAAAAACAGACAGAAGCTATTTGAAAAGCAGACGGAAGCCAAGTAGAAAAGCAGACGAATGAAAAACAGATGGAAGCTATTTGAAAAGCAGAAGGAAGCCAAGTAGAAAAGTAGACGAATGAAAAATAGACGGAAGCTATTTGAAAAGCAGACGGAAGCCAAGTAGAATAGCAAACAAATGAAAAACAGACGAAAGCTATTTGAAAAGTAGACGGAAGCTAAGTAGAAAAGCAAACGTATGGAAAGCAAACGTATGAAAAGCAGACGAAAGCCAACTAGAAAAACAGACGCTAGAAAGCAGACGCTAGAAAAGCAGACGCTAAAAAGTAGACAAAAGCATCAGTTTGAGTTAGTTACAGAACTCAACTGAATAATTGTTTCTTTAAAGAATCAAGAAGCAGTTGAAGACAAAGACTATAAATAAGAGTTGAAGTCGAAGACTGCTAGACTACTGAAATCATTACAAGAGCTTAGCAATTATTGCGAGAAATTTCTATGCGAAAAAAAATTGAGAGCCATTGCCTTAGTGTAAAAAAAAGGCTCGAAACACTTTTAGTAATACAGAGAGCCTGAAGAGGCTAAGAGTAAAAGAATACTGATTGTATAGAGACCTGAAGAGGCTTGGAGAAAAAAGAATACTTGTAAAAGTTTTGAGAGATAGTGAAATCTCAGAAAGACATCTGAGGACTGGACGTAGCCCACGGT
>JAOSBP010000005.1:14542176-14552617 GCA_027563825.1 Erythroxylum mucronatum
CTTTAAATCTTCACCAACACAAAGAGATTTTGGGATCAAGATGAAGCTCTTGACATTTTCCACCCTTTTTATACTTGAACTTTGCTCCAAAACTCTCTAAATCTCAAGGAAAATCCAAACCTAGGACAAGCTTCTTCTTCTTCCTCTTTTTCCCACTCACGAACTCACCCTCTCATTTCTCTCCCTCTCAATTTCGTGGGTTGTGCTCTTTAGGCTACCACTTCCTTCTTTTTTTTATTTCCTTTTTATACTAACTTATTAACTTAAGCCCAATTTATGCCTAAGCCCATCTTCTCTTCTTTCATTCCTACTAACATAACTTTGGGCCCATCAACTTCTCTTCTACTAACATACTAACTCACTAATTTGGGCCCACTACTTATACATAAGCCCACTACCATATCTCACACACTTAATTCTACCTAACATATTTAATTCATTAACTAACTCATTTAAATAGCATACTTAATGCATGGTCATTTAATTCATTTGTTCATTAACTCATGTCATATATTCTTCATTTAATATCATGCATTTATTTCTTAACTCATTGAATTCATTCCATCTAACTTCATAAACGTCATCTTACTAACATAATCTTACTTAATTGATTCTAAGTCAATTTAAATTAATTTAATCATGCTTACTTAATCATAAAAAAAAATCGGGGCTAACACTTTTTAACTGGCGACTCCAGTCACAATTGCCTTTATGTTATCATGCATTCATGTAGTGAAATGCATCATATGTATTCAATCATTCACTTGTGGTCAATTTTTTGTCTAGATTCACATTCACATTCACCATCGGACCTTAGTCCGGCATTCGACAACTAAGTTGAGTATCACATATTATGTCAAATTCACATACAATGAGCACTTCCAATATATTATTCATGCATCAAACGCCTCTGACATTCAATGTCTTGAATCAACACATTTATATCATATAATTGTTCAATTTAGAATTTAAACAAAACAATAAATCAACGTGAGACCATCTAAGTTACTCAGAGTATGCTCCAAATAGTTATTGCCTGGACGTCCCGACAATGTCTGGATGTTGTCGCTCTAATTGCTCTTCTATATCATGCAATATATACACATTTACACATTACTAATTTGCACATTTTCATGAATACTCAATCATATACATATGTATATGTGATATGTATAATGCATGCTTAATAACAATCCCGGGTATATTTCCTTAATTCACTTCTTATGATCATTCATACTTCATAACTCATATATGTCTAAATTAAACTTAGATTTACACTGCATTTGTACAAGATTATTCTAATTTTATCTTTCAATCATTTACTAAGATCATTCAAGCATTAAAAGATCACAAAATATCCAATTTATCATTCACCTTTACTTAATACCTATCATTCACCTTCTTTGGATCACATTATCCTTCATACGATCACTTTTATTCTTATAACATTTCCAAAATGTCAGATCTGAACACTTGGTAAATAACAATCCATTCTTCAATTTGTATCCTCATTCATCAACCTAAACATATCACATATTTAATCCCTTATTCAAGCATCATTCTAGGTTCAATTCAAGCCTAAATGCATCATATGAAAGTACCTAACCATTTGTCCCAAACCACACATAAAAGAAGCATATTTGATGTTTAACCTGTTCCAACGATCATGGGATGCTTCCATATGAAAAATCCCAGCTTTATTCTTCCAAATTCCAGCTTTTCTCAAAACCGATTTTTGGGTGAATTTTGCATGGGCATTTTGACAAAGAAATGAGGTATTTGGGAAATACATTCTTCTAAAACAATGTTTCTATATGTTTTAAGTTTATAACGACATCAATTTAATGCAGTTTGGTTCAGTATTTTATGATTTATACCCAAAATACTACTGACTGTTCTCACATTGCGATAGCACACTGTACTCAACTTCAAGCCAAATTTTGAAACCCTTAGAGACAAAATTCAAATTCGATTCCTTCATGAAAATTGTAGTCATCTGTATCTAGTTTAATCTAAAATTAAAATAACCCCATTTAGATATTTACATATCAAGATATGGATAAAATATAGATGCATATTCTGTGAAAACACTACAGCTAACTTATTCCAGCAATTCTTCTTTCACTTTTCCAGATTTTCAACTCCTATATGTTACATTCAAACCATCTTATGCATTGTTCATCAACTCTACATCATTTCCTCTTCATTATCACCTCAATTTTTAAGTCAATAACATCCATGAAACCATCCTTGACCCATTGTTTATCAATCATAAAAAAACAGAACATAATCTTCATCATTTACTATCATGCATAAATCTTATTTCTTCTCATTTCAAGAACATTTCTCAAACACCTTTCTTAAGCATAAATTTCACCTTCATTAGACCTTAAATCCCAATCTATTTCATCCACATAACAACTTATAATCTATGGTTTTCATACTCTTAAAAATAGAACACAACTTACACATTCATTCATCATTTTCCTGCAGTTATCCTATACACAAAAATATGACATACACTTACTTATTTCCTTATCCACGTTACAATATATATTTAACTCCACTATTATGATCATTTCACCTTTAAAATATCATCACATATGTTTATATTTAAATAACCCATGAAGATTAACGTATAACTTACTTGATAAAACTACAAGCTTTTTCAAAATCACATAAACCCTAGCTTTCCAAGCTTTACATGACCATCAATCTTTCAAGGAGGAATAGGTTAGGTATTTAGTTATAAGATGAAGAGCTAATAAGGATCTTGAAGAAACAAAGTGAAGGATAGCAGGAACTCAACGTCACGAGGGTGAGAGTAAGATGGTCTTGAGTGAAGAAAATGAAAAAGATGAAGAAGAGAGCATATGGAAAAAGTGAAAGACAAAAAAATGATGGTCTTTCAAAATGAAAATATCATGGGATGGGTTTAAAAACAAGGTAAACAAATGCTTGGTGAGTGTCATGACACTTACCACTTAAATAACCAAATTAATAAGTCACTTTCTTAAGCTAACTGATGTCTCTTAACATCACGTGTCATGACACTTACCACTTAAATAACCAAATTAATAAGTCATTTTATTAAGCTAAATAATGTCTCTTAACATCTAGTCCATTTGTCTCTAAATCTCCAAACCATTTGTCACTTATTTCTATTATCATTTATCAATTGTCTTGCCATTGGCATTTTTCCTAGTCTAAAATTCCTCAAAATTTCCTAAATTTCACTAAAAATTCTAGATCAATAATTTTACTCACCAAATTAATTTTCACAACATATAATATCCATAATTCACAATATAATCACATTTATAAATCAATTAAGATTAATGACACCTGATAAATATCAAATGAGTGCATGTATAGTCATTGTAATGTGTGTAATTATCAAATTCACGTGTATGTATGCTAAATGATCCACGAGCATGAAATGCATGTCCTATTTTCTTAATATTATCTCTCATTCAATATTCTAGGGTTCTAACCCTTAATATGGGGAAAACAAGATGTTACAATACGACTCTTCAACCCTCCTTTATTGGACCTTTATCCCTGAATATGTCCCTAGTATAATTAGTTTATTTATTTATTTTCAATATTTAATTTATATTTGTAGTTTATTTAATTTAACTTTTTTGTTTTTATCTTATCCATTAAAGTTTTTATATATATCATTATTATATTCTAAATATTTATATATATAATAATTATCTATATATAATATAGGTCTGTATATAATAATTAATTGTAAAATAATGAAAATAATTCAAAATTTTGAACTATTAATTATTTTATCAATATTTTACATCATTGGTATAATCTTCTGATGATTATCCCAGCCACATATATTTATCTTATCTTAATGGTTTTGGTAGTTAATGTGGCAGATATTGCATCATTTCATTAAGAACTCCTTACCAATTATTGTGGTTTATCCATACCTTATATTTGGAGCATTAAGGAAATCTAATGATGAGAAATTTTTTCATAAAGCAACAATTCTTACTCTAATTGTCATGGAGTAAAGAAGCTGTTTAGCCATTACCAATTCTATATTTGGAGTTCCCTCTTAATTCATCTCTAAGCCTCAATAAGTGTTTTAGAAACTAAGAAACTTAGTTAGCTCTATAAAATCACATGATGTAATCCTAATTTTGACAACCATTTTAATGGAATTTTTAATTTTTGAAAAAACTTAAGAAAAAAAGGCCTATTTTTGGCTCCCAAAGGCTTCTGCCTTTTAGAATGTAGGCTTCCATTCTTCTTACCCACATAGCTACTTTATTATTTAGTTAGCTCTATAATCTTTTCCCTATGAATAGTTTATTACTAGTGTTGATGTGCGTAATGCTAAGTTTTCCTTCTTTTAGTGGTCTACACATCTCATGTTGTGATACTTTAGAGAGATACCTCCCTTCTTTTCCTTTGGACCCTAAATACCTTCTCATTATCTTTTCTATATCCTTAGTCACTCCTTTTGAGAGAAAGAAGTGGGAAGACCATTGTACATGGAGAGAGTTCAAAATTGTCTTAGTTAATAAGGTTCTCCCTACATAAGAGAGTGATTTGTTGCATTAGCTTCTTATTCTTTTCTACATTTTATCTATCAATGGAATGCAATCTTTGAATTGAAGCCTTCTTATAGATATGGGAAGCCCTAAATATTTGAAAGGTGGGATTATAAGTTAAAGGCCTGAGATATTAGCTAACAACTTCTTGCTTAAAATAACACTCTCTAAAGTGATTGAGTGGCTTTGAGCCTATTAAGCTCTAACCCTAATAGTTCTTTAAAAAAATTTAGGGAAACCATAAGTAAATTGATTAAGGCATTATGTGCTTTTGAGAAAAGAATTAAATCATCTGTACAACTTAATGAAACCAATCCTATTTTTTTGCATTTACTATAAAACTTAAAATTAGGATTATATTTATTGTTGCTCTTAATCAGCCTTGTTAGTACTCCCATGCTTTAAATAAAGAGGTATAAAGATAATGGATCCCCTTGCCTTAAGCCTTTTACATTTGGAAATAGTTGGTTCTCTATTAACTAAAACACTTAAAGAAATATAATTTCTTTAAGAATCATACTTTTATGAAAGACTTCCAGTATTACATCTATGGTTGTTGTCTTGATGAGGGCCATATCTTTTAGTAGAAGAAGCCATTTAGGTCATCTAGTCCTCGGGCTTTAAAGACCACTCTTTCTATCTCTTGAGGGATGACTGGGCTGATTAAAGTTCGTATTATTTCATCAAGTAAGTGATTGGAGATGAAACACCTTAAGAGAGGAATTGATGAAGAGCTTACTATCAAACTTCCAATTATATTCTTGAAAAAAATAGCCTCCTCCTTCATATCCTCTTGTGAAGAAACAACTTAGCCCTTATGATTTAAAAGAAAAATGATTATGTTTGAGTTCTTTCTGTCTAAGATTAAGTTAAAGAAAAACTTGGAGTTTATGTCCCCTTCTTGGAGTTGTGATTAGTTAAAGCTTTCACATATACTTAAGGTTGATTTCTCTTTTTTGAGGAGAATTTCACTACCTAATTGATTGTCTAATTCATATTGTACCCTTATTATTGCTTCTTTAGTATCCTTTACCAAACCTAGAGTGTTATTACCCCCGCATTTAATTCTATCAACTTTAACTCCTTGATTTTTCGTAGTTCCCAGACATAAAGGAAAGCCTTTCATCTCTTGATGTTATGTGAGAGGCCTTTTAAGATTGCCTAGTAATATCCTTCAATTTCCATAAGGTAATTCTTGAATTAAAATAAGAATTGTTTCTTACTTTTATAGAGCATGTTATGAACTAATATTGGTGCATAATTCGAGAATAGTGGGTTTAGGATCATTCCTTTGATTTCAGGAAATTGATTACACCATTCTCTATTTACTAAAGCTTTATCTAACCTAAGAATTGCTTTATTTATTGCTCCATATGAATACTAAGACTTTTAGTTTTAAGTCTGTAACCTCTATGTTTTCCACTTATTCTTAGAAGTCTATTAAGAAATTCTTTAGCTTACATTCCTTTAGCTTCTGTAAGGAAGAGTGTGATGTTAAAGTTACCTAATATTGGCCATAGCTCTCAGGTAAGGTTGTGCAACTCTTTCAACTTTTCCCAAAGTGATCTCCTCTAAAAGGCAAAGTTTGAACCATATACAAAAGATAATAAAACTTTGGTTTCTCTTATTAATAAACTAGACCTCCAAATGTAGAATTTGATTTAATCCTTAAATCATTTGGAATATTACTAAATTAACGTCAAAAGCAACACCACTTTACCAAAATAATGATGTTTATAATTAGAAATCACAAACCAGTGCCTTCCCAAATCATTCTATTTAGAGAGCTTTTCTAATCCTAACTAGATTTCTAGTAATCCACTCAACATTAGTTTATTTTCCAAAACAAAGTCCTTTAGCATATGTTGTTTAAAGTGGTTGTTGATCCCTCTAAAATTCCAAAAGATTACTAAAATTACTGATTGTTAATTTTAGGTACTTTAGAAATATTTTTCTCTATTTTATTCTCTTTTTATCGACCTTAAATTCCTTATATAGTGATGGAGTAGATATTGCTACGATTGGGGCACTGTGAGTAGTTTGATTCAAAGTTTCCTCTCTTTGCACCATGTTCTCTATTGAGCTCTTTTAGGGATTGAGGATCATTCTCTTTAGTTAATAAGTTGACTATATTCTCATTGGTTATATTTTTTTCCATATTTGTAATCATGTTATTGATACTTTTAGTAGTTTTCTTTTAGTTGTTACTAATTAGGAGGCCTTAATTAGTATCTTATGAAGTTTGATACAATCCCATCATTTTTTAATAGTCATGCCTAGAAAATATTTTTCTAGTAGCTCTTCATTATTTCCCTTTCTATTTTAGAGAGGGTTTCCATTAATAAGCAACCCCAACTAATGTTCTAAGAGCTTATCTCCTTCACCTAATCTTAGTATAATATTGGCATCCAAAAGTTCTTTCTCAGATCAATACTCACATATAATCTTACATAAGCCAACCTACTCCTCTAGGTAATGATTGCATTTTTTCTCAATATCTTTCTTATAATAAAGCTAGCCAGTATACTAAGCCCCTTGGTAAACCAGTATTCCAAAGGAACTCCATACAGGTTAATCCACATAGGAAAGTTTGCATGTTTAATATTCTCTAAGCTTATACTTGGAGAATAGAACTACAAGAACAGAGGATTATCTTGCATGTTTCATGGTCTTGCTCCTAATATTTCCTTAGTGCAATTGATAGTTTTAAGCTTGAATATTATCATATTTTCTTTTAAAAGTATTATTTCTTTTAAGCCAAATTTTCCATTATTTTGGGGCTTGATATTTGATGAAAGGGAAAGGAGGACATTTCCTTATAAAGAAACCAACAAATGTTATTTTCCAACTATATGTACCATTCTTGAGGATTTAAATATTTAGATCCACCAAAGTTTGATCGTCAATTATCATGGGAGGGCAAAGCTCTAGTGAGCCACCATCTTTTCCCCAACTACTTATCATTAATTTTAGTGTAGTTTAGAGATATTAGGTACCCATAATGATTCCTTCTGATGTGTGGGAGATCTAGTATTCTTCAATTGAGACTTCGGTGGGAGATGTTGATTCTCAAAGGTGGAGGCTGAGTGCTTAGTAGAGGGTAGTGGAGGGAATTCATCCATTGTTTTGGTTTCTACATACATAAAGCCAAGATGACCTTAGCTTATAATGAAAACAAAATTAATATGTTAAATGGATTTTTGCAAAGAAGTTTCAAGAATGGCAACTTTGGGCTAGAAGAAAAATATTTTTCTAATTGAAATAAAGAGTAGATCTCCCCCAGAAAGGAGGGAAGGGATGAAGAGTGGGAAAGTAGAGAAAGTAGGAAGCAATTGCAAATGAAATGTAGTTGAAGGAAGAAGAAAGAAGTAGGAAGCTTCAACAAACATAATAAAAAAAAAGATAGAGAAGATGGAAGAAAGTGAAAGGAGTAAGGTACATGAACGAGGGAGCTCTATTCTCTCTCTTTTTGCAAACCTAATTAGAGACTTCTTGAAATAAAACTTTAAGTAGAAGAACTTTAATTTGAACAATATTTCTATTATTTCTTTTATATACAAAAATTTGAAAGTAATTTTAAGATTTAATAATAATTAATTTGAATTTTTATTATTAAATTCTTTCTTGTGAATTAAGAAAGTGAAATAAAATAAAAAATAAAATTAGAGATATCCATTTTGTTTAAAATAAAGAACATATAAAAATATATAATTAGTAAAATATATTATAAATTATTTAAAAAAGAGGTATTTACTTTTTATTCATTTGATGTGAGTTACACGAAAGAAAATTTAGATTGAATTATATGTGTCACGTTGTGCAGTGAGAGTTTGTACCATAATAAACTCATATTAATAGACAACTAAAGAGAGACCTTAATTGTTTATAAGTTACCCTTAGGATAGCGTTAAATCCAATTGTACAGTTAAGAAGAGTTTTGATAGATCGAGCGGTCACAATTCAATTCTTATTTATTTTAATTAGGATTAATTAGTTAGATCTCGAGAGAGGGTAATCATAACTATTGGATATCTAAAGTCGAGTATTATTAAATCAAGAAGGTGAAGTGAAAAAAAGGATAAAAGTAATTCTTAAGTTTTCATCATTGATTAATCAACAAATTCTTTTGATGTTTTCTTAAATATTCAATATTAAATTTAATTTAGTTTAGTTTATTTTGTAATTATTTTATCATATTGTTAACCTTAGACAAAGTGTTATAAGAATTTTTAGTTTACAAATACATTCCTCGTGGGAACAATAATTTTTATACTATAATAAACGATCCGTAGACTTACAGTATAGATAAGTTTAAATTAAACTTCAACATGCTTTTGGCACTATTGTTGGGGATTGTTAAGTTAGCATCTAATGCAATTTGAGTTACTTTAATTTAAGGATTATGAAACTTTTCTTGTGTGATTCTAGGTTCATGAACATAAGAGTAACAAGGAGTCCAAGCAAACTCTTAGATGCACAAGTTTTCGACATCACCAAGAAAAAGAGAAATATTTGAAAAGAAAGTCACTAAGAAGCTATAAAGAGATCAATGGCAAAAGAAGGGAACTAAGAGGGACAACAAAGCTCTCTCATAGACTTTATGAGGCTAGGGTTCAATGCTAGTTAATAAGGGAACACGAGACCACCAGCGTAGATAAATACTTTTGAGATTAAACTGGCTCCGCTAAACATACTACAAATTGATGTCCAATTTTATGGACCGGCCAATGAGGATCCTAATGCTCATTTGGACAATTTCTTGGAGGTATGTGACACATTTAGATATAATGGGTTGTTAGAGGATGCAGCTAAGACGAGGCTATTCCTATTCACACTTAAAGATTGAGTCATGACGTGGTTGAATTCTTTTAGCCCAGAGAAAATGATGACATGGGAGTAGTTGATACAAACCTTTTTTCATAAGTAATTCCTTTTAATGAAGACTACAAAGATTATAAAGGAGATAACAAATTTTCAAAAAGTGAAGGGGAATCATTGTACGAAGCATGGGAAACATTCAAGGAGCTACCCATATTATAACTTGCTCGAAGAATTCCTAACTTCTACAATGGAGTAAATCCACCCACTAGAGGTATCATTGATGTAGCATTTGAAGGCTTATTAATGAGGAAGACTAATGAGTAGGAATTATAAAATATTTTACACCCATATTTGATATTGTCTTAAATCATTTACAAAGCACATTTGGGAAAAAATTGTTACATTTTATTATTAATAACCTAACTCATTTAGTTCCATTGTTTTTTTTCTAAAAGGGGTTTAAATTGTTGTAAATATTTTCATGTAAGCTTGGTGGACTTAAGGAAAGGAATCTAGAAGAAAATCTAAAAACAAAGCAAAAAGTTTGTAGCCAAAAGTCCAAAACACAACAGTATAAAATGCAGAACACCAGTAGAAAGAAGAGCACATACCAACAGTAATTAGGATCAGGAAACACTAGCAACTTGAGACAAGTAAAACGCAAAGCATTAGCCTAGAGGAGACCAAAATGCCATCAACAAAAAGATAAAATACATATTACCAGCATAAAGACAAATGAGAAAACGCAATGTAGCCAAGAGAGAAGGAAGTGAAATGCAGAAGCTAAGGAAGCAACATCCAAACCACAGAGTCTCCACCAAAATGTAACATCAAAAGGGAATATGCATAGCAAAAAAAAAGGATAATCAACCACAAAATGACACAGCACAACAAAACAACCAAAAGAAAACGCAAAAGCAAAATGAAAATGTGGTGTTGGACCCCGTCTCCGAGGCCCAACATTCGGACCCACACAGCCTAGGAGGCCCATAACCAAACACATATATTAGCCACAAATAGAGGAAAATTCACTTTAATAAATT
>JAOSBP010000005.1:14552717-14565821 GCA_027563825.1 Erythroxylum mucronatum
AACAATGGAAAGGAAGAGAAATACAATTTCTTTTCCTTTCTCTTCTCTTGGTTTCCCTCCATCCAAACAAAGGCTTAGGTTACCTCCCAAGAAGCACCTTTGTTTATTGTCATTGGCTTGACTCCTTGTTTTTCCCATCACGTGACAAAGTTATGATCCTCAGGTGTTGCATGTACTTTCTCCGCTTGAGGTTGTTCAGGATAGGGCCTCGGTTGATCACCTCTTAGATTCAGCATCTTCCTTATCTTCATAATCTTAATCTCTACTGAGTCCCCGCACTATTGAAATATTATGAATATCTCTTCACTCTTTTCTTCCTTATCCAATTTCTTTGACCTGCTAAGTAAAGGTGAAGAGCTAGCATTAACAATAATTATGGACTTAGTACTCACCTTTAAGCTAAATGATATATCTTTGTCTCCTTCGAGCTCCTTCTCCACTTCTTCATAAGAAATTTCTTAAGTAGTCCTCTCAAGATTCTCAAGCTCCTTTTCACTCTGTAAGATCTCTACACTAACGTCCCTTAGGTTCACCTAGGGTTGAGATGGTTGCATCTCTCCACTTTATGATTCTAGGCGGTTGACAGCTTCTGTCATCTGAACCATCTGGTTTACCAACTTTTGGATTGTAGACTTTATATCTTGCTAGAATTGGATCATATCTTGCTGAAGTTGCAAAGTATTAGAAGTAAGAGACATAAATATGTCTTTCAAAGATGTACCTAAGTTGGAGTAAGGGACCTTTTGTCTATACAGGAATTGTTGTGCATCCTGCAACCCATCTAGGTAGTAATACTGCTGGCTATCCCATCCACAAGCTAAGTTTGATTGATCATTCCAAGCTTGGTTATAAGATTGGGAATGTGGGCTATATTACAATGTTTCTCTTTTCTTTTCTTCCTTTTTTTAAAAAAATAAAAACAAACGTTAAAAGATCAAGAAATAAATGAAAAAATGATAAACAAAGATATACAAAATATCAATTAAAATTAATAACAAAAGCTAAAGCACCACACTCTGCGATAACAACACCAAAATAGGTAGCACATCGTAACCCTACACAAAATAACTAAACCTAAAACTATAACTAATGATGAGTTTAGGTCAAATCCATAGAGACAGTGTGTAAAACTTTTTTAATGAAAATAATCGATGTTTAGCTTAGGGAGTTTTGATTGAATAACAAATAAAGTAAAATTAAACTAATGAAGCAAATTAAAGAAAACAATCACAAATTAGAAAAGTGATGAATACATTAGGGACCTAGTCATCGGTTCAATTTCAGCTTATGCACAATTAGACATACTTCATTAAATTGTTATTCTCATACCTCTCTTAGTAACTATTAATTGTAGGTTAATAATAATCTCTACTAACCCTAGTTTTCCCTTAGATCATGTACAATTAAAACAAGCTCTTTAACAGAACCTATCTATCGAACAACCTAGGATAAGCTCTCTAGATTTAATTAGACAACTACATTACAAGTTAGGAAAACAAATTAATCAAGGTAACAACTACATAAGCTCAGGTCATTTTACCAAGGTTATGTTATCCCTAATGATTCGAAATCAATCAAAAACACAATAATTACGAATTATATCCCTAATGATTCGATATTATTAGTAGCTACAAAAACCTCAACATAATAATTTCAAATTATATTGAAGATTCCAGCAATGGGTTTGTAATTAAAAAAATCCAATAAATGCATGAAGATCATCTTTACACAATACCCAAACAATAAACATATGATAACATAATCAGTCCCTAAGAAAGAAAGAAAATAATACATATGGAGAGAATGCTTAATCGGGTTCTCCGAAATCAATATCACCTATGAATTGGGTCGAGAAAGCCTAGCCCTCCATGAGTCTCCGAAGAATGATTGGTTTGTCTCTTCTTCTCTTCTAAAATTGAGATTTCACTCCTCAAAGCAATTTATAGTGTTTCTACAATCAAAACACTCTATTTGTACTGAAAACTAGTGTTTGGGCACAGGTGGCAAAACTCATAGGCATGACTGATGACTTATGGATATGAATGGACTAGTTGAGGTTCACAACTGTGAGCCTCCCTTGTATGGTCATAATATAGGTGTCAGGCCTATGAAAAATTTGTTATGGCCATGCATGGTTAAGGCACAGCCATAAGTATGTCCCCCATATTCCATTTGAGTGTATTTTATTTCTTTAACAATTTGCCATATGAAGGAATACGTTTTAAATATATTCCTGTATTTAGTAATATAAAATATATATAAACATATACTGGTGACTTATACTGGCAGTGTTTAGTTATGAAAAAGAAGCTAAGAGAGTAGTAGGCCCTTTTTTAGTAATATGGGCCCATTTTGATCTCTTATTATTAAAAAAATTTAGGATTTTTTAGATAAAAAGGGGAGAGACACAGTGAGAAAGGGGATAGCCATTTGGGAGAACCTAAGAAAAGTCAATGGGATCTAAAGAATAATAAAAGAGAGTCAATAATATATTAAGAAGGAAGTAACCATAGAGAAAAGTAAGAAGTCTATCAAGATTCATTAAGAATATCCATATTCAAGATCCATGATAACACATTCCTAATTCTTAAGTTCTTTCTTATTTATTATGAGTTTTCTTTGTTTGAGTATGAACTAATTGATATATAGATGTTAGATAGATGAACTCTATAATCTATTACTTAGAATAAGTTTTTTATTTAACGTAAGATTATAGTTTTGTTGATAATTATTTATTTTTGTCATTATGTTAAAGTAAAGTAACAATTGTAGAAGTTTTAAATTTGGATGTCATATATAAAGATTCAAGCAGTGAATGCAGAAAATTCAACTATGTGATTTAGTTAAATCATAAATAATAGGAGTTGCATACAACCGTAAAAATAGGGTCATCTACATCTTCTAGATTAAAAGCAAACTTATCATTGTAATCATAGAGCAAACTAACGCATTTTAAAGAGGTTTTGATTGGAAAGAGATTTTAATCAATCGATTTAATTATAGGTAGTATATTTCTTAAGAAAAGAATGTATTTTAACTTCAAATTTTCTATTGGTTTAAGAAACTAAGATTAAACATCAAATCAAGATAAATTCAAGCTTAAAAAAGTTCTAAGGTTAATCTTCATCTGGATTTATTTTATCTATTAATTATTTATTCTTATTTATTGCTTTGATAGGTTAACTCTCACTTGTTATTTTAGTTTAGTTATTTAAAAAAAATCAATCGTTATTTTATTAGATTAGATAATAAAATGATTATTAATATTTGTAGTTCTATTTTTTAGTCTGCCAATATCATTGTTACTAGCCATTATAATGTTTAGTTTTTATGTCTAATGACTTTTTTGAACTAATGTAGGTAAAAATATATGGGATTTTAGACGTTGGACATACTTATGACTTGTATAGGTTATAATAGCACATCTACAATAGTATTTTAACATTTATAAGCATTCGTTCGTTGGTTGTGAGGTAGTTGAGAGCCTTTAAACATTAAAGTGAGCAAGCAAGATTTATTTGAGTTGAAAACATTCAAATAGGGTTGGCAATCTTGTATTTTTGGTATATCATGAAGCATTGATGTTTCTGTTTAACCTTTAAGGAATAGTGTACAAAGGTTTTTATTTGTCAGTAAAAGATTATTGCAAAGAAAGTTCCTCTTTAACTAGTTAAAGAAGAGATTAGTGGAATTATAAGAGAGACTTGAGGAGTGGATATAGACAAGGTTTGTTTGTTAAACCATTATAAAATCAGTTTGTAATCTCTCATTCCTATACTCTTTATTTTTCATTTAATAGATTGATTGAGCTTATTCAAATTGACATTACAATTTATCATTTATTTAAAATCTTTTAAAGGCCTTAACCAAGTAGATATCATTTTGAAATCATTTTTTTAAAAGTTGATAGAACCTAATTTACCTGTTTTTATATGCTATTAGCGACTAATATATTTATTTTAATACATATAGTCCTTGTAATTTGTAAATTCTAATAAACTTTTATGATATTGATAAGTATAAATTGCATCATGCTTTAGAGCATAGTTTGATATGTGTTTAGCTATTAATTCTATCATTTAGTATATGCTTAGGTTAGAATTGTGTTCGTTTGTTAATTATTTGTGTTTTAAGTGTTTTATAGGTTAGTATAAGCTTTTAAGCTTAGATATTATATTTTTAAGATACCTTAATGTGTTTGCTAGTGTTTTAGGGTCAGTATCAAAGAACGGAGGAGTTTTATAAGATATTTGGGACGAAACAACAGCCATGATCATGACAGAAGGCTCAGATGTACGCCATAATCATGGCTTGCATCGGGCAAACACGCAAACGCTCATGAACTTCATATTTTTAAGGGATGTTTTAGACCTTTATGACCTCGAAAAAACCCTAGGTTTACCCAAAGCATAAAGAAGTATAAAAAAGAACATAAATAGGAGAAAAAGAGGAGCTTCTTGCATGAGCCACCATCACGAAAACCTAGAGAGAGTTTATCAAGAGATTGAGAAAGAGACGAAGGAATAGAGACGTGGAGAAGAAGTCTACACGAAGTACTTTATAGAAAAGGAGGTTTCTTGTCATTGCTACCTCCATCATCCATTCGGATATATTTTCTAGTGTATTTCCATTTTTATCTATGTATAGAATTGGAATAGTTGTTGAGATAGGATTTATCAATGTTGAGGATTGTCTAAAATCAACTTCGGGTTATTTTTATCTTTTATTCAATAAAAAGATTATTATTTATGTGAATTGGATTCATTGTGATTGATTTCTGCTTTTTCATAAATCAGTAATATACTGAGATGGTGAACCGATGAAAAATAATTAAATTGGGCTAATAAGAGTTAGGTAATTTAATAAAAACGAGAAATCAATCAAATTGGTAATTGTGTGATGAGAGATCTCATATAGGTTTTGATAGTTTAGTGGAAAACTTCAGATCTAATTAAGGTTTTGATAAAATGTGAATTGAGATATTGTAATTTTCTATAATCTGATTAGGGTTTATAATTTAGGGATTTTGGTTATTACTCAAGAGAGAGTAACCAACCCTAGGATAGTCCAAGACCAATAATCCCACATTTCATAATTAATTAGGTTAGTGTTGAAGATAGGTAAAAATTTCCCTTTTCTCTCAATTGGTAGTTCCTTAGGTTGATTATTCGTGTGTGCATTGCAATTTGCTGATTTGTTAATATTTCGTGATTTATTCTTGAGTTGAATTAGTTGATTGAATTGATTGATTGAATTGCGTTATTATTTTAGCTTAGTTACAGTTGAATTTTTGCAATTTGTTTCGACCTTAGAGTTTAGGATTAGATTAACCCTCCTTGTGGGATTGACACCTTAGATACTATGCAAACAACACATACACTTGCGAAATATCGATGTTAAAATATTAAAACTACATGTATCAGGAAACCACGATCAAGCTTTTGGCGCCATTGCTGGGGAGGCGATTAGTGTAATTCTTTACTCCAAGTTTTTTTTCACAATTTTTTGTTTTAAAAAAGGAAAAAAAAATAGAGAAGAAGCTTGGGGGCATAAAGTAGAGACACAACAAGACATCTTAGAATGAGAAATAAGACATCTGAAGAGCTAGATGCCAAGAAGAAATGGAAAGAACAATGATGAAGGATAGATATTATAGAGAGTAAGGAACTTTTGCGAACTACAATGAGGCACAGTATGGTTAGAAAAGTAACAATCCTTGTTGGAACATGTACACTCATGGGTGGCAGAACCACCCAAATTTCTATTAGTCTAATAATGTAAAGACTCACTTAGGACATCAAGACCTCTTAGGATTTCAGCAAGATGAGTCTAGTTCATGGGATTCTAAATTGGAGAAGATCCTGGATAAGCTCACAGACATGGAAGAGGACCAAAAGGGACTAGAAGAGAAAATTGAGCAAGCAACGAAAAATCATGCCTTGTCTATTTACAACCTAAAGATTCGAGTGAGACAACTTTCTCGTGAATTTTGTATGAGAAGTGTGGAAGACTCTCTAAGTAATATAGAAATACATCAAAGAGTGCAATATGAGGCTATCACATCTAAGAATGGGGGAGAACCAGAAGGATCAATGGCAAACCAAACTAAACCCTACCTTGTTGAAGACTAAGAGGACGAAGAAAAGAATGGAAACCCTCCCTATTATTCACCAGTTCTTGATATACCATATGTGAGCATCAAAAAATCTTTGGTAGATGTCCATGAAAAAAACCTTATCTTTTGGATTAATGATGACCAAGTGACATTCAACATGAATGATGTATTAAAGAATCCAAAGGAGAGTAGCTTATTTAAGATAATTGATGTGTTCGAATCTTCTAAAGAACAAAAAGGACGAAGAACAGATGACAACAAACATCGATTTTGAAGAACCTATGAAAGTCCCTGTTCATGAAACGAAAGAAGCAGAGGAGATGAAGGTGATTAAGGAAGAAAGAGAGAAACTCACCTTCTTATAGGACAAACTATTGGATTTGATGGAAGATTCAAGGAGTTCGTTATTCCCTATTTTGTTGACAGTTTGTTAATGAAAAGGACGTTACTGAAATAATTGGTTTTGTCAACTTTATCAATATTGTCCTTTTGACCATTTTGCAATTTGTAGCTTACTTACAGGCTACAAAACTGATGTTGAACGAAAAGGGTGGAAGCAAGCCGCTCATAATTGATCCCAGCTGAGCTTCCAATGATATAAAGTCAAGCTAATGACCATAAATTAGCATGTTTAGTAGTTAGTTTTAAATTATTGCATAGTTAGAGTTGTTTTAAATTTCAAAAATAAGTTCTTAATGATTTGGAATATTTTGGATTACTAACTCTCTTACTGTTTTAAATCAACTACAAGAAAGGGAACCCAACTCGGTGTCAAGCGCATTTAGTCTCCGCCTCCGACATATCACCACTTCAGCCACCATGATGGTTTCGTGTTCTAACCCTTTTCTTTTCACTTGTGTTAGTATTTTGTTCTTTTTCTGTATATTGTTTTATTCCCCCCTTATGTGCTTGTATGTATCCTTCTCACATTGAGGACAATGTGTTATTCAAGTGTGGGGAGGGTTGTGTGTTTTTTTGCCTTGAGTGTGAGTTTTGCATATTGTGTGATCGTTTGTTTAGGTTGCATTATGTGAATTATGTGAATGCGTGAATGGCTAGGACTTAACGAGATAGATTTAACCTTAAACATAATCTTTTAGGTTGTGAAGATTTATTAGCTTGTGAAAATAGTGACCTAAGTTACTTAGGGCTAAATATGCTAGTTAATTGGGATACGATGTTGGTCTATTTACCCTAGGAATTTTCCATACACATTTATAATTTTAGGTTAATCAAATAAGTGGCATTTTAGTACATTTTATGTAATAGCCCAGGTCCCCCACTTGTAGATATTGTTCGCTTTGGGACCAATCCCTTAGTGGATCCGAGTCCACACAGTTATGCCTTTCCTAAGCCCTTAGTGACTTCGAGAAAATGCGTCTACGAGGGAGAGTTATCTGCCCCCTTATAAGGCGTGCTTTGTTTTCCTCTCCAACCGATGTGGGATCTCCACCCCCCTTAGGAGACCTAGCGTCTTTACTGGTTGCAACAGCTCGGGTACTGGCTCTGATACCATTGTAACAACCCAGATCCCCTGCTCGCAAATATTGTCTGCTATGGGCCCAATCCCTTAGCGTATCCAAGTCTGCATGGTTTTGCCTTTCCCAAGCCCTTAATGGCTACGAGAAAACGCTTCTACGAGGGAGAGATATTTGCACCCTTATCAGGTGTGCTTCATCCAACCGATGTGGGATCTCCACCCTTTAGGAGGCCAAGCGTCTTCGTTGGTCACAACGGCTCGGGTGCTAGCTTTGATACCAATGTAATAGCCCAGGTCCCCTGCTGGCAGATATTGTCCGCTTTGGGCCCAATCCCTTAGTGGATCCAAGTTTGCACAATTTTGCCTTTCCTAAGCCCTTAGTGGCTCCAAGAAAACGCGTCTATGAGGGAGAGGTATTTGCACCCTTATAAGGCGTACTTCGTTCTCCTCTCCAACTGATGTAAGATCTCCGTGCGGACTCGAATCTACTAAGGATTGGGCCCAAAGCAGACAATATCTGCAAGCAAGAGACCTAGGTTGTTACATTTTCATGAGAATGATTAGCTATAGCAATAAGGTAGGAAAAATATTGTTTAAAAAAAGGAAAAAATGTGTAAATTTTAACTAAAATAACTATTCGACTGGCCTTTGGGTTATGAATAGAGCTAGTAGCTAGTTGAGAAGTGATGTAGCTGAGTAACTGGATCGACATGCATCACAAATGTGTGCCTTTGTGTTAAAAGGCTATAATGACACCAAGCAGCTTAATAACAACATGACTTAGTTGACTAGGTTCATTTCCTTAAAGAAAAATTAACAAAAATAATGTTTTCAAATAAAAACCTACCAAACTTGTTAGTAGCTTAATTTTTCATGAAAACCTACTAAGGAACAACTACACTTTTGTTTTGAGTGAATGATTATCAACGTGTGTGTGCAAGTGATAGAGGTGAATAAACTTAACACTAAAATATTGATTAACTTGTATATTTAATCCAAGGTGCTTAGATGCAGATTTCGTTTCTTAATAAGTTAGAATGACTTGAAGGATGGTGTTTATAGTTAAGTTTGTTTCACTAAGTTGATGCCATTGTCTCATTATTGCAAATGTGTGTTTTGTGTTTTCTTAATTTTGTTGGTTGTTTTTGTTTGCTTGAGGACAAGCAAAGGTTTAAGTGTGGGGTTATGATAAGTGTAAATTGCATCGTATTTTAAGGCATAGTTTGATATATGTTTAGCCGTTAATTCGATCATTTAGTATGTATTTAGGTTAGAATTGTGTTATTTTGTTAATTATTTGTGTTTTATAAGTTAGTACAAGCTTTTGAGCTTAGATATTATGTTTTTGAGGTACCTTGATGTGTTTGCTAGTGTTTCAGGGTCAAAATTGAAGAAGATATTCGGGCCGAAACAATGACCCATAATTGTGACCTGATCGTGATAGAAGGCTTAAATGTAGGCCACGATCATGGCCTGCGTCGGCAGATGCGCAAATGCTCGCGAACTTCATGTTTTGAGGGATTTTTGGACCTTTCGGACCCCAAAAAATCCTAGGGTTACCCAAAACACAAAGAAGTATAAAAAAGACATAAAGAGGGGAAAAAGAGGAGCTTCTTGCGTGAGCCACCATCACGAAACCCTAGAGAGAGTTCATCGAGAGATTGAGGAAGAGACAAAGGAAGAAAGACGTGGAGAAGAAGCCTACACGAAGTACTTCCCGGAACAATAGGTTTCTCATTGTTGTTGCCTCCATCATCCATTCAGATCTATTTTCTAGTGTATTTCGATTTTTATCTATATATAAAATTGGAATATCTGTTGAGATAGGATTTATAAATGTTGAGGATTGTCTAAATTTACCTTCGGGTTATTTTTATCTTTTATTCAAAAAAAATCTGATTGTTATGTGAATTGGATTCATTATGATTGATTTATACATTTTCATAAATCGATAATAAACTGAGAGGGTGAACAGATGAAAAATAATTAAATTAGGCTAACAAGAGTTAGGTAATTTAATAAACACGAGAAATTAATCAAATTGGTAATTGTGTGATGAGAGATCTCACATAGGTTCTAGTAGTCTAGTGAAAAACTTCAGATTTAGTTAGGGTTCAGATAAATTGTGAATTGAGAAATTGCAATTTTTCATAATCTGATTAGGGTTTATAATTTAAAGCTTTTGTTATAACTCGAGAGAGAAAAAACAACCCTAGGATAGTCCAGGACCAATAATCTGACATTTCATAATTAATTAGGTTAGTGTTGAAGATAGGTAAAAATTTCTCTTTTCTCTCAATTGGTAATTCCTTAGGTTGATTCTTGGTGTGTGCATTGCAATTTGCTGATTTGTTAATATTTCATTATTTATTATTGAATTGAATTGGTTGATTGAATTGCATTATTGATTTAGCTTAGTTAAAGTTGAATTTTTGCAATTTGTTTCGGCCGTAGAATTTATGATTAGATTAACCCTCATCGTGGGATCAACATCTTAGATACTACATTTGCGGAATATTGATGTTAAAATATTAAAACTACTTATATAAGAAAACTACGATTAGATATAACTATTCACATAGAGTATTACGTATATGAAAATGTCAAATAAATCAACTAAACTAACTTAATAGGAATACTAATTCCATACTTTTTACAATACATAATTGCTTCCCAATATATTTTAAACTATAAATTTTTTATGAAATTGATGAAACTATAATAGAAAGATTGGTGTCTTTTACCTACATAGCTATTTTATTTGTTTCATACTATATATTTTTCTTATATAGCTTCCTTTAATTTCACAACTTTAAAAATCAAGAAAAAATTGTACAAAAATTTCACTACTAATTTTCTTTTTAGTTATTTCTCAAAAAAAATTCTTTTTAGTTATGCAATTGACAACTATTCATTAATTAATAGAGAAGTAGCCATAATAGAATTATATAATTTGTGACCAAATTAGGTCATAGATTTTAAAGTGCATAAATTTTACATAACAAAATTATATATATATATATATATATAGGTTAAATTATTGTGTGCAACATATGGATTCATAAGTGTCAATACACTCATGATATTTCATAATGAATTAATTGAATATATGGAGATAGTGATTTGTAGGTATACTTAAAACTATCCAATTTAATGTACCAGCAAAAATTATTGATGGTTTTTTATTTAAGAATAAATAAAAATATCATTTATTGCCGAAAGGATTCCTGACCTCTTATATGTTTAAATTTTATGTAATTTAAAATTGTAAAAGTTAATAAACAACTATGATATATTATTTAATTAGCAGTATATGTTTTATTGATGATGGAATAAATTAATGTTTCCTAGAAAAAATATAAAATCTTGAAACTAGTGTCAAAAGTTAAATACGTGTTAGAAATACTAATTTGACTAAATTGAAAAGATTTATCTTATATGGTGTATATTAACGTACATGTAAAAGCTTCAGCTAGTTGATATTGACCATTCGAATGATGAGTTCTCTTTCTTATGTGGTACCCAACAGTGCATACAGCTTTTTTACGGAGTGTATTGTCTCTTGTTAAGATCTGAATCATAATACGATAAATATTTAACATTGATTATTATAGCACAAGGTTGGTTATCGTAAGCGTAAGACCTGATCAGATCCATAATGAAGTTTGATTTACAAAGAGACAAAGAAATTAAGTAGGAGATATGAATTATATAGCGATTGAGATCACGACAAGAATTGTTCGAGATTTTCCACGTTCTTTTTCTTGCTCGCCATATATTATATATATACATTGACATTCAACCAATACTCTGCTTGTTCAATTCTGTAGATTCTAAATGTTTTGGGCAACAATAACGATTGGACCGCCACGTTTTTTTTTGGGTAAAAGAGAAAAGAAGCGAAAACTACGGCCGTAAGATGGCCGTGGAGGACGCATCTTGTGCCAGAAGCTGACGGGCGCCTGGAAGGGGATCTTGGACCACCACGTTTAGTTTTACAATTATACATTTATAAATATGTGGGTGCACAGCCACATACTGCTCGATCAGACTCCGATAATTGACATTTCTTCTGCAACTGTATTCACGTACGCCATGACGTCGGCCCACCATGAGACAGTGAACTGTTACTGTACTTGATTGTATCCAAAATATTAAGAAAATTCCAGCATTTCTATAATAAGCCACCCCGGAAACTAATATTGTTATTAAACTATATAGACAGATTGGGCCAACTTAGACATAGAAATACCGGTTTACTGTGTAGTAATTGAAACCATAGTGTTTACGTAGTTCAATTCACTAGAATAAAGTGAGACGTCAATTATATAAATCTGTTAATTGTAGTTCTGTTTGTTCAGCATTAATTTATTGTAATGAGGGCCAATGACACACAAATATCTGCATTGTACATAAGAGTCCAAAAAAAGTGAAATTAGGGTGTCAATTTAGTTATAGTCTTGTGCTATAAAAAAATTGGAAAACTTTATATTAAGAAAGTACATGAAGAATCTTTTGGCATATACGCAAGGATACGGATTTCGTACCGTTTCGGCCGGTACCGTACTGGCCAGAAAACGGTACGAAATCGTAAACGTCGGTACCGGGGTCAAATTCCGGTCAGTATCGGCGTTTACCGGATGGTACAGGCCGGAACCTTCAATTCCGGCCAATACCGCAAAATTTCAGAATTGCAAGGACTAATTTGCAATTTCCTGAAAATTTTAACCTAAAACTACCCCCCCCCCCGACTTCTGGATTCTTCTTCGGCCTCCTCTCTCCCACGCCGCACGCCTCCTCTCTTCTCCGGTGTCTCTCTCTGTGTCTCGCCTGGTCGTCACTGTCAACGTCTCGTCCAGTTCTCCAGTCCTCCTTCAAGTCTTCGACGTTTCTCCCTTCGAGGCTTCGACGGATCGGTCTCCTCGCCGCTCCTCGCCGCTCCTTGCCGCCTTCTCCTCTGTCCTCCTCGTCGTCGACGCACCACATGACCACCGAAAAAAGACCCGACCCTCAGACGACCCTCACCAAAGACCCGATTGTTTTGGGTGTATGTTTTTTATTTTTAATGGAATTTTGTTGTTGATTGCTTCTGTGATCCTAGGTGTTGATGTTGATTTGGTGTTGTTGTTGAACGGAGGTGGATTTGGAGAAAATCCTAGGTTGATTTCTGCTCAGAATGAGGGAAAAAATGATGAAATTAGGGAAAATGGTAGAGGTGGCTTAGGAAACTTTGTCGGTGTAGAAGACAGAAGTAGCAGCATAAAGAAAGAAAGAGCAAAAAAAAAAGGAATAGACAATCCATCTCTCTAATTTTCCAGCAATGTCATTGAAATTTACAACCACATGCAACTTTGAATTGGAAATTTCAAAGCAACTCAATGACAATCAAATGCTTTTCCATGTAGGCATGGTTATTTCCGTATAGTGAATAATGATTACACTCACTGGGAAATGAATGCCATCGGTGAAAGTGCAGCATAAGAAGTAAACTTTATTTAATTATCTCACA
>JAOSBP010000005.1:14572276-14597438 GCA_027563825.1 Erythroxylum mucronatum
GAATTATATTTTAACTAATTATATTTTAATTAATTATAATGTACTTAATTAATTAATATTATTATTTTAATTAATTAGATTGTAAATTAATTATATTTTAATTAATTAATTAAATGAGTCTCTACTAAGGAATAAGTTTCATTCCTCTCCTAAATGGGGGGTATGGAGGATTCCCCCAAAGTGGGATATCAAACCATTATCTCTATAATCATAATCAACAACCAACCACTCAGTTTTCATTCCATACCCATTAACCCCTTCCTAAACCCATCAACCAAGCACCCCCTTCTTTTACCATCTGACCTGTCACTTTTTAAGATTTGTGAAAAAAATGACCATTCAAAACATCTAAACTAGGAGCTTTCACTGTATTCATCTTAACATAATATCCTTTATCTCTTCATCTTCCACAGATTTAAGTAAACTTGCCACCTCCTCAGCATGAATGCTTTTAGAGATGAATTTATTCAAATAGGAGATAGAGGATAAGGATAGCTTTTAGAATATTAAAACTAGAGCAAACAACTTATGGACCATTAATCAAATATTATAAATAAGGAGAGAATGCACTTTGGGAATGGAAAAAATTAATATTTTGGTTTGATAATTGGAATAAACTTGGAGCTCTTCACCAACTCCTAGGATATAATTTTCTTTAAAATGTTATTACTAATTAAGCAAAGGTTAAAGAAATTATAAATAAGGAACATAGAAATGTAATCATAGGTGCTTATCAAACATTTTAGCATAACTTATTATAATCCAAATCCTAATAAAGAGGACTCCATTATATAGATAATAAATATGTTTAAAATATTACACACAAAAAAAAACTCTTTCCTAAGACTTTTTAAGGATTCCAAGCAAATAGCTCCATAGAGATAGCTAGTTTAACTCAATAAAAATATACCTGAAACATTATTCATACTATGGTTAGTCATCAAACAAAGGCTCAAAACCATGGATAAAGTTAAAGGGGACATCTTAGGTGTAAACAATTACCTAGAAATTCAAACCATCTTCTCTATAATTGATCGGCTGCTCGGTTGAATCTTTAAATTACTCCCTTAGACACTGAATCAAAAATTTAATTCCAAGGATTGTAGTATAGGATGCAACCTCAGGTCATCTCACTTAATCGGAACCTAGTACAAAAGGCCTAAGTTAGCCTAATTGTCAAAAATGCAACTAAGTTGATAAAAAATGGGGTTTGGATATTGGTTAAAATTAAGAGAATTGAACTAAATGAAAGGAAAATGTATAAAAAGGTATTTTTGGATTTTTGGGAAATGAAAAGTGAAAACTCAAACCATGATCAAATATGATAAATTCATCTTGAAAACAAGCTTTGGTTGTCATGGTTCAAAACAAATCTTTTGGGAGCAAAACCACTAAGTTTCCGAATGATGAACCTTAAAGAACTCTTTAAGTCCAAGATTTTGATCAATAAACTCCATTTATCAAAACCTTGTTAAATGCATCTTATTGTGTATTAATGGATGAGCTAATGCAAGTGGTCAAAATGGATCAAGCTTAATCTCAATATCAAACACAACTAGGCAGATAAAGAGAGTTAATACAATCACCACAAAGACGTATATGAAACTTCATATATTAAGCATCAAAGTTCTACATAAGAAAATCCATAACACAAAGCATTGTTCAACATTTGATTAAACTCTAATCAAGCTAATCTAACTACACGACCATAAACACTAACTCAGAAGTTTACAACTATGCAGTTAAACTTGACAATGTAAAACAACTCCCCTTTGAAGCCCATTGAACTCAAGCCATCGCTAAATCTTCAAGAGGAATCAATGTTCTAGCCAAGCATAACGTCGGGAACCCTCACAACTGTAAGAACTCCGATGGAATTCATGGCAACAACAGCGGTAGACGATGAAGTTTACAGTGAAGGTGGTCAGAGTTGATGGATGAAGGTCGACAGAGTGTGTGAGGAATGAATTGTGTGGGTGTCGGCCGAGATCTTCTGTGAAAAAATCGTGCTTCATAACCTAATTTGACATGATTTTAAATGTTGGATCGCGGGTTGGGTCGAAACAATCAGAGATTTTTCTAAATATGTTCAGGTTTTTTGATCTTTCGCTGCGGCGACAGGCAGGCCCGCCATGGCGTACTTGTTTTGAAAGCTTTTCAACATCTTTTGGATCCTTCGTCGCGGCGAACTTTTCTCGAAAGTTGAGGCTAGATTCCTCGCTCTTCCCTGCGGCAACAAATGGGCTCACCGCAGCGAACTTTTCCCAAAAGGTTTGTTCTCCTATTGATTTCAATTCAACACATTGACTCCCTTCTCCTTGAGGTTCCTACAATCAAAATGGCAATTTATAGTATCAATTGTTTTTTGAAAAGTTAAGGTATGCAATTAATACCAAATGTGACAATTTTTACTATCAAATTGCATAAAATAAAAGTGAACACTCAAGGATTAAATTAGGCACAAAATCAAGAATTAGGAGTCAAAAAGCATAGTAAAGGCCATGAAAGTGTTGCCAATTTAGATAATAAACTTGGGCTCAATCAAATTGCCCCACACTTAGACCTTTATACTCCTGGACAAAGTTTATAAGAGTCAAAGAGATGCATGTGTAAAAGAAAAATTCTGACCATGCTTAAAACAATAATAGGAAATTGCCAAAAATCACTTTCTCAGAAATCTTTCAAAGCAGACTAAAAGAGTGCTAAGAAAACAAACACTGAAAGAATTTAATCCAAGAGATTGAACAAAAAAGATTTCACTCAAGGTAAACTGTTTACTCTCATCTCACTTGTTTTTAGGGATATTTTCACTCTAAATCTGCTTAAGCCATTCTCTACCATAGGCTTATGAGAGTCTTAGTTCTCCACTACAAGAACTATAATTTTGAAAATTAAGAGGACTTGTCAAGGTTGTAATGCACGGAAGGCTATATAAAGTGGATGGAATAGACGAAGGAAGAAAAAGTATGAGTACATGCACTATAATGATGAAATAGATGCCAATAGTAAGACTATATTTACACAAATGATAACCCCCCCTTTTCTTTTTTCTTTTTTTCTTTTTTTCTTTTTTCTTTTTTCTTTTTGACAACGCAGATATAACACATACACATATAATAATACATAGAGAAATATATTTGTTGCCTCTGCTTTGTTATTCTTTTTCTTTCTTTTTTTCTTCAGAACCTTTTTTTAAGAAAATAGGAGAAAATGTAAAATAAACTATTGATACCATATAAGGATGCGTGTATGTGCTCATAAATAACAGCTCAAGGGGCTAGCAAGGGATGAGTGTTTGTGGGACTGTGTTTGGGTCAAAGGGTTTAGAAAGAACGCTTCTATCATTTTAACAAAATTCTAGTTCATAAAGCTTTGATTAAGAATTGAAACAAGTTCTAGAGAGATATGAAGTAAGCAGATACACACAAAAATTGAAGAAAAATTTAGAACCAAATATCCTTCCAATAAGGGTAATATCTCAGCGAATAATCTCAAGTTTAAAAGCTTAAAGTGCTACTTAATTAGCATGCCTTCACTTACTTTGTGTGGAAGATATCGAAAATAAATTTTTTGCCAAATCTGACTATCATTTAAAGAATGGTAAGTATTTTCAAAAACTCAAGAATTACTTTGAAATTTATAAATTCTTTGATAAACAAAAGTAGCAAAAGTCGAATGAGGGAGAATTTTAAATTGAGGGAAATTTTTTTTATATAAAAAAATGTGCCGCTATGGCGAACGAGTCAAGCGATCACTGCCGCGACGAAGAATGAAGCTCGCCACGGCTAGAAATATGTTTTTGGCCACGGCAAAGGCACAGTATGCCGTGGCGAAAAATGGCAGAAACTCAATTCCACAAACACCAAGTTTAAAAATTTTAACAGTATGCATAATTGACAAACACAAACATATATATGGCCCAAAATGGAGATGGAAAAAGCTCCCCCACATTTAAAGAACACATTGTCCTCAATGAAAAATAACATCTAACAGAGTTATAAAGGGCACAAAATAGGAGGGAAAAAGTAGTGGCATGAACAGAAAAAAGGAACTTTACTGGATTGTGACGCTATTGAAGAAAGTAAAAAGACAGCCAGCTACCTATTGTGTTAGTGCTCTCCCCCACTTGGCAAGCATAAAAAATAAACAAACAAGTGAAGGAGAGAAAGAACTTAATATTTAAGGCAATTATTGGCTCTCATTTTAGAGCTTCAAGAGGTAGCCATTCACTTTGAGTTGTGCGCCATTTGCTTCATGTACAAGCTCTACCATGCCGAAGTTGTGCACTTTAGTGACTAAATACGGTCCATCCCAACGAGAATTACATTTTCCATGCTTAAAGGTGAAACGAGCCTTGAATAGCAGGACTTCGTCCCCTTCCTTGAAGCTCTTCCTCTGAAGAATTTTATCATGCATTAGCTTTGTATTTTCTTTGTAGAGGAACGAATGTTCATATGCCTCTAGCCTTATGTCCTCTAGTTCTTGCAGTTGCAGCTTCAGCTCCATGTCGGAAGATTCCAAGTCCATGTTGCATTGCTTAACTGCCCAATAAGCTTTATGCTCCAACTCCACGAGCAAATGGCAAGCTTTTCCGTAGATCAACCAGTAAGGGGACATGCCGATTGGAGATTTCTAGGCGGTGCGATAGGCCCATAGTGCTTCTTCGAGGCAAAGGCTCCAATCTTTCTTTGATGGTTTGACTATTTTCTCCAAGATGTGCTTCACCTCTCTATTCGAAATTTTAGCTCAACCATTGGTTTGTGGATGGTATGCAGTGGAGGTTTTGTGAGTGACTCCAAATTTGGAAAACAAGTTACTAATGATTTTATTACAAAAATGTGTCCCTCTATCACTAACCACAGCTTTAGGAATCCCAAGTCGGCAAAAAAATATTAGACTTTAGGAATTTGGTTACGACTTGGGCATCATCTTTCCTAGTAGGAATAGCCTTTATCCATTTGGATACATAGTCAACGGCTAAAAGGATATACACATAGCCAAAAGATGGGGGAAAGGGTCCCATGAAATTAATTCCCCAAACATCAAAGATTGAAGGAAGTTAGAGAAAGCTTGGATAAAAGGACAAGGTCAGGATCGTGATATGACTGTCACGATCCTGACTAAAGATCTCTCCCTAGGTTGTGATCGTGACTGAAGTGTCATATTCATGACAGAAGAGCTCTACACTAGGTCACAATTTTGACACCCTTATCACGATCATGACAGAGGACAATTTGGGGTGTCACGATCGTGACATAGAGAAATTATCCTCTATCATGATCATGATAAGGGTGTCAACATCGTGACCTAGTGTAGCGTGACAGACGTTCACTAGATGCAAGGATCTCCTTCTGTTTTGATATTTAGAGGGTGTTTTTGGACAATTAGACATAGGTAAAACCTATATTTTACCCTAAATGACCCATGAACTATATAAGAACATAACAAGACCTAGCCTCCATTTGTCAAATTGAGAAAGAACTTAAAGGAAGATGTTGAGCAAGTTTTAATCTTATAAAACCCTCAATATTTCACAAGTTCACGGGTCGTAGCATAGTAATGAGCTGTTAATCCCACGAGGAATTAGTGAACTAATTGAATCCTAATTTGTCTAATGCCTAAAAGTGTAATTAAAATGAAAATAAAAACTAAATAGAAATGTAAGCAACCGGGTATAGAGTGATTGAAATGAGAATTCTAAATTAATGCAAGAAATTAAATTTTAGCACCACCAATTGACAATTAAAATTCAAACAAGGAAGATTAATAAGTTATGAGAAAGGGGATTTATCCTATCATCAATGCTAAATTAGTCACTTTTATGTTAATACGATATTGGTCTTAAAATTTTGAATGGTGGATTAGTCTCTCTCAAGTTGTAATCACTAAGCCGTAAATCACAAACCATAATTAAATTGAGTTACTGAACATGTAATCTCTCAATTAACAAAACAACACGTAACCTAATTAGTTTTGAAGCATTTCAATAAATAACCAGGTCCTCAAGTGAGATCTCTCTCTATATAATTACCAATTTGATTATTTGCGTGGTCTATTAGATCGTTTAACCCTCATTATCCAACCTAATCATTTTGTATTCAGTTCACTCTCTTGATTTATTACCGAAGCATGCAATTATAACAAATAATCACAACACCCACCATCATTAATAACAAAAGCAACTAGATTAGCATTAAATTAAGTAAAAATCTCTAAAAGAAGTTAGAACATCCTTAAACCAAGGTTCATCATCATAAATTCCACCTCATACATAAAATGAATGAAACAAAATATGAAAAGAAGAAAAGATAGCTTAGAGGATTGCAGGTTGAAGCAGTAGCTGAAGCTCCACCTTCTCTCTCTTTTTCTTTTTCTTCCCTCTTCCTCTTCCTCTTCGTCTTCCTTAGCTTTTTCCCCAAAGTAATAAATAGAGGCTCTCCTTTTGTTAGGTCATTTCTATGCTCTTATATAGTCCTTTACTAATAAAGGTAAAAACTAGGTTTTACCTGGGCCTAAAAGTCTGAAACACCAGCGAAAAATTTAGTTCGAGAGGCTAGTCCACGTTTTTCAGGCCACGATCATAGCATGTTGAAAGAGTCTCTATCACGATTGTGGTCCTGGGTCCTTTGCCGAGCTTTTTCCAATTCTTCTTCGTTCTTCGACATCTGATCTCAAAAATTAACAAGCACATTAAAGCACCTCAAATACATAAAATTAAAGCTCAATAGCATGCTCTAACCTATATAACACTCAAAACACAAATATCTATCTAACTAACATAATTATAAACCTAAAAATGAATGAATCAATTAATTAACAACTAAAAACATATTAAAATGCCTATTAAAACATCATGAAACCTACAACTATCAGAAGATCAAGAAGGAGAGAAGAGAAGAGCAACATCTACAATAGCAGTCCAACCACTCCCAATCCATTCAAGTTTTTTTCTTCTTTCTCTTGTTTATTTACTTCCACCATGGAAGATTCAAGGAGTTTTGTTATTCCTTATTTTGTTGATAGTTTGCTCGAAAAAAGGACATTACTGAGCTTAATTGTTTTTCACAATCTTATCAATACTGTCCTTCTAATCATTTTGCTAGCTTACTTATAGGCTACAAAACTGATGTTGAAAAAAAAGGATAAAAGCAAGCCACTCATAATTGGTCCTGGCTGAGTTTCCAATGATACAAGGTCAAGCTAATAACCATAAATTAGCATGTTTAGTAGTTATATTTAAATTTTTATGTAGTTAGGTTTGTTTTAAATTCTAAAATAAGCTTTGAATGATTTAGAGTTGTTTATATTTCTAATTATTTTACTCTCTTGAATAACTTATAAGATAAAGAAACACTCTCGATGTCAAGGGGATTTGGTATCAATATTATCGCCATCATCACCTCCATCACCATAAACAGTTTCGTGTTCTAACCCTTTTTTCATTTTAATTATTATTTTGTTCTTTTTCCTTCTGTGTATTATTTCATTCCCCCTTATATGCTTGTATGTACCCTTCTCACATTGAGGACAATATGTTGTTCAAGTGTGGAGAGGGTTGAGTGTTTTGCTTTAAGTGTGAATTTTGCATATTGTATGATAATTTGTTTAAGTTGCATATTGTGAATTGTGTGAATGTGCCAATGGCTTAAATGAAAAGAAATTGATTTAATTTTGAACATAGTCTATTAGGTTATGAAGAGTCATTAGCTCGTGAAATTAGTGATTTGAGTTCTTTGGCTAAATATGCAAGTTAAATAGGATTTAGTGTTAGTTTGTCACCCTCTAAATTGTCACATTCATTCATAATTTTAGGTCTTTCAACTAAAATAGCTTTGCTAGTATTTTTTTTAACGAAAATGAGTAGCTAAAGCATCAAAGTAGGCATTAGATAATATAAGAAATTGTTTGTTAATTTTAAATAAATAAATATTCCGTTAGCCTTTAGGTTATGAATAGAGCTAGTAGGCAGTTGAAAACGTGTTGTAGTTGATTAATCGAATCGATATGCATCACAAATGTGTGCCTTCGCATCAAAAGGCTATACTGATATTCCAACCAAGTAGCTTAATTAAAACATGACTTAGTCAAGTAATTGGATCGACATTCATCACCAATGTTTGCCTCCGAGTAAAAGACTAGGTCCATGTCCACAAAAAATTAAATTAAAAAATATAATGTCTCTAATAAAAACCTATCGAATTTGTAAATAGCTTGACTTTTCATGAAAATGTAATTAAGAGTAGTTATAGAGTTTGAATGACCAAAGAATTATTAATATGTGTTTACAATTAAAAAGGGTGAATAACTTGACATTTAGGTCTTAATTAATATGTATGTTTAGTTCAGAGCTCCTAGACGCTGATTTTGCATGTTAATGATTTAGAATAACTTGAGTGATTGTGTTTAAAGTTAAGATTATTTCATAAATTTGTAGTCATTGTCTCATTACTACATTGTGCGCTTTGTGATTTTATGTGCTTGTTGTTTTGTTTGCTTGAGGACAAGCAAACGTTTAAGTGTGAAGATGTTGATAAGTGTAAATTGCATCGTGTTTTAGGGTATAATTTGATATGATTTTAGTCATTAATTTAATCATGTAGTATATGTTTAGGTTAGAATTGTATTAGTTTGTTAATTATTTGTGTTTTAAGTGTTTAATGGGTTAATACAAGCTTTTAAGCGTAAATGTTATATTTTTGAGGTACTTTGATGTATTTGCTAGTGTTTTAGGGTCAATGTCAAAGAACGGAGAAGTTTTGGAGACATTCAAATTGAAATAACGATCCATGATCATGGCATAATAGACCACAATCGTGACTGAAGCACCAGGGTTACCCCACGATCATGGCCTACATGCCACGATCGTGATAAAAGCACCAAAGTTAGCCCACGACCATGGCCTACATGCTGCAATCGTGACTAAAGCCTAGGGAATGGGCCATGGATGTGGCCTACATTGGGTAGACGCGTAGACACTCATGAACTTCATGTTTTTAAGGATTTTTTAGACCTTTTGGACCCTGAAAAAATCCTAGGGCTGCTAAGAACACAAAGAATATTTAAAGAACAAGACAAAGAGGCAGAAGGGGAGCTTTTGACATCAGCCACCTTGAAGAAACCCTAAAGACATTTTATCGAGAGATAGAGAAAGAGAAGAAGCAAGGGAGAAAAGGAGAAGAAGTTGACTCGATGTACTTCTCGATGTCGCTGCCTCCCATCATCTGTTCAGATCGTATTTCCTGTTTATTTTCAATTTTATTATTGTATAGAATTGGAATAACAATTTGATGATAGGATTTTTGAATGTTGAGGATATTCTAAACTCACCTTAGGAGTTTTATCTTTGAATTAATGAAATTTGATTGTTTATGTGTTATTGGATTTGTTGTAGTTTAATTCTGGAAGTGCATAATTCGATAATAAACTGAGAGGGTGAATTGAATGAAAAATGATTAAATTAGGCTAACGAGAGTTAGGTGATTTAATAGAACAAGAATTAAATTAAAGCAGTAAATTGTGTGAAGAGAGATCTTGCATAGGTTTCTATTAGTTTATTGGAGAATTTCTTAACTAATTAGGGTTTTGGATAGGTTGTTAATTGAGAGATTGCAACTTCCATAATCTGATTAGGGTTTATAATTTAGGATTAATGGTTATAACTCGAGATAGAGTAATCAACCCTAGGATCATCTAAAACCAACAATCTAGTAATTTATAATCAATTAGGTTAGCATTAAAGATAGGTAAATTTTCCTTTCTCTCAATTAGTAATTCCCTTAGGTTGACTCCTAGGTGTCTGTTGCAACTGCTTAATTATTAATATTTTCGTGATTAATTCTTAATTTGAATTGATTGATTGAATTAATTTCTCATTTTTAGTTTAGTGCAATTTGAGATTTTTGTATTGTTTTCTGGCCTTAGATTTTAAGATTAGATTATCCCTCTTTGTGGGAATAACATCTTAGGTACTACTCTAACAAACCGTGTACTTGTGAATTATCGAAGGTATTATTAAAACTTACACATAACCAACACCCGATTAACAACCTTAGACAAAGTTAGAGTTCATTTAGTTTTAGCTAATTCCTCGTAGGATCGAATCCTCAATTACTACGAGTTACGATTTGTATACGTGCGAAATATTGAAGGTTTTATATTAGACAAAATTTGCTAAACACTGATTTTGCATTTTTTTATAGTGTAGAAGAAATATCATGTAATTGGACGTAAAGTTATCCTTGTAAATAATTTTGTGAGGTTTTATTTATTAGAGCTCCAAAACAAAAATGATGTCAAAATTTAACATGTAACCAATGTTCAACTCATCTTTAGTTTATGTGCTTTTTCACAAAACAAAAAAAGAAGGAACCAATTATGGGGAAATAATGGTGTCCGTCTTGCTCAATTTACATAGAGGAATTTTTTTAATTTTGATAGAAATTTTTTGTTTTAATTTTGTATGCCCTTTACAACTTTAGTTTTAAGAGTTTTATGCCTATAAAATACTTAGGGATGACTGTAATTCGTAGTTCTTGATTATTATTGATTTTTCAAACCATTAGAAAGTTTTTTTTTCATCTTTTATAGTGCTTTTGATGGAGGTTCTCTAAAAGCTTAAATCTTATTTAGCTTGCCAGTGAAAATATGTATGTCAACCAATTTCTCAATGTTGTTTACTAGTATGTTTGAGTCAAACATTGGTATCCCTTAATAATTGTATAGAATTCTCTTATCTTTCTATAGCCTCTTAAATCATCTTACTCCAATATTTATATCAAAAGTTATAGTGAAATTACACCACAATATTAAGTTAAAACATCTCATTGTAAGCATAAATATTAACCAAATTTTAAATTGTTTTAAATTCTATCACAACAATATAATCAATTTTATACCTAAAAATCTTCCCAATGTCTTAAAATTTATCAATCAATAAAATTCTTAAGCTTAGAATTTTAAAGGCTCGTGATAAGACTCAAAATCTTTGTAAAAAACATATATTTGTCTCTAAATATATTGTAGAAAACCTAGAAATCTTTGATTTCCTCACATAAATGTAATTTTAAAAACACATTTACTTTGCTTTATTTATTTTTCAATTAAATTTTAAGATAAGAAGCATATTGAAAATCACAAACTAATTAAAGCAACATATTTTTATAAAGTCGTAAACTAATACTTTAGGACTTGCTCAAAACTATGTTGTAAATCATATCGAGCTTTAAAATAATTATACAATAAGAAATCTTAAATTATTGTAGTAAATTTTCTGTATATTCATGTGCACCTATTAAGTCAGAAGTTTGACATTCGAAGGATAATTCTAATTGGACTCTAGGTAAGACAACTCCCCTTTCAACTATCTTGGAATACCTATCTCTAATAACAAACTTACATACAATGACTTCTTGCCCTTATTAAAAGAATGAGAAGATAATTAATAGATGGTGCAATAAGTGCCTTACCCTTACTGGACGAATCTAATTGATAAACTCAATCCTAAATTCAATGCATTTATGCTGCTTAGCTCATATACTTTTCCTACAAACCTAATCAAAACCATTAAAATATTGCTCAGAAGCTTCCTATGGTCTGAAGACATTAATAGAGGTTATATTCCTAAAGTCGCATGTAGGAATATGCTTGGTGTGGTACCTTTAAAACTAAGCAATAAAATCTTATTAAAAAAAATGGAGGCTCTTGGTTGATAAAGAATCCTTATAGGTCAAATAAATTAATCTTCATTACTTAAAACATCAAAGCTTTTGGTCTTGCTTAACCAATTACGATTCATCTTGGACTATGCTTCACTTCTTTAAGCTAAGGCATCAAACAAGACTAATGTTTAAGAACAACTTGAGTGACAACTCTTTCACTAATTTTTAGTTTGACAATTAAAGTTCATTGAAGCCATTAACAGAGTAATGATTTCTCTCAACTAAAGGGTACAATTCCATTCATGGCCACAGTTTGTGAAGTGCTAAAAGAAAATAAATCTAATATAAGCCAGAGTTCTAAACACGAAGTGCTAGCTATTTCTCCGTGCTTCAACCCTAATTCTAACACTAACGACTATATCCTTTGGATTAATCATACTTCTTGTTTAGTTTTAACTCTTCCTGCAAACAAGCGCTAAAACTTAGAGCCCCAAAAGTTTATTAGTACAAACTACAAACTGGTTTGTTACCAACAAGCTACTCCAAAGATCTCTTTCATACTAAAGCTCATGGAAACATTTCTCCTTCCAGTATTTGTTTTCTCTGCACCTTAACTCCTGAAATTATTGAATATTTACTCTTTCAACACAAATTTTCTTCTTTTCAATGGTATGAAGTTATACCGATCTTCAGCCTACCATGATTAGCCACATCATGGCTTGAGATATTTTTTTGAATCAATCAAAGAAGATGCCTATCATGATTATCTACATCATGGCCTGAGACACTAGTTTGGATCACTCAAAGAAGATGGAAATCCAAAGAAGAATTTATCAACGTCTTAATATACTTTAACATAATTGTTTATGAGATTTGAAAGAATAGAAATCTCATGATATTTAAAGGGAAGCTGAAAGACAAGTAGCAAGTCCTAAAGGAAATGTTTGCACTGATAACGAAACAACTAGCTTTATGTCTATTAAGGATGGCCCCTATCCCAAGTTGATGCATTTGTTTCTTACGATCTCCTAGGTGTTGTTGCTATCTTGTACAACATCCTCAAGCAAAAGGGAGAAACTGAGTTGCCCTTAATTTCAATTGATAGGTACTGCAGTTGAAAAGTTGGAAGCATAACCTTTCTAATAAATTAAGGATTCCATATCTTTAGGCTAATGAGGTTGGGTTGTGCTTGTATTGAGTTATGCTGCTCTTGTGTACTGTGTACCAACTTGTTATTCTTAATTAACTTAATTTTTCAAAATAAATTATAGTTGGAGAGCCTATTAACCTATTATCTCACCATTAAAAGTATAATTTAGTTTAAACTATTAACCGGTCCTCTCTTGACCTCCAACTCCCATCGTGTTCTTCCTGCACTTTGTGCTTGCTGTTAGGAATTTAGAACTTCCAAACTCACACCCAAGAATATTTGATAGACAAAAATATCAGAAAATAACAACACTAGAGAATTTACGTAGATACTTCCAAACTGGAGGAAAACTACGGGCAACAAGAAGAAAATTCACTATGTGAAAAATTCTTACAATCACACAATTTTTTCTCTCACCTAATCCCCTAATATACCAACACACCTACAAAAAAATACCCAAGACAAACTCTCCAACCCTCACCTCAAAGGAGGAATTTAACTAAATTCAAATTTGTACTACAAATCTTTGACTTTGTTTGGTGCATTAAACAAGGAGATAGCAACCTCCTTATATAGGTAAGAGCTTGGTCCTAATTGTTATCCCCAATTAATATGAGACAACAAAGGAGCCAAACTCAACACTTGCTCTAGTTGCTGCTTGATCCTAGGTCAGTTTGTTAGCCAATTTTTTTTATTATAATTAAAGCTAATCATTCTTTATATTTATATATTTTATAGCAGACATATCATTTATAATAATAACAGTTGTTTAATTTCACTTACCTGTTTGAAACGTGCGGGACTGTGGGTTACAGCAGGGATGTAAATACAGGTCATGTGTGAGTCACCCTTGGTAAACAAGTGCCTAAAAATATTGCGTCATTGATCGTGACATATCGGAGGAGTCTTAATTGTTAGATCTAAATGTCTCTGTAGACAAAACATTAAATTCAACGGCCGATGCATTCAAATCCTAGACCGTATCGTGGGTTGATTTTTGTGCAATGTAATATTTTTCTTCCACCACAAGATGCCAGCGTATAGATCTAAACTTTTCCTTGAAAAGAATCCTCGCTTTGGAGTCTTGTGTGCATACATTATGACGGAACCTTATAGTTTCTTTTGATTGGAATCTTTTGAATGGGCTTGACGTTCTCTTTTTCATTTCTTATAGTCTTTTTCTTACATGTCGGTGTCCTATAGTCTTTCTCTTATTTAATAATTAATCTATTTTTCCAAATAAAAGAGAAAAGAAGCAACCAAATTTGAATTTTCATTAAGATAAAACATTATTTCAAGTTTTGTTTTCCCATTGAACCACAATCTCTAATGGTCTAGATCTAAGTTGTTTGGAAAACATTTTGTATATTGAATGAATAATTTAGTCATTCTCTCGTCCCAATGTTTTTATTTTAATAAATTAAAAATAATTTTTTAAATTCAATAGCCACCGCACGCGCAATAATTTTAATGCAGTAAATCACATCTAAAAAACCCCAATGTCGTTAACGATGATAATGTATTCCACAAACTAATATTAGGAAATTGAGTTACAGCAATTTCCTTGGCTATTATATCATTGATGACCTCTCACTCTACCAAACGCGAGCCTTTCTGTGGTGTGTGCTCTTTAAATATTGAGTCTCCTTTGTATTTATTGCGTGATTGTGGTCGTGCAGTTGACTGGGATGTTCCTTTTAATTTTTTTACTGCAGAGTCTTTGGTTGATTGGCTCGCTTTAAATCTACGTGCTACTACTGTGGGTCCTTTTGGTTTTGCCTGGGCACATTGGTTTCTGGCAGGTATTTGGTGGATGTGGAAGGCTCGGAACTTATTTGTCTTTCAACAGGCGCTTCTTTCCTTAGCAACTTTAAATGTCTGTGTCTTTAAAGTTGCAATGGATGTGTCTCTGACTTCCGTTTCAACACCAAAGCATCTTGGTGTGAGGCGTTGGATTGGTTGGACTGCGCCACTTTCTGGTTGGGTGAAGTTGAATTGTGATGGCAGTTCTATTGGTAATCCTGGGCCGACGAGTGGCGGAGGGCTGTTGCGAGATTCATTTGGTCGTTGGCTAGGGAGATATTCGTTTCGAATTGGTGTTTCAACTATCTTGGTGGGAGAGTTATGGTCCATTCGAGATGGTTTGATTTTTGCATGGGATCACGGTTTTCAGCAAGTTGTTGTCGAATCGGATAGCATGGAGGCGGTGCGGATGGTGACCTGTGGTGTTCTCTTGTCACATCCCCTGTCTGTTTTGGTTGCGGATATTCAAGCTCTACTTGCTAGGAACTGGCGTTGCTGTATTACCCATGTGCTTCGTGAAGGTAATTTTGCTGCGGATTGTCTGGCTAAATTAGGTCATGACATTGATTCCAATTTTCGGGTTTGGGATGCTATTCCTCACGCCCTCTCTTTAATTGTATGGGCTGATGCTTGTGGTATTTCTTTTCTTAGATAGTTTAGTTTCTCTTACTTGTAACCAGAAAAAAAAACGCGAGCCTTTCCAACTCCTTACAACTTCCTATCTAAACATGCACATAAGCAGGCCAAAAGGAGAGGGACTTCGTTGCTATCTTTCTAGAGCTTTTCTGTAAGTGTGAGAGCGAGACACAACCTGGAGAAGGTGAGAAAAGAGATGGGCTCCAATCCTATACTCAACAAGCCTCACGCTGTGTGCGTTCCATACCCAGCTCAGGGTCACATAACCCCAATGCTCAAGCTTGCAAAGCTCCTCCATTTCAGAGGTTTTTACATAACTTTTGTGAACACCGAGTACAACCACAGACGGTTGCTCATGTCGAGAGGTCCCAACTCTCTTGATGGGTTGCCAGACTTTCAGTTCCTAACAATCCCGGATGGCCTCCCCTTATCGGATGCGAATGCAACTCAGGACATTCCTTCCCTGTGTGACTCCACCTCCAAGACCTGCTTGGTCCCATTTCGTCGCCTTCTTGCTAAGCTCAAATCGAACGATATAATCCCTCCACTAACGTGTGTTATATCCGATGCGGTCATGAGCTTCACTCTCGATGCTGCTGAAGAGATTGGAATTCCTAACCTGCTGTTCTGGACACCTAGTGCCTGTGGTGTTTTGAGCTATTCGCACTACCGCCATCTTATACAAAGAGGCTTAACACCTCTCAAAGGTATACTATTAGCACCTGTAGCATCAGATATTTGTGAGTCCAAAAAGATTCTTAATTGATTGTGTTTTTGCAGATGCGAGCGATCTAACAAGTGGTTACCTAGAAACAGCCGTAGATTGGATTCCTGGGATGAAGAATATGCGACTAAGGGATCTTCCAAGCTTTATCAGGACCACGGACATCAACGACATAATGCTCAACTTTGTCGTCAGAGAAACGGATCGAACTTTGAGAGCTCCTGCTGTGATTATGAATACTTTCTACTCTTTCGAAAAGGGCGTTTTGGATGTTCTTTCTACCATGTACCCTCCCATTTATACAATAGGGCCACTTACGTTGCTTGTTGATCAGATTCCAAAAGGTGATCAGACGAGAAACATGGAATCCAATCTGTGGAAAGAAGAGGAAGAGTGTGTCAAATGGCTTGATTCCAAAGAAACAAGTTCCGTGGTGTATGTCAATTTTGGTAGCATCACGGTAGTAACGCCGCAACAAATGATCGAATTTGCCTGGGGACTGGCCAATACTAAGAAGCCTTTCTTATGGATCATAAGGCCTGATCTTGTGGTAGGCGAATCTGCGATGTTGCCACCGGAGTTCGTATCAGAAACAAAGGACAGAGGTATGCTGGCAAGCTGGTGCCCTCAAGAACATACACTGAAGCATCCTGCTATTGGAGGATTTTTAAGTCACATGGGTTGGAATTCGACATTGGACAGTATGTGCGGAGGTGTGCCGATGGTTTGCTGGCCGTTCTTCGCTGAGCAGCAGACCAACTGCCGGTTTGCTTGCACAGAGTGGGGAATTGGCATGGAGATAGATAACAATGTCAAGAGAGATGAAGTGGCTGAGCTTGTGAGAGAGTTAATGGATGGAGAGAAGGGCAAGCAAATGAAAAAGAAGGCTGTGGAGTGGAAGGCCAAAGCAGAGGAGGCCACAACACTTGGTGGCTCTTCCCATCAAAACTTCAATCAGCTAGTAAAATTCCTACAAAAAACAAATTAGTTAAGATTAAGAGTAAGACAGACTCTGATGATCATTAGTTTATGATTGGCACGGTAGAATAATTGATTTGATCTCTGCCTTGTTTGTCTTTTATTCTTAAACTATATATTTCAGGGTTTATTTTGGGACTAGATTCTTGTGAAATTTCATGCTATCATTTACCTGACTTTATGTTTGCATTTGCGGGGCTTTATGATTGGGTATGGCAGAATAATGAGCCTCACTTTTGATTTGATCGCATCTTTATTTATCTTTTATTCCTAATTATTTGAGCGTTTCTTTTATATTATTATTTGCTTCACTTTATGATTATTAAGTTGAAATAATGTATTTTTGATAAAGAAACATATTGATTCAATTTGACTATTTAGTTTTTAAGCATAATTTTTTAATAGTAACATTGATGAATCAAGTGAATATAGAAAAGACAAGAGAATTTTCTATAATTCTAATGAAGACATTAGGGTCATTCATTCCACCAGATTAGCCCATTTAGTCGACAGAACATCCACTTGAACACAAACTACTCGTAGCCAAATTATCATCTCATTATAGCATTGTTTTCATAAAATTTAGCCATTTGGTTGACCAAATCACTTTAGAGGTCTACGCAACACTTTGAAAACAATTACTGAAACCTTACACATATGATGGTTGGTTATTTATTCCGGTAGGTGTTATGCATGTTAAATCACCATTGATTATTTCAAATGTTGTTTGTGATTGCATTCAGGATGTCATTGCCTTGTCTATATAATGTGCACATTATAACGATTGATGCATGTTATTTGACATGTTTTGAAGCTATATATAATCTATTGTGCTATAAGATGGTTGGCTTAGGCTTATTAGTTAGTTCCATATTAAGATGAGTACCAATATATTATATGGAGTGAATTAACTAGGGTCATAAAACGGTGTATATCATTTCGTTACATGCAACATATTATTAAGGGCCATATCTAGGTCTATACTTATTGATTGGTTAAGGAGAATTAGTTGGTGTATACTCTAGACATATACACGCATTATGTATAAAAGTTCACAACATTTTATATTTTTTTGAAATGTAGTGAATTAAATTAATAAGAAAGATGACAAGAATTTACAGTGCATTTACTTATAAGATATTATATAATATTTGAATAGAATATTATTCTCTTCATAGGGTTTGCAAGTATGAGTGTAATGCCAAATAGACAATGGTAATATTTGATGTGTATAAGATTTTTCTATATATTTAATACTTTTCTTATTAGGTATAAAATTACCATAGTACATGTTTATTTTGAGTAAGGAGTTAGAGAAGGAGCACAGGGACCTAGAGGGAATGTGATTATGAATTTTTTTAGCTTAATCTTATAAGTATCTTTAGTTAGACATCTTACTACTATGTTTATCAAGGGATGTCAACATTAGAGCTAGTGATTACTAATTAAGATTGAGTGTTTATTATTTTTGGATGTTAACATTATGATTAATGAAAGTGAAGCTTCTTTTTTTTTTAGCTTGTTATGTGTTGTCAAATAGAGCAAGGATGTTTAACCTAACTCGATGGTATCTTTCCTTTAGGTGATAATCAGTCACAGATCTAGTTTGTTTGGCTTTGGGGGCATGACTGATTTGGTGGTATTAGAACTCTAGGTCTTAAGATTACGAATATCATTCTAAGAAATAAAGAGATGAGTGAGGTAGAAAATGTATGTTCCTTATTCTGTATTTGCAAAATTGTGCTCAATCTCATATGTGGAATTTAGTAATGAGATTATAGTTTACTTTTGAAGTTATTGTGAAAATTTTCTTTTAGATGATGAACATGTCTAGACACATTAACGACTAAAGTAGTAGAGGAAAGAGAGGACTAATGGTTTAGATCAACATCTATTAATGGTAGAGATTGCAAAGTCTATAGCTAATTCATTATAGTGATAGTCTTAGGAATATGGTGGTGGACTTTTGGTGTTTATAAGATTAGGCTACTCTTTTGAAGCAGTTTTGCAGACCTACTAAAGGTGTTCAGATGAGTGAAAGTGGTTAAGAATGCTTTTAGAACTTGGTTAATAAGGTAAAATACTACAATGCCATACTACTTACATGGCATGCAATGATTGGTAAAGTAAATGAGAAATTGATTATAGCTCTAATGACCAAGGGGAAGCTTAAGGGCGCCTTCTATAAGAAGTACTTCTTATTTATTGTGAGATAAAAAAGGATGGTGTTAGAGTTTTACAAACTAGAGTTGAGTTGCAAAATTGTGAAGGAGTATAAGTAGGATTAGACTAGTCCCCCTCTTCGTGGGATCGAGGAGGTGTAGATTAGTTTAATTCTTGTAGTCTAAGGTTTTTTCACCATCTTTTGGAAAGAAAAATGAAGTTGGGTGTAAAGTAGACTACACATCAACTTGGATATCACCAAACAACAATGGACAATCTCAAGAGTTGAACGCTAAAAAGTGATGGAAAGAACGATGGTGGAGGAAATACATCATGGAGAGCGACGAACCCTTATGGATGTCATGAGGCCACAACTCAATGCCCATCATTAAGGGATTACGCGACCACCGGTGCAAGCGAATATGTTCGAGATCAAACCATCACTGCTAATATGTTACGAACCAACGTGTAATTCTACGAGTTAGTTAATGAGGATCTTAATGCCCATTTAGCTAATTTCTTATAAATTTGCGACACCTTCCAATATATTGGGATGTCGGAGGATGTTGTTAGGATGACGCGCTTTCCCTTGACACTTAGGAATTAAGCCAAGGCCTGGTTGAATTCCCTCCACCCATCCAACATCACAACTTAGGAGTAGTTGGTGCAAGTTTTTCTAGATAAGCATTTCCCTCTAAACAAGATAACAAGACTAATAAGGAAATTATCAATTTCCAGCAAAATGACTGGGAGTCTTTATATGAAGCATGGGAGCAGTATAAGGAGTTGTAAAGGAGCAGTCCTCATTATAACCTACCCAATGAATTCCTATTGTAACCTTCTACACTGGAGTTAATCCACCCACAAGGAGCACCATAGATGTAACAATTGGAGGATCATTCATGAGGAAAATACTTGAAGCAACACATGATCTATTAGAAGACATGGCATACAGTAGTTGTCTTTAGACATCATAAAGAAGTAGACAGTAGTCAATCTTTTGAGACCTAAGAGGAATGATTGCTATAAATTCAATGACAACATTGCAGGTTGAGATTGACAACCTAACCAAGCAATTGAATAGCTTGAAAGCCACCTCTTCCTCTCCAGTCACAGCAATGCAACACGAATATGAGTCATATGGAAAAAAGAGATATATCGCAACTCATTGCTTCTTAAGGGAAAACAACTTGGAGTCATTCAACTTTAATGAAGCATAAGTTGTTTAGGGAGATAACAATCTTTATTCCAGCACATAAAAATTTTCATTGTTCTAATAATAATGAGATTCAGTTTAGAAATCAAGGGTCATATAGGTTTAAACAGGATAAATACAATGACTATGATTCCAAACTAGACAAGATCATAGACAAGCTTATAAGTATGGATGAAGCCCAAAAGAGGCTGGAAGAGTAAATTGAGCAAGTAACAAGGACTCGTGCCACTTTTATTTTAAGCCTGGAGGTTCAAGTGAAATAGCTTGCCAATGTGTTATCTACAAAAAGTGTGGGAAGTCTTTCAAGCAACACGGAAGTATATCCAAAAGAGTAAATTAAGGCTATCACATTTAAAAGTGGGAAAGAGTTAGGAGAACCAACAAATAGACCAGTTGATGAAGAAAAGAATGAGAACCCTCCTTATGTTCCTTCATTTAGGAGTGGGAAAGAGTTAGGAGAACCAACAAATAGACCAGTTGATGAAGAAAAGAATGAGAACCCTCCCTATGTTCCTTCTCTGTCTTACCTACCAAGAATATCATTCATAAGAGTTGATGATGTCAAATCTTCAAAGGTGCATGAGGAAGAAGAACATATGACAACGAACATCAAGTTTAAAGAAGCTATGAAAGTCTCTGTTCGTGAAGCAAAAGAAGAAGAAGAAAAGGAAGTGATTAAGCAAGAACAAGAACAGCTCACCACTTTACCAAACAAACTGCTAGACTTAATAAAAGATTCAGGGAGTTTTGTTATTCCCTATTTTATTGACAATTTATTAGTGAAAAAGACATTACTGATATTAATTGGTTTTCTCAACTTTATCAATATTATTCTCCTGATCATTTTTGCAATTTGTTGCTTACTCATAGGCTACAAAATTGATGTTAAACGAGAAAGGTGGAAGCAAGCCACTCATAATTTATTATGGTTGAGCTTCTAATGATACAAGGTCAAGCTAATGACCATAAATTAGCATGTTTAGGTTATATTTAAATTGTTGTGTCACTAGGTTTGTTTTAAATTCTAAAATAAGCTTGTAATGATATGGAATGGTTGTATTGCTAATCTATTATTCTCTTTGAATCAATTATAAGAAAGGGAACACAAGTCGGTATCAAGCGCATTGGGTCTCCATCTTTGACACCATCCCTATCTTAGTCACCCTGATGAGTATGTGTTCTAACCTTTCTCTTTTCATTTTTGTTAATATTTTCTTCTTATGTTTTTAGTATATTGTGTTTTATTTCCCCTGTTGTGTTTGTGTACCTTCTTACATTGAGGACAATATGTTGTTCGAGTGTGGGGAGGGTTATATATTTTTACATTGAGTGTGAATTTTGCATATTGTATAATAGTTTGTTTATGTTGCATGATGTGAATTGTGTGAATGCGTCAATGGCTAGGACTTAATGGGATAGATTTAGCCTTAAACATAGCCTTTTAGGTTGCAAATATTTATTAGCTTGTGAAATTAGTGACTTAAGTTATTTAGGGCTAAATATGCTGGTTAATTAAGATACAATGTTAGTCCATTCATCCTAGAATTTTCTATACACATTTATAATTTTAGGGCAATCAAATAAGTGGTGTTATTAATACATTTTTATGGGAATGATTAGTTAAAGCAATAAGGTAGGCAAAATTTTGTGTAAAAAACACTTGTATAAATTTTAACTAAAATAACTATTCCGCTAGCCTTCGAGTTATGAATAGAGCTAGTAGCCAATTAAGAATGTGATGTAGCTGAGTAACGGGATCGACACGCATCACAAATGTGTGCCTCCACATAAAAAGGCTATAATGGCATTTCAACCAAGCAGCTTAATAACAACATGACTTAGTTGAGTAATGTTTGCCTCCGTGTAAAAAGACTGGGTTCATGTCCTTAAAGAAAAATCAACAAAAAGAATGTTTTCAAACAAAACCTACCAAACTTTTTAATAGGTTAATTTTCATTAAAACCTACTTAGGAATAGCTACACTTTTTTTTTTGACTGAATGATTATCAATGTCTGTGTGCAAGTGATAGGGGTGAATAGACTCAACATTAAAATTTTGATTAGTTTGTATATTTATTCCAAGGTGTTTAGACGCAAATTTCTTTTGTTAATAAGTTAGAATGACTTGAAGGATTGTGTTTATTTAAAATCATTTGTAGCTATCAATAAATACTATAATAAACTCAACAACAACGTTCTATCAATGTCATAGAAAACTTATCTATAATATTTTTAAAAGGTTACAAAATTCATGTTTATAACCCTTTAATAATGTTGTGAAAAGCTAGTCTGTAACAGTTGAAAAATGTTATAAATAGTTAATTAATAACATTTACAAAATGTAACATAAAATCATTTATAGCTATTAATAAATACTATAATAAACTCAATAATGACATTTAAACAATGTTATGAAAAAATCACTTTTAACATTTCAAAACTGTTACAAAATACATATCTACAGCAATTTAAGGATATTAAAAAAAGTTAATATATAACATTTTAAAATGTTGTAAATAAATAATTTATAGCATTTATAAAATATAATATAAGCGCATTTATAGCTATCAATAAATGTTATATTAAACTCGACAATAACATGTCAAAACTGTTCCTAAAGCATCATATCTCTAGTAACATGGGTTGTTATAGCATACTCATTAGAGTTACCGTTCATATTTAATAGCACTTATCACCTGTTACTGTATGTTGTTTTTGTTATAGTGTATTGACTCTTTTTTGCTTTCAAATTCTGTACCACTACATCTTCTTTTGGTAATTCAAACACTAATTTTTAATGCCAAACACGGGTTTGTGTACATATCATGTTATTTGTTACCATATTATGTAAAATTTTGCATAAATCGTCACTGCCAATATGGGACCAACATAGGGATGTGTATAAACCATGTTGTTGAACATGGCTTGAACACGGGGGTGTGTTGAGCTAGCTAAGAGAAATAGAATGACCCCCAATAGAACAATATCCAAATAGAGTGACATGTAGGTGCCATGTTCATGTGTCTTTCTTTACTTACTTCTATAGTTGTTCCAAAATAGCCAAATTCTTCTCAAAACTTGCTCCTTTTCCTTAAAGAGGTAGCAACAAAACTTGGCATTAAATATAACTCATTTTGAGTATAGAATTTTATAAAGATGTCTAATACACAAACACTAAATCATTTATGCATTGCCTTACCCTCAAGTAAACCAATTTCTCATTCCATCTTAAGTTGCAAATAATTCTGGAAAAAAGTGTTAGACAATATACCAATTAAGATTCTCCATCACTCGTCTAATCTCAAAGGTCATCAAAATGTCATACAACTAGCTACTTGTATCAATTCATAGGTTAATTCAATTCACTTTCAAATTTTAACTCAAATAAAAAATCTAACTCTATATACCAAAAAAATGCTTCAACTTTTGAACATATTCAAACCTTTTTTAATAAAAAAATAAAATTAAACAAAATAAGAACATTATGAACTTGATTGAAAATTCATCTAGTATTTTAATGCGAGACTAAATATTTTGTCATGAATACTCTTAGTTACTCAACTAGGTCACCTTCTTAAATGGATACTAGCACCACTATTCAATTTTAACCTTTTTATTGGTTAAAGTTAATAGACTAAAATTATTTATGCTTATTTATTCATAATTTTTTATTTTTAAAGATAATAAAAATACTAAAAAGAAGTCACATTTAATCAATGCATGTATATTTTACATAAATAGTATCATGATACTCATTAAGTAGCCATTCTCCAAAGATTTACTATATCAAATGTTTCTGAGTAGCTTTTCTAAGATGAAATTAGAATATGTCTCTTACCAACTTCTAGCTCCTAACTTTGTACTGAATCCCTTAAAGAATATGTTGGTGATTCTGTAAAGTTGAAGGTTAGCAGCTCCTTTGCCAACTAGCTATTTGTGGCTAGGACATTTCCCCATTCTAGCTTGAGTAATGATATTATTTACATTCTTAAAAAAAATAAAAGTCAGTTTTAAGGGGGAGGAAGTTTTGATGGTAGAGCATATGACAATAATCCATGAGTCCTGTGTAATGTTTGCGGACATTATATCCACAATGCTTTGATGAACAACTCCATGACCATTATTAATCCATGAGTCCTGTGTAATGTTTGTGGACATTATATCCACAATGCTTTGATGAACAACTCCATGACCATTGTCTTTATGGTTCCTTAATCATCCATCTCCTTTTTAGCTATAGGAATAGTAGGCTCTTGGTCCTCCCCTGAAATATTGAGAGCAGATCCTCTGTCGCAAATATTCCTGTCCTACTCTGTCCAGTTTCATAACAGCGTCGTTTTTTTTACAAAATTAACGGCTGTCTAACTAATGCTACTAACGCCATTTAATGGCCAACAAATGGCCATTTCGCGAGGGCGAGGGCTTGCCCTCGCGAAATGGCCAGCAAATGGCCATTTGTAATGGCCAGTTTTTTTTATTATTAATAAATACATATTATATAATAATAATAATAATAATAATAATAATAATAATTAGACATAATAATAATAAATTTGAATAGATTGTAATAATAATTTTGGATAATAATAAATAAAAATTTTATACTAACAACAACAACAACAACAACAACAACAATAATAATGATAATAAATTGGAATAAAAATAAATAAAAATATAATAATAATAATTACAATAATTACACATAATAATAATAAATTTGAATAATTTGTAATAATAATTTTGAATAACTATAATAATATTATAATAATTAGACATAATAATAATATATTTGAATTATTTGTAATAATAATTTTAAATAATAATAAATACAAATT
>JAOSBP010000005.1:14598728-14625263 GCA_027563825.1 Erythroxylum mucronatum
CAGATTTGAAATTATCCAATGTTCATTAACAATCATGAAAAAGATTAAGAATATCTCACCATAATAACATGGAACATAGATCCCTTAACCAAGACAAGAAAATTAGTTAATCATAATTGAATTGAAATCCAAAGAAATAATAAAAAGAATTGTGTCCATAACTGTTTTTTATTGAAACTAATAAAATCCCTAATCTAAATCTATACAGAAATTGAAAACAAAAAAACAGAAAATTAAATCAACCAAAAATCCTTAAGCCTATGCGATGACTACTTGGAATTGTACGAAAACGTGCACCAATTTATTGAACCAATGGAGACATGTGGCAGCCTTTAGGAGAATAGAAAATACAATGATGATTGAAGAATGCAGAAACGTGAACAAGGTAGAATCAGGTGGTGCGGCAATCAAGAGAATAGTGTGCATTGACGCTGTTGAAGTAAAAAGATGATTAAATCAATTGCGGCAGTTGATGTAGAAGGATGTGAGACGATCTGGAATGGGAAGAAGGCGTTGATCTGTTGAATAATAAAAGCAAGAGGAAATCAAGATGTGCAATCCAAGGAAAAGCGATGATACTGTTGCAACAATTGAAAAACGTGGACAAGGAAGAGATAAATTGCGGCAATTGATGATGATTGAATAACGAAAAACAAGAGAAAGCTAGGATGCGACAGTCTTTAAAATAGGAAAGAAGAATACGATGACCCTAAACCTTATTCTAAAACCTATTCTAATCTATGATTGCTCTCTTTCCTTTAAACCCAATACATATATATAAAAGCTGCGGCAATCACATGAGTTTCCTTCTCCAATTGAATTTCTTTCATAATCTTGATTAGATTTTATCCCAATTAGATAATCTTCTAGTTTAGGTGGGAAACTTCTTGAAAAGGACTCCAGAAAATCTTTGCGATTGTGTTCTAATTGGAGACAAATTCTGGAATTTTGCAGATTTGGGATTTCTTCCATATTTTTCCTCTTTTCGATCCTTTTTCGTCTTTTTGGTATTGACAACCACCTGTGAACATTTAACAAATAATTCTATTAATTTTGGAATATCAATTTCACAAATCAATAAACATTAAGTCCAAAATATATGCATTATAATTGACTTAATATTTCTCAAACTCACAAACAAAGATTTATAAAAATGCTTCTGGTAATTTTGAGATGTCTATTGCTATTCATCAAACAGACAAATTATATATTACATATATATATGTATATATATATATTTATTCTTTCGTTATTTGTTGAAAATTAATCATTACTTTATTTGTTTATAATATTACTTTTGTTATGTTACAATTGCTTCGTAAGACCAATTTAAAAGTGGTATTCCAACATTACAAAAGTTTGCAGTTCAAATTTTAAGTTAATGTATGAGTGTAATAGGGTTTGAAAGGAAATGAAACATATTTAAATTCATCGATTCCAAGAAAAAAAAGATTGGAACACACAATCAAAAGATTTGATCTTTTTTCGATACAATTTAAAACTTCGAAAAAGATATGTTATTATTATTATTATTAGGTTGGACATATTTTCTTCTAATTTCTTAATAATTTAATGTTATTTTTTTTGCTAGAGCTCTTAATATAACACGTAGTTATGTAGATACAATTTACATTGACCATATCGATTTTTTTAGGATTAGGTTTATGAGAAACTGAGTTTGATAGATAAAAGTGATTTGGAAGATAATTATGGATGAGAAAGTATTGATATGTCATTTAGTGCAGCGAATTTAAATGATGGTGATGATGAAACTACTCTCAATAATGAGGATTTTATATCAAATGAGAATTAAGATCAATGCGACTTGAGTGGATATTTAATTGAATGAAGTTCTAGGTTTTCGTTTCTATTTTTTTTAATTTCACTTATATTTGACGTGTATGTTAAATTTTATATATGCCCTCTAAATATAATTGTAAATATTTTTGTTTTATATTTTATTTTTGGTTGATTGTTTCCTTGGCACAAATTCTCATTGTAAATTGTAATAGCTAGAGAGTCGTAGATGTTTATTATTTGATGTGATTATAATATTTTAAATACTTTGTATTGTCCTTAACTTTATATTTGTATGATGATTAAATAATCATTTTCATATTAATTATATTTATTATTTATATATGCAATATATGAAAAGTAATATTAATATAAATAAATAGATTGTCGTCAATTCATATTTATATTGTTATGATTTTTAAAAATATAGTTGATATAAAATTACAAATTAGAGATTATAATATATGGAGAGATTATTTTTAAAATTTAAAAATAAGAAACTATTTTATAAATTTAGAAATTTACTCAAAATAATATCTAATATTGATCGTTATAGATTAAGAGACTATTTTATAAACTTAAAACTTTACTCGAAATAATATCTAATATTGATCGTTATCGGTATAATATTATATTAGACTAAAATCGATACCGATATAGTACTGTTACATAACTTCTTTATTTTATTTTTACAAAAAAGTTATTTTTGTAATTTAAATACGTAACTTTATGGTCGTAAAGAACACTCGCCTCTGTAACACTAATTAAGAGTATTAAAAATATTTTATAAAAAATTAAACTAAATTTTGAAAAAAAAAATCCAGCTCTTTCATTTTCACTTCTCGCTTTCTGTGTAATGAGATTGCTTCATCTCTTTCACTGTGATCCATTTGAAAAGATGCACCTGAAGAAGGCGATGTGGAGTGAAGGACTGAATAAGAGTTCTCAGACCAGCGATAATGCGGATTCTGAACCTTCGTCAACGACAGCAGTGGAGGATCTTGTGAACTCGCTCAAAAAGCAGCGCGTTTACAGAGAGGTCACTCTCGCCCTCCGCACCAGCCTTCGTGACGCTCGCGCTGAATTCTCGTTCCTCCGCCTCCGTTCCCTCCGTTCCCTTCTCAACTTCCTGGGATCCGTCGCTTACTCAGATTTCACCATCAACCTCTTCTGCCATACCCAGTCCATCCCCGACCTTCAAGGTTACTTCTTTCCCTTTGCTTTTCTTGAAATTTTAGATAAAGGTTGGTAGGATTTGAAATTTGTGATTGCCCATCACCGGTTTTGCTTGTTGAGGGCAGTGGTTCCTGTTTTATTTCAATATTCGCTTAAAGATTCGCTGGAGGATGATAAAGTTGAAAGCTTGGACCATGTATTTGGCGTTGAACCTATGAAGATTACTAGCCTTCCCACGGATGCGGAGGTCACGCTTGCTCTTCGTGTTCTGGAGGGTTGTTGCTTGCTCCATAGAGAAAGCACTGTGTTGGCTCATCAACAAAAGGCAATCCAGGTCAGCGATTGTGGTCTTTGAGACTGAAACTAGATGATTAATGAATTTTTTAGTATCACTTTGTCCTGTGTCTGCCATCAACAACTTTATGAAGATGTTGATTTAGGACAGTCGATTTGTTCATAATTCTGTTATATTCATTAACCCCTAATCTTGCATTGTCAATTCATGTAAAGATGGTGTTCGTTCTCCTACCTTTGCATGACCTGGTTAGGAACCGGCTATAATCTGACACATCTCTTAGTACTATTCAAGGCAATCCCATTTTTTTTTGAGACGTAGCAGAAATAAAATGTGGAGAACCACTAAGTCGTATCACAGGTCTAAACCAGGCATCCAGGTTGTTAATTCTAGAAAATTCTTTTTTAAGTTATCGAGAAGAAGATTTTTTACAATTCCCTGTAAAAGGAAATTAGTTTAACTTAAGTGATTTACTACTTTCTTAAGAGAAAGAACTTCAAGAATTTTACTCTCATTTGATATTCGCAATCAGTTAAACTCATAGACACTAGGTATATGATGCAGGTTTTAATGCATATATTATCGACCAGAGGTGCAATGGAACAAGGTGCCTGTTTAGATGCCCTAATATCAATTATGCTAGAATCATCGGCCAATCAAATGGTATATCCATTTTTATGCTCATGCTTTAGAATCTGTTGTTTTCCATTTGTTGTGCTATAATTTGGATTTGATATAGTTTTCTATTGTTTTGGAACAAAATTTAGGGGCTATGGCATTGTCAAATTGATAGGTCCTAGTTAAAACCTGCTAGAACAAATGAAAAGAGAAAAGCAAATATGCAGAATAAATATGCAAAATATTCTACTTTTGGTGAGAATAAACCAATAACTTAAGTTGACGCTAAAAATCCCCCTTAACATTGATAATTGAAACATTTAAATACAAAATCTGCAGCAACTACCTTAGTCCTAAGTACAAGGAATTCTAAATACTAAAGATATTCCACTAACAGTTAATGGATAACATGACCCCCTACACAACTAGACCCACTAAACAAATAGGTCCCACGTTAACTAGACCCACTAAACAACTAGATCCCACGTTTCCCATATTGTAGATCTCAACACGAATTGAAATACAATGTGTTATTGACATTCTAACGGTTATTTAAAATATGTTTCTAGGCTTCCCTTTCGAATTCTCTACCCTTAATATCAAACACTCCATTTTGCATTTGACAATCCATAAACGAGGATTTTGCATATAGTGAATTTTCATTAAGATGACCCTGCATCACATATATGTTTACGGGCTTTGTACTTTTGTTGTATATTGGATATTGCTTTATTTTAGGGATATATGTTATAGTTGAAGATCATAAAGAAGTTCTGAATCTTCTTTAGTATTAAAGGAAGCTTGATTATCTAACCAATGGTACACTGTAATTCCTTAGGATTTTGAGGAGTGCAATGGTATTGAAGAAGTGACAATGCTTATCAGGGATAAACAAGTAGATGAAAATCTCAGGTACTTGGCAATCATCATTTCATCCCTTTTATTTTCTCACTTTTGGCATTGTTGGCTTGACAAAAAATCAAAGTCTTAGGTACAATGACTTGAAATCTTCTTTTATATAACGCCACATTGGGCATTTTAGTTAGGCGTTTTCCATTTTGGTGGTTCATTGAATGCTTAGGATCCAGTTTCTAGTGGAAAGGGTCTATTTGCTTGGTGTTGCAAACTTTATTATGTGGTTTCACTTCAACTTTGTTGATACAAGTACCATATGCTTTTGGACCATCAATTTTTTTTCATTTTTTATTTATTTTGGTATTAGGGTATGATTTGGTATTGGAATGTGGATTATTTTCTAAGGTACAGTAGAAGTTGATTTACACATCTGAGTTCTGAAATGGTAAATGATTTTGGGTCAGCAGATTTATATTTCCTCATCGTTATTTCTTTTCCTTAAAAAAACCTTACTGTGACTGTAGTACCAATCCCTTTCAGCTACATAGTTACTGTCTTCTGCCTCTTTTCTGTTGGAATTTTTCATTTTTGTCATGCTGACAGTATTTCACCTATGTGCAATAGTGAGAGTGGGCTAGCAAAACATTATTATTTTCTGTTCATTTTACTTGAAGTTTTCTATATTGTGAAGATGTTCATGATATAGAATGGTTAGAGGACAGTCCCAATACTAGATGGCATGAAAGAGGTTGCAAAAGTTCTGTTTCTAGAACCTAAACTTAGATTTTAATCAATTTGGGGCCGGTTTAATTGGTTTATTTCTTGTTGTAGAAAAGGATCTAAAAAGATCACAAATAGTTAAATTAATGGCCTTATATCACTACTGATTAGGAATCACTCCTAAGGTTATGTTTGATTGGACGTAAAGTTTTTAATGGAATGGAATGGAATGAATTGTAAATGGATGTAATATTAAAAAATTATTATTTGGAAAAGATGGAAGGGTTCATAATATCACTTAGTAAAATGTTGTTTGGAAGATGGATGGAATAAAATGAAATGTAATGTATGTATAATAATAATAAATGATTATTCTACCCTTTATAGAGCAAAACATATGTTGATAGGGTTGTTATTATAGTTGAGGGTATAATTGGTACTATACAAAATTATTGAGGGTATATTAGGTAGTAAATATTTTTTATTTTACTTTTTATTCTAAACCTTCCAAATCGGAGGTAACTCATTTTTACTGTGTAGAATGAAATATGATGAAATATGAATCTCTCCCCTTTTATGCTATTCCATTATATTATAAACTATCCTCCTAACGATAAAATAATATTACATTCTATTATATTCCATTACTAACCGTTCTACCAAACATAGCCTAAGGAGAAAAATGTATTGGTTTCAGATCAGACAATTGGAAAGTCAGGTTTGATGGTTTCAGACAATCTTAGCCCTTTGATTTTTACCAGACTTGGTATAAAAAAGATTTAACTTGAATAAACCAATGTACAAGTTGAATTCCTAAGTTAGCAGCTCTGTCAACATTAGAATAACAGTGTCATCCTCATAAAATTACAATTTGAGATCTGAAATTGTCTTTTATCCTAAAACCTTCAGTTTACTTCCACGTGTTTGAGTCATTTATGTGTAAGATTTTGTTTATTTGATCTAGCTATATCTTACCAGCTGAAACCGAAGTTTGATTATTGATTAGATTGAAATGTGGAGAATTCTTGTTGCTGCTCATTGGCCATGTTAATGGGAGAGAAAGGCCTCCTATGGCAACCATACATGAAGACATTAGACGACTTCTTGGTGAGAAGTCAGCCTCCTTGATATGGGGCTCGACGCTGGATCCAGAACAGAGACTAACTGGTCTACAAATTCAAGCTCGTAGGGTTCTTGAGTCTCTGGACCTGTACTAGTTTATATGGCATAATATATATAGTCTTGTAGCAACTATTCGTTTGGGATTGAGGAAGGTTGGTGATTGATGTCTTGAGTAGGGTTGTTGATTGATGTATTATGGACTTCTTGCCTAGTAACTCGTCTGTGATTCTTCGTTGGAGGTGAGTTATATGAATAATTTAGCATTCAATTGTATATTATTTCCTATACAGTTACGTCAACTTTGTTTTAAGGATTTGACTTTATTATAGTACAGTATATATACAAGTCGCCATTGTATTATGAATGGGTTCTACTTCCTCTGGATTCTGGATTTTTAGACTGCATGGACATGCTGTCGTTTTTATTTTTGGGAAAAAATGGATCAATATAATTAATATTAAAAATACTATGGAAAACAAGATCTTGTACCATGGGGTCATAACATTCATATGGGAGAGAAAAACATGAAGTCCCGGGAGTAGGCTTTGAATTAGAATAATTAACCCTTAAGTATGCCTATTTTGTTTAACATTTAATGTCCAGGTCATATGAAGTTTTTCTTTATATATGCTTACTTAAGTAATTTAATGACATGATATGCGATTGCATTGGATAATTATCATCGTTTATCCATGAAATGATCTTCTTTATATTTGTCTTTTCAATGAATTCACTGAAGCTTATCTCTAAACTAGTTTTATTCCCTTGAGCAGACTTTTAACCACCTCGATTTTCGGAGATTCGATATGGTTTTTATTTCATATATGAGCAACCGCTGTGCGGATTGGCTCGCGAGATATGTTACGCATTTTGAGCTTGGTGTTACTTATTTTGCCCTTCCTCTTATTGGGTGTCATGTAATCCTCCTCGAGGATATGTCCGGGCTCTGTTTCCCGCGACACGTTGTGTAATCGGTGTCTTTTTCCCTCTTATAAAAAAAAAAGAAAAGCTACAAGTTACATGCTCTATTAGGAGTTGTCCATGTATAATAGCTATTAGACCCTTAAGTTTTAATATCATAATCGTGCAGATATTGACAAGCCTTAACTAATGTTTGACACTTGGGATGACAAAACAAGGTAAAAATTTACGAGTAGGCAAAGAAAATAGGCATTGTTGTGGGAGTTTGTATCTATAGGTTGTGGCAGGAACGCAACCATAGACAGTTCCGGGATCAATCATCAACCAAAGAGTCGTTGATTTCCTTGATTTTCAAGGACATTAGGGAGATCATTATGACCAAAAATCATCAACAACGTTGCAGCTCATTTCTTTGCTCTTCTTTACACATTTAAGGATTCCTTCACTTTCCATGATATTCGAGTAGGGAGGAAAAGGCATTATTTCTATTTGTTTACCTCCAGCCACTTTTGAAGATCTGAGACTTTTGTGTTTGTTTCTTAATGCAATTTTTTCCTTCATAAGTAGATAGCTTCCTTGCTTTGGTACTTTGGTCTATACCTAGAACACTTTTATTTTTGTACCTTTATTCATTCAATATATTCTTCTTTTCAAAAAAAAAAAAAAAGGCATTGTTGATGAGTTAGCATGTATTGATATACATTGGTGAAAATCCTCAATGAGGTGCATTATTCAGATGTGAGATTAAAAGATAAATTAAGGTAAACCTTAAGTTGAAGGTTAGTTGGATCACATACATAAGGAAGACATGTGAGGACTCTAAAGATTTAATGTGTGCTCAAATAGATTGACCATGTCTACCGAAGTTAATATGAGTAAGTATTGGACCAGATCAGTGTTCTATAAAAGACTTTGAGCTTGGATGATTTATCACCAATGAATAGAGATCAACGAGAGATCTTTAGATGATATGACGGATAAGATTACAGTAGATATACATCAACTCTAAAAAATAAAAACTATATGGGATGATCATTTGATAATATTAAAGTTCTTCATGAATATGGATGTATAGGATGATCATTTGATAATATTAAAGTTCTTCATGAATATGGATGTATCATTCCTAGCTAAATATAATATCTTATCTTATTAGTTGTGATGTAGCTAAGTCCTATTAAATAGGGTCTTATTTAGATGGAAATATCATCTTATTAGTTAATGTCATGTAATTTAATAAGGATAAGATGTGATGTAATTAGTCTAGTTCAATTAGGATTGTAGACTGTAAATCCATAGGTGTCTATAAATAACTTATTTGAGTTTGCTCCCGAAGAGCAGAGATAGATAGGAAGGGAACACATAGAGAGAGAGCATTCCTTTGTATACTTGCGGTGAAGTAATAAAGGTAGGATTTTACCATAGCTCTTGCGTGATTGTTGTTTCAGTTAATAGTTTAGTGCTTTCATAGTATTCTTGCAAGAATATGAGTTAAATATTTCGAAGGTCGTGAGGTGTTCGAGAACAAGGTTTTATTTGTCAACGATCATATGGGAAGGTTGAGTATTTACTTGAATGGACCTAAATTAGATTGTCACACGATAGAGTGGCTGCAACTTTAATATAAGTTTAAATGTCTAGGAAATCCTTTGAAGTCTTTATCTTTTCCTAATTCATACTATGATTGCATTCCTTAATTTATGTGACTCCCATTTTATAGTCAATTAAACTCATTATCATGTAGCATTTTGTTACGCTAGTTCTAGATTTCTTTACAGTCTCAGTAAAAATAATATTATAAAGAACATTATTTGTGTTTTGACTTTTGAGAATTGAAGCATATATTTTCTTTAACCCAATAACTTAATTCTGTTTTCTTTTAATCATAAAGAAACAAAAATAGGCATTCACTAAGGTAAACACTTTCCATATTTGAGCGTAATAAGGTCAATCCCAAAATGCATGCAAAATATTCTCCTTTTGTATTATGAAATCAGGGATGCCTGTAAATTGGAGATATTCCTCGATTATTACTGGGCAGCTTATCATAGTTAATTTTCTAGATTAATGTCTTCGTGTTATTCACCATAAGGAGAGACTATAATGTTGCGTATGGTTACTGTCTTCGTTGGTTGAGACAGATAATAAAACACAAAAATTTTATACCTCACAGTGTTTGGTTGCCGACCCAACTTATTTTTGTTCTGACTCTAGATCACATAAACATAAATTTTTTGTCCCTTCCGAAACCGTGGAACAAGATTTCTTGTCCCTATGACAGAAGCAAAACACAAAAGCAACTTTCAGAAATACCCCTCCCCTTATTATATATAATTATTAAATATATAATTAATATAATATAATATATAATATAATAATTCACAATTCTAGCTTAACATGGGTAACGAGATGTTACACTCATTTCATTAAATTTTAATATTACTCATTTTTTAAATTCCTTATTTATAGATACAATTAAATTACTAATACAAATAATTCGTTTTAAAATAATCCATGAATTACATATTTCTAATCATATTATACTGTAGGGATACTTTAGTCATTAACACTGTTTTTTATGTTCTGTCAATTGCAACCAAACACATTGCTATCAACTGCAACCAAACACATTTATTTTCTCGAGATGAACACAGTTTTATTTATTTTGTCTATCACAATCAAACACTTCACTGTCTCCAATTTTTGTTCTGTTTTGTCTCCAAATTTTTGTTTTATTTCATCTTAGTATATGGATCACAGTCAGGGACGGAGCCAGACATTTAAAGTAGGAAGGCCCAATGTTTAATTTTTTAAATTTTAGGGGCCAACTCCCAAATAACTTCATTTTTATATATGTATCTATATATAATATTTATTTTTTAAAAAAATTTGAGGGACCCAGGGACCCCCTGGGCCCCATCTAGCTACGTCTCTGATCACAGTAACCATACGCAACGTAATTCTCGATAAACAATATAAAGGGACATTTTAGTAAAACTCGTGTGAAACTTAAAAAGTGGAATCTTGATGTGGGAATAAGAAGTTGGAGTTCAAGAAGTAAATGTAGTGACCAATACGATAATATTTTGTCCTCTTGATGTCATTTTAATTTCTGTAATTTTTTTAACATGTGTCAAATGTGGAAAGGAGGACCATAAACAACTATTACGATATCAATTGCCCTAATGTCAATTTTTATGATATTAACTTCTTTAATACCAGTTATTAAAAAAAGGCAATATAGGATAATATAAGAAAACCATAAACATAAGAATGTACCAGACTATGTAACCTACATCTATTGGAAAAGAGACAAAATTCTTTTATTGTTGTGGAAAAGATGATTCTAACAGAAGTACGATAACCACGACCTTATATAACCTCCTAAAGGTTCTTTCTTAGATCCTCTAAAGTCAGCAGATGCAAAACCCTTATCATGTTGGACCCCACACTTCACCTCTTCGGTATTTGAAGGTTATACTCCGGCGTGTGTTTGTGGGTTATACCACGACATCCAACACAAATCAGTATTGTCCTCTCCTAATTTACCCTAACACCATCCTATTTTTTTTTAAAAATCTAACAACTTATCAAAATTCTAATTTTAACTAATCCCTTCCATTAATTTCTATAAACTAAGTACTAAAACCCCAAATTACTCTAATGAAAAGGAACATTAGTAAACGAATCCTTAGAATAAGTAAAACATGCTTAATGCGAATCGGGGCCCAACATATCAAACAATTTATATACTTGGGTCACTTGTAAGAAGTTTAATTATAGTAAAACTTTATTACTACAAGGTCAATGATATTCTATTTCCATAAAACATAAGGTTATTGAACCTCTATTTCTCTATATGTCTATTGACTAAAAAAACCTTTATTTCACTAGAATTATGAGGTCATTGAAATGCTATTTCACTGAAATTTGAGATATATCTCACAATTGCCCAATTTGACTTCAATTCTCCAATGTCTAACTAAGAAATAGTCTTTCCATACAAGTCCTAACGATCCTTATGCTGAGCTAATATTCACCATGTCAAAGTTGTGCTTAAACTTTTTTGCTAGCAATAACTTTATGAATATGTCAACTCAATCCTTTAAAAGTGTAAACCTTTTTCAACAAGATATGACCAAATGTAATCAATTTCTCGATCTTATAAAACCTCACATTTTTCACCATAAACTCAGTCATCTATCTTTCACGTTACTTTCCTTAGTCCCTTAAAAGATATTTTTATCTTTATCACCAATGGTCAATGGATAGAGCATAATCGACTGAGTTTCCCTTAACCATATTTTCTTTGTCATCTAGAAATCCTTCTAGCTCTACCATGGACTATACAATCATGATGATTTCTTCCTGAAATTATTTTAAAATAGAATTTCCAATCTACTTAGCATATGTTCTAGGCTGTTCTAGTACCACCTTCGAACAAGTACTACTGATTATTGACTCTGGTACAAATTTTCTATATGTTCTCAATAAGCTTCTCCCCTAAAACTATATCCTTGAAGGTTACCCTATACTTTTTACTTAACACATGAAACTTACAATACAAAATTCTATGTTTTTGTGTTTGTTATCCTTTAATAAGCTCCATTTATAAAGTTCCATTATCTCTCACTCGCCAAGATCACTCAATCATATGTGTCGTACCATAGTACTATCTCTCTTTTTTAAAGATTAAGACACAACTACTGATCTTATTATCGCTTTACCCATTAAGACATAAATTTCATATTGTAATTTTCTTTTTTATCATAATCAATGCATCCTTTACTATCTTAAGTTGCCTATCATCACCAAAAATCTTATCCCTTTAACTATCAAGAGTACCCATGGAAATCAAATTCTTCTGAAACTCGGGATCATAATCTAATATTCTAATAGTTTCATCATGCATCTTAATATGCATAAAAACACTGCCTTTGACAACACTCTTCATCGTCACCTATATGATAGTACCATTCCATTCTTTAAAAGACTCATTGAAATTCATTTGATAACTGTTCTTAGTGTCTATCACCCATCGATTCACATAATGAAAATTATTCTTCATTAAACATCACTATTTCTTCCATCCACTTCATTGGAACTCTCCTAGACTATATCAACACTTGCTATTTTATGTGTTTTCTTTTTCTTGATTCCCTTCTTCCATTGTGGAAAATTGCTCTTAAAATTCCCTTTAACTTTATGGTTAAATCAATGAACAACTTTATCCTTCAATCTAGATTATGCCTGTAATTTTTTAGAGCCCTTTTCCTCGTTCCTTCCTCTATCGATAACCAGTCCTAAATTTGATACATATTCATATATGTCAAAGACATTTTTCTTCAATTTCTTGAACTATTGAGCATCCTTTAGGTAACTAATGGAAATAGTCTGTCTCCCATTCATCATGGAATCAATAAAATTCTCTTATGAATTATTTTTGAAAGTTAAATAAATTTGATTTAAAACTAACCTGAGTCTATATGGAAAGAACTAAATTGTACATGAAAAATCCAATTCAATAATAATAAAAACTTAATTTTAGCACCATATATAAACCATATAAAGGATTTGGTTGCTTACTAGGTTGGCCAATTTGATCTCAGAGATGGAGAAAGTGACAAGTATTACCCTCTAACCATAAACAACTCTGGTTATTCTAATATTGCAATCACTTACTTGTTATGAGGAGTTGGATATGTCATTAAAGACCCTTTGGTTCCTTTCCCACAAAATATTATAGATTGAGTTATCAAGAACCAAGTTGTGTAGACGTGAGTCATCTTTATAAGTCTAGATAGGGAAGAAAGCCACCAGAGAACTCCTTTTATGTCGTCATCTTGTGGATCAAGGTTACAAAGTCTAGTTGCATTCATATCTTATAAGAATATAGAAATTTAAACAAAAGATAAGCATAAGTTTTGATCAAGTAAACGCACCTTATAGCTTAGATTATAGAAGCCTCTGGCTCCATCCAAAGTGGTAAGCCTTTCTTTAGTTGCAAGCTACAATATGAAGGAAAGTTTGGGGATAAGTAGTTTGTTCCAAACAAGCTGATGCTAAATTCACACCACCATTGCTTGGTTCCTAATCATATCCATACAAGATTTGTTAGTAATGAGCGTCAGAAATGCTTGAGCTAGATAACTTTACCCTTTACTTGCGAGTTAGGAGGGACTTAAGTGAAGCATTCTTAAACGAATAAGGTCATTCTATTATCATAATGCCATATTCCATTCTCAATTAGACAACTAACCTTTGTGTTTAAAGGGAAAATTACTCTAAGATTAGCAAAGCTAGGATGATCATAAAGGGGACCAAATCACTCCAATTTTCATACCAAATTCATGTATTCCTTCCATTACCCACCCTATATTTGATGAGAAGATGGAAGAGGTCCTTAAGCTTTAGTATTTTTTGCCAGTACCATGATACATTCGTTTTGGCTTAACTGTCCATAAGCTTGATGCCACTACATAATGCTCATGAAGCCATTTCACCTAAAAGGACTCCTTGTCTCAAATTACCTTCCAAATAATCTTGACCAACATTACCTTATTTACTACCTTTATATATTTGATTCCTAAACCTCCTTCTTTCTTTAGCATACAAATTTCTTTTCAACTTACCTTTGTAAAAATGCCTAAAGGATTCATTGCTAGTCTATAAAAAGTTTTTAAGGAGTTTTTAAATAATTTAGGGAGCACTACATACACACCTTGTTTTTCTTAACTTGACTCTTGGAAGTCTATTAACAAGTTGCTTGGAGTTAAGGTTTGAGATTAGATCCATGTTTGGATATCCAAACTTTATTTGCCAAATCCATACACTTTACTTATAAACATTAAAACACTTCATATTTTAGTTAGAGATTTATACATTTTATTCGTATTCCAATATATCTTGAATATTAGTTTGTGATTTCATTTCATATGATTGAGATTGGGAAATCCTCTTGTATGAATAGATTTATCATAATTGGAAGGATTTGCATGCAGAACCTAGAGATAGGTCAGCATAAATCCTCTGGATTATAGTCAAACTTAATAGTGAAATTCATAAATCGATAATGCAATTTTAGGGGTTTTAACTAGAAGGATTTGTATTAATCAACTGATGTATTAGTTGTTAATATTTTTAAGAAAGATACTAACATAAGATAGAAATTTCCACAATCCAATAATCAATAATATAATTGCATGATAAATGGTTAATATTTGAGGATTCTTAGGCTGACTCATCACCTAGGTTCTATTATTTGATATCAACATTTTTTATTGATTTCCTTGTTTCAAGTTCAGTATTGTTTAAATCATAGTTTAGCTGTTTAGTTTAATTTTTAAATTAAATCTACAATATGATTTAATGGTTAGGTAATAGAAAAAGGGTAATTACTAGTATTTACAGTCCTTATGTGACGGGCCATATTTTCCTATGTTAGCTACAACTACGTTGTGCACTTGTGGTTTTTAACATTGACAAATTTCTTATAAGCATAGAAAGCATCAATTAGCAACAAGCAATATCCCCTTATTTCTGCATCAAGAAAAGAAACATGTACTACATCTTTCTATGGCAGATAATAGATAGAAATCTAGTAACATCAAATTTAAATGGATCCAATCTCTTCATCCAATTCAGGTAGAGACTTTAAAAGATCTATACTCTAATCTCTTCATAAGAGGTGACAAACTATTTCATGATGATATCTAACTAGAATTTGTATTTACAATGTAGTTACCCAAATTTGCATTAAAAAGGAATTACATTGTAAGTAATTCAAAAGGAGTAACATTGTACATGATTCCTTTGACTTTAGCTTTCAAATGAGTTTGCAAACCTGAATTCGCTTGCAAACCTACCAAACACAACAATGTGTAATTCAACACAAAATTATTTCCCCGAAGAAAAGAATATCACTCGTAACAAACAAAGGAAATCAAACATATGGTTGCACCAATCACCTTCCTATATAACCACTGGAGAAGAAAAATATTACAAAGTGAGATTAAGATACTAAAGACCAGAAAAAGAGTACCAGAACATACCTACTTTGATAGCAAAGCTTGTGGCTTAACCCTATCACGCTAAAGGAGTAAGGCGATCGATAAGAAATAGTAATGATGTGGAGAAGGAGAATGGATGAATAACTAAAGATGGAGAAGAGTCTGACAATAAATTAGGATTTTTATTTATCGATTTTTAATTTTATTAAATAATAAAATGATTACATGAAAAAAGATAATACATGACAATTATGTGACAAAAGTATCAATTTGAAGGGGCTACTTGGCTAGCCACATCAAACATGCTAATAAAGAATTTATTGTCGGATTATTTTTACATCAAATTGAAAATTGGGACACCTTAACATCACTTTTAAATTCGAGCTAGTAGTGTAAAATTTGTTTGAGATCTTTTTTAAAATCAACCCTTGAAATAAATGAATATAAAAGAATTTTGACCAAATGCAAAATTCTTATTCTATGTTATCTTTCTCTCTCTAATTTCTTTTAAGTTATTGTTATCATCTCTCTTCTTATCGTGTCTTATCCGTTTTCGAATATCGTTTATTGTGAGAATATAAATGACTCTCCTGCATGCTCTGTCAACCTTTTCCTTGAAAAGATTTGATTGGACTAAATACAATTGACAAGGTGGATAAGCATGCTGAAGACACGTTGGATGCATCATTTGTTCTCTAAAGCTCCACCTTTCGCCAGCTCTAAGATCAGAGTTATGAGCGACAAATTCAAAAGTAGGAGCCAATTCAGCTAATATTCGTCTTTAGCCATTGTATAAAATGTTAGGGTATTCGGTTCTTATCCTATCGGAGGCTATTGCCCAATACTGGATGGCGAGAATCATGTCAAAAAATTCGTATAATGTTTTACTTTTCCTACTTCTGGAAAAATGCAATGCAATATTTGGATGTGTTCAAACAAAGTAATGCATGAATATTTGATTGTATTGTTTAGACAATACCATACATACTATATCAATTGTTTACCTTTTGCTTTTCGCTAGTGTTGTGGGCCAAGCAATATTTTTGTGGTTGCCCAAGAAATAATCTTATTCACAAATTTCAGAATCTGTACCGCATCCATTATCGCATCTAACTGTCGTGGCTATAAATCCAAAATCCATCAAATATCCCACGAATGTCGCAAAAATATCTTCAAAATTTTTCCATATTTAATCATGAAGGACCACCTAACTAAAAGACCACCTGGTAATGGAAGCCAGAATAATAAAGTGCAGTAGGTGCGGGCAACATTCATGGTTACCTGCAACTGCCAAAACACAGCACTGCATATCTTGCAAACAAGAGCTACTTGTGAATGAAGGACAATCCAATGACCTAGTATGTTTGGTCAGAAATGGTAACGTGAAGAACACCAAAACTTATAACCATGCCGGAAGTAAAACTATTGGTGCTTGGGACAAATTGCTTCACATGAGCTTAAAGTCAGCATCGTTTGAACGAAAACCAAGAAAGCGCGCTCTTGTTTGTGGAGTGAGTTACAAGAAGAGTCGTTGCAGGTATAGGCTTAAGGGAGCTACAACCGATGCCAAGAACATTAAAGATTTGCTTATCAGTCACCTTAGGTTTCCAGATGATTGTATTCGCCTACTTACTGGTAACTTATGAAGTTTTTTCTTTCATGAAATTACAAGATGTACTACTCTAGTCTAAAGAGTTTCGTCAGTGAGTAGGAATATTTGATATGCATTTTACATCTCCCTTATATGAGAATAGTCTGAAAGATGGCAAGGAAATTTGCTAAGTTGAGATATCATATCAGCCTAGTGTTAAATAACTAGTAACTTAATTTTAAGTTTCGATAACTAATATTATTTAAGAGTTTTTCGGTGATTATGGTTAACAAGTTGAAGTTGCAGACGAAGAAAAAGACCCAACACTGTGTCCGACAAGGGAGAATATTAAGAAGGGGCTACGATGGCTGGTGGAGGACAGCCGTTCTCGCGACTCATTGGTGTTTTACTTTGCGGGGCACGGTCTCCAAGAGTCGGAGAGTGAGGGGGATGAGCTTGATGGACGTAATGAAGCAATATGTCCGGTTGATTTTGAAGCAAAGGGCAAGATAGTTGATAATTACATGAATTCTACCATAGTCAGGCCATTGACAGCCGGGGTCACACTTCACGCCATCATTGACACTTGTCACAGTGCAACGATGCTTGATCTTCCCTACATTTTTGATACAAAAGAGTAACTCTTACCTTTTTACTCATTTTTTAGCCTAATTTGATGGTCTGTTGCTATCCACTAATTTGGAAGAACAGGTTATGTAACACCAATTGAACACTTTTCCTTTCTTACATCGAAAAGCCATAACATTGATTTATTTAAGACCAAAAAGGATAATAAATTATAATTATTGATTATAGAATATATATAAATTCAATGTGGTGCCGAAGATTTAAAATATTTAATTTAATTAGTTTTTATATAACAAGTATAAGTTAAATTTTAATAAGCTTATATATTTTATCTTTAAATACTATCAACTTATTTCAGTTTTGTAATGCTGAGAGCTCAATTAAATGTCACAAATCGAGATTTTATATTGTAATTACATGTAAATAATAGATTCATTTAAAATTGGTCTATCTTTTATATGTAATATAATAAGGCAGTCATGTTTGTAATAAAATTTCAAAGAATATTGCTTTTCATATTTATAAATGTGTTAACATTTTGTGTCATAAGGGATATTTTTTCACCATGTTTTTATCATTTTTATAAATTTTTATCAGCATATCAACTTTTTTTTTACCTTATACCAATTGGATTATTATTTTATAATTTTAATCAATATCACTTTTTACGTGCAAGTAAAAAGAAAATACATATTTGTAAATAAAAGCGATAATAACATGGGAAAAGTATTTTCCTACAACTGAAATATGCCTTTTAATGTCATATAACTTCTTCTCTGTTCAACAAACATTTTTTTATTAATTATGTAGCAAAAACTGGATAAACAACCAACCTCCATCAGGTGCTTATAAAGGCACAAGCGGCGGCCTTGCCATATGCATCGGTGCTTGCAGAGATGACCAAGAAACCGTTGATTCTTCGGTAAGTGCTTATGTAAAAGTGTGGCAGGTTATTGCTAATTTTGTTATCATTTGACTATTTTTTGGCTACTAAATAAAAACAACATTGCAAAAAGTAAGAACTAATATCCAGTATCCATCCATACACTGTGTGGATGTCAAAGTAAAAGATTGTACGAATGTATAAGCCTCTCGTAAATGAAACTACTCTCGTTTTGAAATTGTAGAAGAGTTTACTTTCTGGTATAACTTTTTTTAATAAACTATCCGACCTAAATCATATGCTCATTGTATTGGTCATAAAAGCCACTTAAATCTATAGGCACCCAACCCAACACATATTTACAGTACGTTTAGTTCCTGATTTTGCGGTTGGAGACACTCAATGTCTATTTAATAGGAACTAATAGTTATGCATTGCTTTTCTATGTGGCAGACTTTGTCCGGGAAAACCTCTCTGACGCATAACTTCATCCAACAGATTAAGAACAATCCTACACTGACCTATGGCGACCTTATAACCTCTGTTCAGCAAAACATTGACGAAGGCATTAACGAACCGACAGGGCTTATTGCTTGCATCCTGAGGACATTTTATAGGTCCAAGTTACTGCAGGTAAGCTTCATGCTTATCCACCCCGCAATTAATTTTGGTATGACAAGGAATTGTTTAAAGAAGAATACTATTTAACAGTTAGTTACTGATTAATGTTGTATCACTAAATTTATAAAAGAAAATTAATGTGTAGCTAATTGAACATTTCTTTAAGGGGAAGTTTGTTGAACAGATGTCTAAATTCTTTATTTTAATGTTTCAGGATATTCAGCTATCATCTTCGGAGATATTTGACGTATACAACAAAGAATTCAAGTTGTAATATACATGTATATAAGGCCACTATTGTCTGCTTTCTCAAATCTTTTGTGAATTGTAATGTTCAAAGTTACAAGAGTCGGTGTAAGAAATATTATCTAACATATAGATAAACACAAAATCTTTCAAACATATGCATTATTAATTCACCAAATTACTTATTTGTATTTAATTGTAACCCTCTAGTTAATGAACTCTTGAAATTTGCAAAAATTTCATTGCGATTTATTGTTTTTCTTAAGACTATCATCATATCTTTCAAATAAATATTATCTCATATTTATAGATAATGTCAATTTGTTAATTAAGCATTGACAGTTAACAAACGAAAGATTACAACCCAAACTCATCACCCACCTAATTTGCCTGTAAAAATTCAAGTTAAGGTTGTCTTTCCCCCTGCTCCTAGGTAGGATCCTCTTGGCTCCCTAAAACAATTCAAGTCTTATTCAATAGAAATCCAATAAAAAATCCCACAATGCAAAATCACTAAAATAGGTTCTAGAATACTTAAACCCAAGCATTTTCTAAACTTCATTAACTAAAATCTTTCTAAAAATCCAAAAGATCCAAAATGATCTTACCTTCATTCTTCACCAAATGGAGGGATCTTTAGCTCAAAGGGAAGCTCTTCTCTTCCTCTACCTTTTTCGCTTCTTGAATAGCTCCAAAATCTCTCTTCAAGACTAAGAAAAATTAAACCTTAGCTTGTTTCTTTTCTTTCACTCTTTCTCTTCTTCTCTTCGCATTTCTCTCTCTTCTTCATGACACTCTCTCTTTTTCTCTTCAATTTTCGTTCTCCTCTTTTCCTAAAATGCAAGACAACAATTCTTCTTCCAATTATATCCTTAATGAGTGAGAAATGTCTCATTTGCCCTTCCATTTATGTCTCATGTCTTTTTATAAGCTTCAGTGTCTTGCCAACAATACCCTTTAACATTTTAACATAACTCTTTCTCTAGAAAAATGTTCTCCATTGCCATAAGTTTCTAATGACACCAAAAACAATCCATTTGGTTTAGAACTCTAAAAGTATTGCTCTAAACATTTTCGGACTGTTCTTATATTGTAACAGTACATTATACTTAAATTCCTCCCATTCAAACTCTTCCTACCGATACCCTTATCTTGATTCAATCAATCTTTTTTCAAAACAGCATCAAAAGCTATAACTTTCATGGAGAGGTAGAAAAATGTAATTGGAATTTATTGGTACAAGATTCATCTCATTTGGAGGTCGGATGTCAAAGCTATGGCCGAAAGAATCAAACATGGCTTTCGTCCTCAATCATATTGAACCTGTCGTGGGACAAATGGTATAACTCTTTCTCTACAGATGTCGGATTAAGATCATCTTAGGATGGTTTCAAAGAAGACTTTGAGATCTAAAACTTTCAAGAAAACCTTGAAGACAAATTCTGTCGTCTAGAGTGTCAAACTTGGACCAAAACTTGTATGGAATGAGTGAATTGATTATGATGCAAATAAGGGAGAAGTTTTTATAAAGGGTCAGTCCTTATGGTTATAGTGCATTGTTTATCATCATTTTCTTAGTGATTTCTTTTAATTTTTTATGCTTTATGTGGTTTAAAGGCTTGAATTTAAGCTGTAAAACAATTATTTTAATTTTTTATGCTTTATGTGGTTTAAAGGCTTAAATTTAAGCTGTAAAACAAAGTTTTTGAATTCACTATAACTGATAATACCCAGTTTAAAGTGGATGCTAATTTTTGCACTTAACACTCCATTGAGTGTTTTTCTGCTTCATTAGCTTTAATGGTTTTAAATTAAATAATCCAAATATTTCTCCTCTTAACCTTTGTTCCCATTGCAACCTTTTAAAAGTCCTTTAATTCATGATTATACATGTGAATATTTAATGGCGGAGAACTAAAATGATAGGCAAAGTTGTGGAATATCTTGATTATGAAAGTTGTTTGAGTATATATGTAGATTTATCTTACTTTTAAACACAGCTTGTCAAAGTCTACATGTACATTATTCAGTTTTTGAAGGGAATAGTTTTTTATTGATCATGAACAAAAGCGTTAAATGTTTAATTATTGTCATGGTTTTGAAAGTTTTTGCTCTTATCTTATGACTATCTATTCTTAGGAATTATTCTTAAGGAGAAAGTTTTTTAATTTTTCCTAAGAATGATGAAAAACTAAGTATAGGGAAATTTGATAGGTGTTTGATTGACTATATTTACTCCCTAAAACTTAATGATTAATGCTATGATATGCTTAAGATATTTATTTTGGTTCATATTTTATTTTAGTTACAAGTTTGAATAACAACCAAAATAAGATGAACTTATATCTTTGGTATCATTTTATTGACGTTCAATCTTGTTTTCCTTCGTGGAAGCAAAGGAAATGAGTTATTGTGAAAATGGACAAAGAATACAAGAAATGAAGTTACTGTAACTACATTGTCGTATATAGGACTGTGCAAGTCACTAGAAACATGTAAGAGTGCTAAGAGGAAGTTTCAATCAGTCCTGCAACCTACATGGCCATGTGGGGACTTACATGGTCATATATCTTGGCTATATCTTGGCTATATAGCTCGCTGTGAACGTGTATGTTCATGATTGCTAGAAAATTGACTTACATGCCCATGTAGCAAACTGTGTATTGTGACACAACCTTAATTTTAAATATAAAAAAGAATTTAAGAGGCCAAATAAGGTATGAAGATCTTAGAGACTTGAAAAGGGGTAGATTCCTTATGCTTTATAAAGTTATGAGTAGCTAAAGTTCATCTTTTCAATTCAATAAGGATATCAAGGCCAATAAACATGTTTGAACATTGATTAACCTAGTGATGTTGTTATTAATTCTCTTTTAGAATTGATTATGTTATTCTATGATTAATGTTTTGAGATTTATGTATGAATGATTTGACACTCTAAATAGATTATTCATGTATGAACTCATTGCTAGAATCTAGATTATAATCTATAATTATTGTAACTCTAATTCACTTATGGTAAAAAAATGGTCATACATTATTAGGAATAACATAACATAGGTTAAATAACACAAGTTTATGTAATTGTTTCTTATATTAATAAGTTTCCCATTTTACATAATGCGATAGTGACACTAAATCTATGAAGCTTATTCTAGGTTGTATGATAACAAGAATAACAACACCCAGAATGAATCCTACTGATATGCGAGGTTTGGGGACCTACTCCTAACTAGTAGAAAGGTTATTTCCAAATAGCCCATGTGAAAAAAGAGAAAGCGCGCGCAAGAGAGAGAGAGATAAAAACAAAAAAATAAAAATAATGATTAAATAAATAATAAATAATAAATAATAATGCGAATATTAGTAGTAGTAATAATAATAACAATAAAACTAAAACCCAAACTTTTGTCAATTTTTCAATTATAGCCCTAACTTTAAAAGTAGCAATAAAATGTTTAAACTTTTAATTTTTTTCAATTCTAGCCCCAACTTTAAAAAGTGGTAATAAAAAATTCATGTAACATCCCTGATCACCCACTTACAGGTATTGTCCACTTTGGGCCTTGTCCCAGTCAAGCCCTCACAGTTTTACTTTTTCCGAGGCCTTTTCAAGATGTCACCCATCCTAGAACTACTCTCACCCAAGCACATTTAACCTCGGAGTTCTGATGGGATCTAGTGCACTAGGCCATGGAAAATGCATCTTTGGGAGAGGTATCTATACCCTTATAAGGCTTACTTCGTTCCCCTCTCCAACCGATGTGGGATCTCACACTCTCCAACCCCCTTAGGGCTCTGTTCTCTTTTGAGGCCCAGCTTAGCTGGCACAACGGTTCGGGTACTGGCTCTGATACTATTTGTAACATCCCAGATCACCCGCTTTATAGATATTGTCCGCTTTAGGCCTTAGCTCAACCAAGCCCTCACAGTTTTGCTTTCCCCGAGGCCTTCCCAGGAGGTCACCCATTCTAGAACTACTCTCACCCAAGCACATTTAACCTTGGAGTTTCGATGGGATCTGGTGCATTAGCCTATGAAAAATGCGTATGTGAGGGAGAGGTATTCGTATCCTTATAAGGCATACTTCGTTCTCCTATCCAATCGATGTGGGATCTCATACTCTCTACCCCCTTAGGGCCTTGCCCTCTTTTAGGGCCCAGCCTAGCTGGCATAACAGTTCGGGTACCGACTTTGATACCACTTATAACATCCCAGATCATCCACTTACAGATATTGTCCGCTTTGGGCCTTGGCCCATCCAAGCCTTCACGGTTTTGCTTTTCCCGAGGCCTTTCTAGGAGGTCACCCATTCTAGAACTACTCTCATCCAAGGACATTTAACCTTGGAATTCTGATGGGATCCTGTGCATTTGGCCATGGAAAACACGTCTTAGGGGGGAGGTATCCATACCCTTATAAGGCGTACTTCATTCCCCTCTCCAATCGATGTGGGATCTCACAGTTCAAACTTTCAATTTTCTTCAATTATAGCCCGACATTATCTACTGCTCTCCCGATGCCCTCAGCCATTTATTTTTTGTTTGTTCTTCTGACATCCCAAACCACTCTCGCATTACAACGTACTAAATGAATAAGGTCGTCGAGGCTTTGTAATTTGATTTAGGTCATTTTTAAACTTAACGGAAATACTAACGTCGGGCTAGAATAGAAAAAATTGAAAGTTTGAGCATTTTATTGCTACTTTTTGAAGTTTAGGCTAGAATTGAAAAAATTTGAAAGTTTAGGCATTTTATTGCTACTTTTTAATGTTCGGGCTATAATTAAAAATTTGAAAAAAGTTTAAGATTTTTTATGTAATTAATCCTAAAAATAATAATAATGTAGTAGTAACAGTAATAGGAATAGTAGTATTAATAGTAAAGTAGTGGTGGTGGTGACAGTAGTAGTATTAGTAGTAATATTTGTAGTTCTAATAATAATAATAATAATGATAATAATAATAATAGTTACTAAATCAAGCTAAATCCCGAAGAGGTAAGTACTATCTATTTACAAGTTTAGGTTGACTACAAGATGAATTACAAGAATATCTTTACGAAGGATCCTTTATCAGTATCCTAATACGCTAAAGTGTTCTATTATGGGTCATGTCCTCGGTAAGTTCCAACATTGTAATATCATTTTTTATTACCTCCCCCAATTCTTCTTAGGCCTTGTTTTTTCCCCTCTTACAGTCACTAAGTATGATCTTCCCATATTTTCTTACTGAAGCCTCTTACAGTCACTAAGTATGATCTTCCCTTACATTCTGGACTTTATTTCTTTTAGTAAGATTACATATCCATCGGAGCATCTGCATCTCTGTTAACAGTAGCTTATGATTATGCATTTTTTTGACGGGTCAATATTCTGCTCTATAAAGCATGGTCAACTTAATTGTTAGACAATAAAATATTCTACTCTATAAAGCATGGCCAGCTTAATCGCTAGACGATAAAATTTACCTTTAACCTTAAATGATATCTTTTTGTCACACAAAACTCTTGATGCGCTTCTTCATTTAAGCCACCCAGATTTGTTTCAGTGAACTATGTCTTCATCAGTCTCTCCATTGCTATGGATGATAGAGCCCAAATATTTAAAACAATTCTTTTGTAGTATAACTTCTGAATCAATCTTTATCTCTAAATCGGATACTACTCTATGTCTCGATAAGTTACACTCCACATACTTACTCTTAGTCCTATTCAATCTAAAGCCTTTCGATTCTAACGCATCCCTCTAAAGTTTAAGCTTGATATTGACTCCTTCTGTTGTCTCATCTACTAAAACAATGTCATCAGTAAACAATATGCACCGAGGAACATCTCTTGGATATTTTTGGTGAGCTCTTCAATATTACTACTGCAAACAGAAAGGGATTCAAAGAGAAACCTTGGTGTAGCCTAATATCTATATAAAAATGCTTTGTATCTTCTCTTATCATCCTAACTCTAGGTTGTATGATAGTTATACCTAATGAAAGTGCTTGTTTTAATTAGATATAACCTAAGAAAAAATTGTTATATAACTTTTTTTATATTATGCAAGTACTTGTTATATATCTTTTTTTTCTATTAGTGAAGTACTTGTTATATATCTATCAGGATTTAAAGTAACAAAACAATGTTATACTATAAATATACAAAATAAACCATACATGGGTAGACTAATTAGACCAGCAACTTTATTAGTTCCACAGATTGTCTAAGATGGTAAATTGAGTGGAAGATGTTCTCTCAGATGCTCAGTTTTTTAGGTGGAGTAATCCATGGTACTCATTATTGTAAAATAAGTTGAGATACAACAAAGATAAGTTTTTTATTCAGATTTCTACAAACGATACATGAATATTCACCTGCAACGAAAGTTCCAAAATTTTAAGTTGAATCTACATTTAGCATTGCTACTCACAACATGCAGCAACTGATAATTTCACTACTTTGAAGGTCCAATTCTTATTGCTTAGTGTGTTCACTCACGACTTTCTTACAGTCCTAGTTGACTGATTTTTATATATGCAAAACAATGCCGGAAGGTATTTTCGTTGCAGGATCTTGAAAGAACATTTATTGATTGATTCATTTTGCGTATTTGTATCCATGATTGTTATTCGTAAAATGTTGATTTCCTTGAAACTGTTTTATTTCCTCTCGTCTCTTTCCTTTAGCAAATTCTTCAATGGTTCAGAATGTTAAGATTTAATAAGTTGTTTCAACTTATATAGCATCACCAACGGACTTGTGGAAAAGGATCTTTGACCAATTTGAGACCCATTTTATAATACCCAATAACCATTATATTGGGTGCTTTTCATGGTACTCAAACTATAAGTTACATGGGACATAAAATAGTCTAACAATCTCCCATTTGGCCCATGTTACAACTTGGTGATCCAACAACATTAAGTGCACACATTACATGGAATCGATCAAGTCATTGATGTGAATCACAAGTTAGTATGATAATAACCAATGTACAAGAAGGGGGGGTTGAATTGTGAATACTTTTTCGTTTTACCCTCTTCTTTAAACAATTGCTTAATACAGAATACAAGTAATAATGAAAGTTAAGAGATTTTGAACACAGA
>JAOSBP010000005.1:14634867-14646657 GCA_027563825.1 Erythroxylum mucronatum
GTAGTTTGAGTGGACATTGAAATTCTTGTCAAGTCTCTCAATTAATCAAAACAAAAGCTATATGCTAGTTATAGCAAGCGCAAGAGACATAGCCCCTTTGTTATCTTCAATAACAAACATTAACTCAAGGGTTTTCCACTCCTCTACCTAGGCATCCGAATTACCACAAAAAGATTAAAATAAGGGGTTGTATTTCACTCTAAGAAATGATTTAGAAAAAAGGTCAATAACTGGCATAACAAAGATTTATCCTTTTCTAGTTGAGTCTAATTAATTAACTCCATTTTAAACTCTCTCTATACTTATCAGTCTTCTCAAAAGGATTGATTAAGGTTATCAAAAGGACTTTGAAAGTTTCCTTTAATTAGGAGAATTGAACAAGAAATACTATACTAAGGCTAATTAAATGGTTTGAGGTTTGCAAACCTAAGGTAGTTAGTGGAGAGGGCATCATCTCTATGGCATTATTTAGTAAAACCCTTCTAGCTAGCCAAATATGAAGAATTTGATCTAGTAAGGTGCAAAAGTAAATGGTTCATATATTTTTTCTTAATGAGAAAAACTTTTATGAGGTTAGAATCTCAGCTTCACATTCTTGGTTTAAACACTACTACTCAGGTTAAGGGAATCTCTTGAAATATGCATTGGTTATATAAGATGAGTCATAGTAAAAATGCATTATCATAGTTTAAAAATTAGAGACCCACATCATAAGGCCAACTTGTTCCCTATTCATAAAATCATTTCATGAATCTTGAATAGTTAAATAACTTATAAAAGGGGAACAATTGGGCTCACTATGCATCCCTGTTTATAAACTAGATACCCAATTGTTCATCTCATCTTTCAAGCGATGACCAGTATGTCTAGTTAAAGAATTGCTCATGCAAATACACCAATGCCTCTCATAGGAAGTTCTTAACCCCCATTATATAGAGAATGGATTAGTAGGAGATAATCTGGTGCAAGAAATTGTTACCGAAAATCCTTTTCTGTGATGGATTGTCTACATGCAAAGACTAGGAACAGTGGGTAAATTAAACTTCCTCGAGATTTCTCATACTTGTCTGTCTTAGAAAGAGTAAGAAACAATCTAGCATATCTTCTTCAAGCTTGAGTTATCTACTAAAATATGCAATGCAATACATAAGTTTTGTAATTTTAATGCCATAAACCTAATTAGGCAAATATATTTAATAATCTTGTCCAAGCAAGGAGCATTCCATAAGGAGATAAAACCATTAGCAGTTTAGCCTGGGGTTATGCAAGGTATTCTATATGGCCTAATAGGAATTCTAGATAATTTAAAGGGAGTGAAAAATCTATTGACCAGGTCATGTAAGAAATTTTCAAATAGGTAAGAGAGCAAATCTTCATAAACTTCAGTCTTATCATCTACAACTATACAGTGGCTTTGAAATGGTCTCTCACCTAACAATAGTAAGTGCCTCAATAAAGGGACATGGCTCTATAACAAATGTATATCTTGCTCATATTTGAAACACTTGAATTCTTCTTACCTTGTTACTGCTTTGTTTGACTTTATATTAATGTTGCTTCCTTGTTAATTTCTTGCCCTTGTAATATTCTTTATAAGAATTGGTTGTACATTTAAATTCTTTGTAAAATGAATTATTTAACTTCCAAAAAATTTCAAATCTTTTTGTTATCACTTAATGATTTTTTTGATACGAGCAATTCCACAAGCATATATAATTTCCCATGTATTATATTAAAATATATATGAAATTTTAAAAATCGATGTATTTAGAGTGATTACATTTTCAATAGAGATAATACCTAATTTCCCAATAATTTAAAAAAACTTATGCCTAATTATGGAAGCTATAGAACCACGTAAATTACTTATAGTTTCAGCCATAGTTTATTGAATGAAATTGACGAAAGATATATTGAAAACCTACTAAGCATTGTATCTCTAAGTTTAATTTTATTTGTTAGTATATAATACTTATAAATTATTGCCAATAGCATTGCTAACATTTACCGAAACTTGTCACTCTGTCTGCTAATCTAAACAGCAAGCACTGCTCACATATTTGCATGAAAATGCAGGCATTCTCTAAAAAGGAGATGGGTGGTGCTCTGACTTGTATTTTAATAGATCTAGTGAAAAGACACCCTGGATTAACATATGGTGATTTAATTGAACGGATGCATGGAGTCATTGATGAAGCTAATCGAAATGGTTGCATTCTTACAAGATTCTTCAAACTAGTGTTCCACAGCAGATTATTACAGGTCAGGTATTCTACGATATAGATACTCTGCCTTCTTATACCTATATCCTAAAATCCTTGGATTTAAAAATTTTGGATGACGTCAGATATATAGCGTTATTCATTTGGTGTTAAGTAAACTATAATGCTAATACGTAGTTTTCATGTAAAGAATAGGGACCCTTGGCCGGAAATTGCACCTCGTCAACCCTCCCGGCCCACATCCATATCATGACTTTAACTTCAGACTAAGAGGTTAAAGCTAGTATCTACCACTTGGCCAAGAGAGTGCCTGCTAATGTATGAACATATGTAAACATATACGTATGTGAAACAGATACATAACATACTAATTTTATCTTTTTTAAAACCGGATTCTATATTCATGTTAAGATACTAAATATGAGTATTCGATTATTGCAGAAGCCTCTACTTTCAGCTTCCGAACCATTTGATGTCAAGCACAAACATTTTATCTTGTAATCATCCTCGGTTCGAGGTTACACTAGATTCAGTGGAGCTACTCTGTAAAAATCTCAAGTTATGATGCCAATTGTTACTAAATTTCGACGACTAGAAAATCATTTTTACGACCAGTTCTCTTATTCGAATAAACTTGACAAGTTGATAGAATTATTGGTATTAAAATCATCTCATCATTGACGTACTTGAGATCTTATTATGCAATCATTAATTGGCAGATGCTTGCAAACTTATGGACACTGAAAATCAGCCTTAGCCTTGATGACATTTCGAAGTTCTCTATATTCTGACGACCTTGTTTCACGTCCAACACCACCTTTTAGGTCCAATTCTTTAGTCTTTCCCCGCTTACAAACTTCTCATCTCTTCGGTTAATCCAAACTACCGACTCATAAATTTGATCAAAACCGACTAGTAACTGAAGTGTCCTATGTTCAACTAATATCGTTGAAGGTGAACCCTAGGGCGCAGGTGAATTGATAAGGGATTCTCTTGGCTTAAGTGAAGTCAATATTTCAAACCGCCCTCATGTATGCAGCCGTTTAAAACTTGGAGCCAGAGCTTTGCCTCCCGCAAGGGACCTACCCAGCTCGAGCGGAGATTAGTCTGATTATAGATAGCTTAAAGGTGTCTTTCCATAGTTGGGACCCTCCTAAGATACCTCGTGAGAAACCAAAAATATATATATCATCGAAGGTGTCATTTCGATTAATGTTCATCTTCAATAATGAAAATTCATCCTGATCAAGCAATTAGTTTAGGAAAAAATTTTAGAATGATCGATAATATATTAAAGTAAAGCAAGTAACATGACTCAATGTCTCATGTGATATGATTTAAATTACAACTATGAGTAAAAAGATAACAAAAAACCGATCATGTCAATTACAAATATTTTAGTTGATTCGGTTGAACTTACAAGCACAATTGAAAACTAAGGGAAAAATTACAATGTCTATTAGACTATATATACAAATTTGTGTTAGTGGTTTTCTTTCAAACCCCAAAATATTACATGCACACAACCTTATCTAGCTAATATTCTGCTACACCCAACTATTCCTTAGTGAGTGGATCCATAATCATGGAGTTTATTTTCATAAGCTCAATATTGAAAAAACTAGTATGAACCCTTTCTTTCACAACAAGGAACTTAATGTCTCTATGTTTAAATCTAGAAGAGCTCTTGTTGCTATATTAATACAAGACTGTTGCTTTATTATCATAATATAACTTGAGCGGCCTTTCAATACCATTGACTACTCATTGTCTTTTAATGAAATTGCATGGCCATATAGCATGATTAGATGCCTCATAACATATAACAAATTCAACCTCCATAGTGGATGATCCAATAAGTGTCTACTTGACACTCTTCTAAGAAATTGCACCTTCAGTTAACAAAAATATAAAACCAAATGTTGATTTATGATTGTATTTGCATCTAGCAAGGTCAGAATTAGAAAACTCAATGAGCTAAAGTTTTTCTGACATCCCATATATGAGCATATAATCCTTAGTGTTTTGTAAATATTTGAAGACTCTTTTTGTTGTTACTTAATGTTCTCCTTTTAGGTTGCTTTGGTATCTGCAAAACGTTCCAAGAACATATGCAAAGTCAGGACGAGTGCAAACCTGTGTGAACATTAAGGTCCCTACCACCGATGCATAAAGGATATTCTACATAAACTTGGGTTTTATTTCATTCTTTAGACACTACTTTATACCAAATTTGTCTTCTTTAGACACAGTGAGTATCATGATGTCTACAACTTTGCAGGCCAAATCAAAGTAATACCTTTTAAATGTAACCCTTCAGAGATAATGCTAAAATTCCATATGAATGATCACAGTGAATATGGATCCTTAATACGAAAGACGTTCCACCAAGATTTTTCATTTTGAATTACTCTGAAAGAAAATTTTTGGGTTTCCTGAACTATTCCTCATCGTTACTAGTAAGTAACTATCATCCATATATAAGACCAAGAAAATGAATATACTCCCATTGAACCTATGACACATATAATCTTCAACAAAATTCATTTCAAAGCCAAATGAAATAACAACTTGATAAACTTTTGATACCATTGACGGGAAGCTTACTTGAGCCCTTATATATATTTCTACAGTTTACAAACCAATTGGTTAGTTTCCTCAAATGCCAACCCCTCTAGTTATTTCATATAAATTATTTCCTCAATGTCACCATTAAGAAAAGTTTTTTAAAACCTATATTTGATATAGCTAAACATTAAAATGCACCACAACTAACATAATAATCCTAAAAGAGTCCTTAAATGAAATTGGAGAGAAGGCCTCTTTATAATCAATGCCTTCCCTCTGAGTAAAACATTTAACAACAAGATGAGCCTTATATCTATCCACATTGCCTTGTGAGTCTCTTTTAGTCTTAAAAACTATTAAAAACCAATAGGTTTCACACTTTTAGGCAATGAAATAAGATACCAAACCTCTTATGGATTGCATTTCCTTACCCATGTCATTAAACCACGCATTAGAGTTAGAACTTTTAATTGGTTCAAAGAAGGTGTGTGGATCATTTCCTACTAAGTTAACATTTTCTTCATGTTCTTAGAGAAATGTGTTATAATCATTTAGAATTACATTTCTCCATTCCCCTGTGGATCTTTTCAAAGGAACTAGATCCATTCAAATTTGGGCCTATTGAGTTTGATCCTTAAGCTCCTAATGAAAAATGGATTAAGAAACAATTGGATGATTTTAACGGGTAGGAAGTTCACATTGTCATATATTTATATTGGATGTTGTTAAATCACAATAGGAATGAAAACTTGATCATGAACAACAGTAACTACAGGAAGAGGAACATTGGTTGACTTCTCTTCAAAGTCAAAGTCATTATCCTTATCTCTCCCCCAAACTTAACATCTTCAAAGAACTGAGCATTTCCTGTCTTAACGAATGTTCTTATTTTTGGATCGTAGACTTTATGTCCTAGTGATCTTTTAGAATATTGTACAAAATAATTACTAATATTTCTTGCGTTCAATTTCTTTTCATTTGGCTTATAAGGCCTTGCCTCAACTGGACATCTCCAGACATGTAAATGCTTTAAGACATGTTTCTTACATGTCTATAACTCATGAGGGGTTTTATTCGTATCTTCTGTAGGAAGTCTATTTAGTATGTACATTGTGGTATTTGATGCATCTCCCTATAGTAAGTGGAGTAATGTAGTACTATAAATCATACTTTGTATTATATCCTAAAGGGTTCTATTTCATCACTCCACTACACCATTCATGTTTGGAGAAGCCAGTATGGTGTATTTAGGAATAATCCCACATTCACTTAGGAATCAAGAAAATAGATCTGGACATTGTTCAACTGATTTGTCATATCTTCTATAGTATTCACCATCATGATTAGATCTTATGGCCTTAATAGTTTTACCAAGTTGATTTTCAACATCAAACTTAAACATCTTTAAAATGCCTCCAATGCTTGATACTTCTTATGAATTAAGTATAAGTAGCTATATTAAGAGTAATATTCTATAACTATGATAAAATATTGTTGACTATTCCATGAAGCTGTAAGAAATGACCTACAAATATCTGTATGAATCAACATTAAGACATTTCTATCTCTCTTATCCCTCATTTTTCTCTCTTCTTTGTATTTTTTTCCCTTTATGCACTCAATACAAAGATCATAATCTAATTCATCAAGTGTGTCAAGAATCCTTTTTGACATAAGCCTATAAATTCTCTTTTTAGAGATATATCCTAACTTATGCTATAATAATAAAGAATTCTTATTTGATAATTTGCATTTGGTAGTTTTGGTTTCAACATTATGGGATTCACTATTCGAATTTACTATATGAAGTAAATAAAGGTTTTCATGATTAGATAAATTACTAGTTCCAATATAAATAGAATTAAAATAAACATCACTTTTTTTCCAAATAAACAAACAAATCCTTCTTTGTCCAATATAGAAATTCAAACCAAATCAACCCTAAAAGATTGTATAACAAATGTGCTCTTCAATTTTAAATTGAAACTAGTATGCAACAATAACTGAAACATCTTTATACATAAAACTTCCATCGAATTTCCAGCCCCTATTTAAATGTACTTCTTATCATCACTAGGCCTTCAATAGTTCAGGCAACCTGCATAGATATAATTTTGTGAGTTGTAGTACCAAAATCCAACCACCAAGTATCTCTTAGTAGTATGAACAAATTAACTTTACTGCAAATAAAAGTAAAAGACATACCTTTCTTTACTTACCAAGCACGTTATTTGGTACAGGCTTTCAACATATGATAACGAACTTTGCAAAATAAGCATTTCTTTCCCTTATGTCCATCGTACGTATCTGACAGTTGTAGACTGAATTTTGTTTGTGTGGGTAGTTTAGTTCTTATTTAGTTGTTAATTTGATTGTTTAGTGCGTTTTGAGTTAGAATTGTGTTAGTTAGTGGATATTTGTGTTTTAATCATTTTTTGGGTTAGAGTATGCTTTTGAGCTTCAATTTTATATATTTGAGATGCTTTGATGAGTTTGCTGGTGTTTCAGGACAAAGAGTGGAAAAAAGAGAAGATTCGAAGAAGACTCGGGAGCTAACCCAAGGCCACAATTGTGACAGAAGTAGGTGCAAAGAGCCACGATCGTGGCATAATCTACTATAATTGTGACAGAAGGCCAAAATCTTAGCCATGATTGTGTCACTAAGGACCACCTTCTTGGCCTGCGTGCAGACAGACGTGGGGATGCTTTCGGTTTTATATTTTTTAGGAACTTTTCGGATCTTTCGAACTTGGAAAAGACCCTAAGGTTACCCTAATTGGAAAAACTATATAAAGTAAAGAGATGTAACCCTAAAGGGAGCTCCTATATTTTGCTACTTTTGGAAAGTTCAAAAGAGAGAGAAAAGAAGAAGAGGATGAAGGGGAAGAAGAAGTGTGCCCGACATTACTACTTCTCAGAATAGGTGGTCTCTTAATACTGCTTCCTTCCCGGATTGTCTGATCCAAGTTCTATTTCATTTTCATTTCATTTTTCTTCATTTAATGTATAAGATTGAAATGGATTGTATGATAATGAGTTTTGGATTGTTGACGATGTTATAACTCTTCCTTCCGAGATTTTACTTTGATTTAATGTTAATATAGTCAATTTTGTGTTTTATTGATTGGGTGTTATGATTGACTTCTATTTTTACATGTTTCAGTAACAAACCAAAAGGGTGAACTATATAAAATGATTAGATTGGATTAATGAGAGTTAGGCGATCTAATAGACTACGTAGTTAATCATATTAGTTTTATGCGAAGAGAGATCCCGTGTGAGACTCGGTAGTTTAGTAGAGAGCTTCCGAACTAATTTTAATTATAGGTCTTTTGTTAATTGACATATTGCAAATTCCATAATTTAATTAAGGTTAATAATTTAGAGCGTGAGATTATAACTCGAGAGAGAGTAATTCCCCTACTATAGTCTAGAACCAACACCTCGATAACACATAATTGACTAGGTTAGCATTAATGATAGGTAGAATCCCCTCTCTCATAACATGGTAATTTCTCTTGACTAATTTCCATAGTGACCTTTTGTGTTGCTCAATTTCAATTCTTGTTTTGTGTTAATTTCTTGAGTTGAATTATTGCAATCAAACTCCTGTGTTTATATTCTTGTTTCATTTTTAGTTTTAAGTTATTATTTCCCTGAGCCTTAGACACCCTAGAATTATATTAGTTCACCCACCTCATGGGATTGACCCTTCAATTACTACAATTCAGGACCTATCCATTTGCGATATTTGAGGGCTATAATTGTAAAGCTCGACGAACACAATCAATATCCTTAGATTTCTTTTATGGTTTTGATACCACAATCTCTTTGCTACAAAATGGAACACAAAGAAGAAGGAAACAAGAGAATAAAAAGACAGTGCATATGGGAAGCTGAGAAAGACCAAAACGCAACATCCAAGGAGTAGTGCACGTCATGCAAAATGACAACAGCAAGGAAGAAAACGCAAGGCAGTAGGCTGGAATGTCTTCAACGCAGACGTTTACGTTTAACATAGACATTTGTGTTAACAGGTGTTATGCATCAGCGCATGCATTTTGATTAAAACATAGAGGGCAGAAAAGAGAGCAATAGGAGGCATGGATAAGAAACTCATCTTATTAAATTGTCCCATCAAGAAAACAGTAAGAGGGGAAGAATAGTGAGAGTTGCATTTAGCACAGTGAACTGCGTTAAACGCAGACGAGGAAAGTGGGAGGCGTGTGTATAGTGTGGCTTCAGCTTGGTGACTGAGAGAAGTTGGAGAAGAGCTGCGGCAGAAGAGAGGGGCGTGAGAGAGCAAGTGAATAGAAGCATGCTTCGAGGAGCTTATTCGTCATCATGAACAATACCATGGTTGGGTTGAGAAAAATGAGGGGTTAATTAGGGGGTTTCGACTAAGGATTGGAGTGGGGACGAAAGCATTCTTTTGGGAAAGACCCATGAAGGGCTAGATGTCCTGATGTTAGTTTGGAGGCGACATTGACACCGACGACCCGGCTTAAGTGTTTTTTATTATTTTTTTGTTTCTTTCTCTCATTAGGAATTGATTGTGTTATCCTATGTTAATTGATTTGGATACTGTGTATGGATTTCGTTATTCTTCGTTTATTTGTGTGTGAACCCATTAGGTACTGTGAATAAATGATTTTAATGTGTTCATTGAATCATTTAATTGCAAACTCATTGCTAGAATTTCGATATAATTCGTAATTATTATGTTGAAATTCATGTGTAGCAACTAATGATTCATAATCATTAGGGATAACATGATCTAGGTAAATGACGCATCATATGTGGTTGTTGCCTCGATTAATCAGTTTTCCTAATTTGTAATACTACTGCCTAATTAAATCTAGAGATCGTATCCTAGGTTATTCGGTGGTTAAGTTTAATTAATGATCGTATCTTGATTAAATAAAACCTAAGGGAAAACTCAGGTTAATTATTAACTCACGATTAATAGTTGCTATGAGAGGTTTGAGAACAAAAAATTAATGAATTATGCTTAATTAAGGTGTAGGCCGAGATTGAACCAAAGAACCGAGGTCCATACCGAATTTTTAACTTTTACCATTTTTGCGTGTTTTATTTAATTTGTTTTATTAGTTAGTTTTATTTTATTTTCTTCTTTCAACAAAATATGATGCAACAGTTGCAACAATTCCGACAGGAAACAAAAGCAAGCCAACAGAGTATGGAACACCAAATGTGTCTGATGGGAATAAGGCTCAATCACCTAGAATCACAAAGTGAAGAGAAGCAGTCGTATCCACCCGAGGTGTACCCAATGGACGTTTGTGTAGAAACTTTTCAAAGTGATAAGGAGCTTGAGAATTTTGTGGTTGACTTTCAACAAATTGCTTATGTCGAAGAAGTTGAGGAGCTCGAAGCCGAAAGAGACACATCTTTTAGCTCGGAGGTAAGTACTACATCCATGATTATTTTTAAAACTAACTCTTTACCTCTACATAACATATTGGAGGAATTAAAAGATGAAAAAAAAAGGTGAAGAGATATTCGAAATATTTCTGGAGTGCATGGACTCAGTTGAGATTGAGAATCTGAGGATAGGGAAAACGCTAAATGAGGATGATGATCAACTAAGGCCCTGTCCATAACTACCTCGCTTGGAAATGGCGCTAACTGTAATACCTGAAGATCATAATTTTGTCACCTGTGAATCTTGTATTGAAAGAAAAATGACTAAGGCCTCATTTCCTTCTGAAGGAAATAGATCTGAATCTACATTGGACCTGGTACATACTGATGTGCGTAGGCCATGAACGTATAAGCTAAAGGAGGTTATGAATATTTCTTAACCTTTATAGATGATTACTCTAGATATGGCTATTTGTATTTGATGCATAAAAAGAGTGAATCCTTTGAAAAGTTCAAAAAATTCAAAGCGAAAGCTGAGAAGCAGGTAGGCAAGTCATTCAAACAACTTCGATCAGATTGAGGTGGTGAGTACTTATCTAGAGAGATCCAACAATATTTAATTGACAATGGAATTATTTGCAATTTGTCAGCTCCTCGAAGACCTCAACATAATGGTGTAGTTGAGAGGAGAAATAAGACTCTATTAGAAATGGTAAAATTAATGATATCCTATGCTAGCCTTCCAGAATCGTTCTGGGGATATGCCATACAAATGGCAACATATCTTCTTAACTTTGCTCCATCCAAATCGATGCCTAAAATACTTAGGGAGTTATGGACTGGCCGAGTACCTTCATTGCGGCACTTAAGGACTTGGGGCTGCCCAGCCCATGTTCTAAGACCTGAGTCCACAAAGATGGAACCAAGATCATAAGTATTTTTATTTGTAGGATATCCTACAGGAACTTAAGGGTACTATTTTTACAGTCCTTAGGATAGGAAGGTATTATTTGTGTTGACAAATGCAACCTTTTTAGAGGAAGAATCTGTGAGATCAAAAAGGAAGAAGTGAAATAGTACTAAAGGAGTTAGTTATTTCATCCAAACCAAGAATTGATTTGGATATGAAAGAACAAGATGTCGAAATGGATTCAACTCTTGAATTGGAAGAACAACATTGTTCCTGAATATCAAGTTATGCCTAGACGTAGTTGAAGGGTTGTGAGATAACCATAAAGGTATTTAGGTCTAGGAGAAGACTTAATTTCCATCTCAGACCAAGAAGAGACAAATCCCATTACTTATACACAGGCTATTAATGATGTTGATGCAGAAAAATGGATCTATAAAAGGAAAAGAGGATAAGATGGAAAGGTAGAGACCTTTAAAGCGAGATTGGTAGCTATGGGCTATACAAAAAAAGAACGTATAGACTATGAGGAGACTTTTTCTCTAGTTGCCATGCTTAAGTCCATCATAATTCTTTTGACCATAGCAGGCTATTTTGATTATGAAATATAGCAAATGGATGTCAAGATCGCATTTCTTAATGGGGATCTTGAGGAGACCATTTATATGGCCCAACCAGAAGGATTCATTGAGCCAGGTAATGAGC
>JAOSBP010000005.1:14647864-14660664 GCA_027563825.1 Erythroxylum mucronatum
AATTAAGAATAATACAAAGTATTTAAAAGATTACAATAATACAATTTCATCATTATAATAAATAATATTACATATTTTCATCAAAAGATTCAAAACATCGGATAATACAATCGGCACACTTGTAGCAATTATATGTGTGTGTTGTATTTATGCAATGCATATTCAAAATAGCGTTAAAATGTTACAATTTAGATCTCTATTTTATGTTTTTCCTAATTTGGAATAAGGAAATCTTGAACTAATCAATTTTTGTTTAATTTTTAATTTTTATTATCGATTTACTTTAATAACCTTTGTTGTTAAAAATTGATAAACACTAAAATTTAAAAATTTATTTAGTATTATAAAATTATGTAAACTTCAAGATTTTTGTTATTATTTATTATATAGATATTAAGTTTACCTAAAACTAAAAGTTCTTTCTTTGCAATAAATAAAAATAAAAATATTATTTATCAAATATAATTGAGCTTATTATATTATAAATTTTTAAAATTTTCATTATTTAGTATAACTAATGTAACATTATTATAATTGTACGAATATCACTGGTAAATATTATAATAACCTTTAATGTACAATTTAAAATTATTAGCATTTCTTCAAAGAAAACATTGTGTAACGTTTTTGTTTTCTAATTCAAAGAAGTGCTAATGGATATGAAATGTCGCGGTTAACCAATTTGAGCAAATAGCGAAAGAGGCAAACAAAAAAGGCTAAAATGAATGGTAAGGCTAAACCCCTCTAATTTTCATTTAGGGCGCAATTGAATTTCAACCCACTCTTCTTTATCTAACTTTTTTCCTCCCTTCCAAACCCTAGCCGCCAGCTCTACCTCTTCTCTCAGGTGATTTCTCATCATTTCCCTCTATTTGATTGGTAGTTCAAGTGCTCTATCTCTTCTCTCAGGTGATTTCTCATCATTTCCCTCTGTTTGATTGGGAGTTCAAGTTTTTGTACTGATCTGTGCTTTTGACTGCCATTTCGGAGGAAGGACCAAAAGAGTGGGCTGAGGTCGAAGGAAGAGAGAGAGATCGCGAGCCGCGAGGAGGAGATGTCGAGGAGGACGAGCCAGCAGTCGAACAAAGTGGAGACGTCGACGGCGAGGACGAGACAACGACGAGGCTGAGCAGGAGACGATGACTTCACGGGGAGAGACCGAGAGAGAGAGATCGACAGAGAAGACGAAGAGAGAGGAGCTTTCGAAAATTGCAAGTTAATCCTTGCAATTAGTTCCAGCCGGTAAACGCCGATACCGACCGAAATTTGAGGCCGGTATCGACGTTACTGATTTCGTACCGTTTTTTGGCCGGGATGGTACCTTCCGACTGGTACAGTACGAAATCCTATACATTGCTTCTGAGTGACTAGTTTTAATTTAATATTGAGCTTTTTAATCGAGGTTTGATTATATATGTACAAACCTTTATATATTACTATTATTCATTTACTTTTCAAAAAAACAACATAAAATAACGAATTCCGAAAAAAAATCATAGAATAGCAAACATTTTTGTTATTATGAAAATTTGTTTTAAACAATGAAAAATTACTTACATTAAAATGATTGTACCTAATATTTGTAAACACATTTAATTTTAAACCGTTCCCATGCTAATAAATTTTGTTATAATTTTGCTTTTATTTGTGTGTTTAAATAAAATTGCATGATGAAACTTGAAATGTCAATAATAAATTAAGAGGAACAGATAATTTCTCTCAAAAGATCGTGACTTATTATACAAGTTTGACGTTAAATCGCTACTGTGCTACTTCAATTGTTTATAACCTCGCAAACTGCGAAACTTCGAGGCAGCTGCAACTTCTTTCAAATAAACATAATAATTTTAAAATACAAACTATAATCTGCTTTTTCCTTCGGTATACAAATCTCCTGGTCTTAATTCACTGAAGAATCAACATCCTGCGAGAAGCAGTGCACCAGCGGGCATACGAGGCATACAGGTTAGGCCAGTCAGAAGATGGACAATACGTGAAGTGACAAAGCCACAAAGACAGCACTTGTTCTTGATCCTCTTCTTGTTCTAGCGTCTCTATTAGTTCTTCTAAGACTCTCTCTAGTTCATTTCTTTCGCTGGTGTTGAGGACCGGAGCATCTGTTCCATTGCTTGCTCTGCATAGCAATGGCATCCAGGACACTAACATCTTGACCTTGGTCTGCCTCTGTTGCTCTCTTTTGCCTTCCTCAGTTTCTTCTCGTCCCAGGTTCCTAGCTTGCTTTAACAGGAATGCTGTACAAAATCTTGAGCAATTAGAAAACTTATGCGAATAAGTGGACGTGTTGTGAAATGCCTTTCTTTCTTGCAAATCTTTCGTGCGCTTGTATGGGATATGAAATCCAAATGACAAGATGCATTCATGAGCTTAAACAATGAAAGAGACTGTCGAAAAGAAACGAACGACAGTTTAGGTGGAACTGTAGAAAGCTACATGAAATTAAATAGCTTATCACTTATATAAAGAACACAATGTGGATCATAATAACTCAATATAACTAATAAATAATTAGAAACCCATACTGGAAAAATTAGAAGTCTTCAAACCTTGACGTATACATAAAAAGGAGGAATTAGCAAGTATAGGCCTTCCATTCAAAAAATTAAAATAAAAATGATAGGAAATAATAAAAGATTGTTGAATTTATAATAACAACCTGTATCTAGTTGTGCGGCCAAAATTATAGCTAATTGCATGACTTGAAATATTGTTGGGGAGACGTCGGAAATTGACACAAGACCAACCATAACGTGAAGACGTTTAACACATTTGACGTGGACTAATATCATCTTACGTATCAAAGAGATCATGTAGCAGTACCGGAAAAAAACAAAAAGGAAAAGACGTGATATTTGGGCACCTAAGATTCCTTTACGTCAGAAAAAGACGGACATGTATATACCTGAAACTTTCACCAAAGAACCCTGCAGTCGCGGCTCAGCCGAAAGAGCGAGCCAAGCCACATTAGATGCCGCTGCCCACATACTAATGGCTTCTTCTGCTAACCCACAATACACCATTTTCTCAGCCAACCAAAGCAACTCAGCCACCAGCTTCTCAGCAGAACCCCCAGCTCGGTTCATCTCTTCCCTTGATTTCCTACCCCAAAACAACCCTCCCTCTCCAACATACCGAAACGCCCTCAAAACCCGGCTCAACCGAAACGGAACGGGTCCAGAAACTGTGTTGCCATCACTTTCCACCCTGTCCAACCCTAGGTCCGTCATGTCTGCCGCCAGTTGACCGAGAGTCCTCGAAAACGCCACCGATAGAACGCTTCGGTTGACTTCGCGTAAGGCCTCAACGTTCTCTTTATGATTCTCATCTATAAGCCTCTCTGCTAAAGATCTAACGATTTCATACTTTCTGGAGGTTACCGGAATATCATGAACGATCGTCAACAACTGTGACAGCGCCCTAGCGATACCTGAATCTTCGTTCACGGGCGCGTATTTGACGTACTTGGGGTGCTTAAGTGGACGGTTATCGAGGACGTTGAGGTCAAAAGATTGGAGAAAAGGAGGAAGCAGCCTAAGGAAGAAGAGGAAAAAAGATGTGATAACATACCGGAGATGTTCAAGGAGTTTAAACCTTTCGGATAAGTTAAGAAGCGACTTGTCGGCGTAGAAAAACACGAAGGTCACGAGGTTACGCACAAGCAAAGTAGCTACGGTGGTGGGTGAGGTTTCCAGCATGGCCATGTGTGTCCTGCTTTTGTGTGCGTTAGATTTTGTGGGGTTTCAGTGTTCGGACTGGAGGGTGGGGGAGAAGCGGATGAATACTTTAGATGTTAAAAAAATGGTGTTGCGATGATAGCATTTAGTTCATGAAAAAATAATAATAATAACCAAGTCGTCTTGAAATTTCCAATGTAATTTTGGGCCACACGTTTTATTATGGACAGAATTATACGCGGCAAAGTTATATTAATTATCATTTGTATCTTTAATATTTTATTCCAATTATTATCTAAATAGGGATATGTATAAAATTTGAGTCAAGTTCTTCTCTTTAATATTACTTTGTCTTATTCTGTCTCATAAAATCTTAGTCATTTATTTTGTAAGTCTTATGTAAGATTTACATAAATAAATAAATTTATTTAACACAATAAAATATTATAATATTGAACAAAAGATGTGAACTCATAAAATTTGGCACTCCATTTCACTCGATCATAAACTATCATTTACATTACCTGTTTTTTAATGTCAAGAAAAATATAATTTCATAATAACGAGAATAATTAGTTTTATAAGTGCTTGAACTTTGACACTGTAATACTTCCCCAGAATATTCCTTATTTTCATTTAAGAATGAATCTTCAAATATAACAGCTGTGCGGATGACTTCAAAGTTGTCTCTAGTGCTGCCATTGCTCCTTCCTAATCAACTACAATTACAATCAATACCATTTTTGGACGGTCCTGCTTGGCTGCTCGGTTGTGCAAATTCTTAATTGGTGAAACTATATTTTTTGTCAGTTAAGGAAATGATCAAATAAAAAAGGTTGCATATCTATCTTTATTTCATTCTCCTACTATGTTTAAATGTTTTGGCTTAAACTTTTTTTTATATTAAGTTTGAATAAGTGTATTACCATGAATATGTAAATCTAATATTACCAAACTATGTTTAAAATGGAGATGATATATTGAATGTGTAGGTTCAGTATTATCCGAAAATATCTAAAACAAAATCTTAGGAGCTTTGCCAAAGTTAACTGAATTTTGATTCCTTGCAACTGAAAAATTATATGTCCGATAAGGCAACGAGTATGTGTTTCAATAAAACTCATAATAGGAAAATACGTACAATTTTGAAATATGAAATAGGATTATGTACAATTATAAGATATGAACTAAGTTTTTGTTTGGTTGAGCTTTTGGTGATTATTGATGATAAAAAAAATTGTCTTCAATCTTATAATTTATATAAAATTTAAATTCATATCATAATATTTAAATGTACTAAAAATATTACTATTTTACAAATTATTTAAGTTAAACCTTATGATGACCATAAAGTAGTGAAAGTTTTGTTATGTTTATTCATAGGAAAAGCATCGAAATATTTAGGGGTGAGATACGTGTAATTGTAGCATTATTCTCGCCTATAAACTTGAAACTAGATCAACTAAATTTAAGAGATTATACAATTAGAGATTGATACAAAGATATTTCATTTCATAGTCAACTTCTTTCATGCCTTTACAGGCGTAAAGATCCAAGAAGGAAATTAGACAAAAACAGTGAATGAGAAATTATTTTTGACTTAGAGAATTAGTCAGAGAGTCAGTTAATTGGTTCTTAATATAAATATGAAATATATGAAGTTGTTTACACTTGATCATGTACAAAGTAAAAGTCAATGACAATGTGCTTTATATATGAATATAAGATAGGATTATAGCATAAATAGGTTGCTCAACCATTGTCATAATAAATTGTGGAAGGTGCTTGAAATGAAATAGAAATTTCATTAATTAATTTGGTCAAACAATTTTTTCAATTTTTTCAACTGGAATAGTACAATATTTAGCTTTGGTGGAAAAGCATACTATAACATATTGGTGCTTAGAGTTCTAGATAACAAGATTAGAGATTAAAAAAATATAACATATGTAAAAGTGGAGTATTGTGTATCAACGTCACTACCCCAATCTGTATTAGAAAAGGCATGAAGAATAAGAGGCGAATAAGTTGAGAGGAAGACATGATAACATAGCTAACATTAGGTAAGATGAGAGAAAGATACTAAAGAAAAACAAGTACTTGTTAGTACCTAGTTCGATCATGATTAGGAGAGACGTCATTAAGTTTGAGTGTTACAAATGGAGGGAATTAAGCACTAATTTCTTTGATTTCACACATTTTAGTTCACTTGAGAAGATTGAAAATATATTATTGTTAAGATAAAAATAAACCTTTAGAAGATTTAGTGTTTTTAACTCTTAAAGATAGCTAAGTTGGTCAAGATCCTTAAAAGAGAACTACTTATAGAGACAAGTAGTAAGCTCCTGAACTTATGGTAAATAATTTCTAGTGATTATAATGCCATCCACATGCATAAATAAATACCATAGCACAAGTTCCCATATTATAAACAAAGATGTAGCACTCTTATCATTGGTGAAACCATAGGCAATGAGAAAGGAGTGAAGTTTATTATGTCATCCAATAAAAGCTTCATTAAGGACTTAAATTTCTTTATTCAATTTCCTAACATAAGTTGGATATCAAGGATCAACAAAGCCTTGACATTGTAGCATAAAAAACAATAATTAGAGAAAGTTCCTAGTAAAAGGTGTTATTAACATCCACTTGATTTAAAACTCATCCATGTTTTACCTTAATAGCGAGCATAAGACAAATAGTAACAAGTTTAACAATAAGACTAAAGTTTTCATTATAATTAATGTCAGGATGTTAATGAAATCCTTTTTCCACAAGACGAACTTTATGGCGAGCAATGGTATCATTAGGGTTCCTTTTGGTTTTATACACCTACTAACAATCGATAATTGCTATATTAGTGAAGGGCTAGAAATTCTTTGCTCATAGCTTAAATTTAATAAGGATGTTTGTTGGCTTGCAGAAATGAAGTGGATTCTATTTTTGGAGAAAAATTTAGACACTTGCATGTAGAAATTTTTTCTTAAATTATAATATTAGCTTTGGGAATGGATAATATCTTAATCTAGTTAAAATTTTTAATAATGATGACATTGACCATGTTGTCTTGCACCTTTATACATCACTTTATCTCCAACACTCCTATTTCAAGTATATTATCATTCCTACTTCATAAGTTGTCTCAACTTTGTCTTCGACCATGATCTTTCCTTAACAGACTCCAACATAGGTAGGTAGTTCACCTTCTTCGACTTCGACTAATACCACTATCATATCAAATGCTATAATATGACATTAGCTTTAAGTTCCTTGATAAAAATTATAATTCCATTATGAAGAACTTTGAGAGCATATATGTTTTCCATAACAATATGATTGTCTATCATTAATATTATTTGATTCATAAATAACATGTTTGTAATTTCCCTGATAACCTCCTCCATTGTTATAATATCCTTAAGGACCACTACTACCTTTCCAATTGAATTGGGTTATGATTTGTATTTCATTTTCTTCCGTTAAATTTTTATGATTTTAAATTTTTTATTCATCATGTAACTTCCCATAAAGTTCTTCAAAGGACTCACACACATATATATATATATCATTAACATCACAACTATTGATTTTTAAACTCATCATTCAAACTTTTCAATATGTAATAAGTATTTTTGAGCTTCATTCAGAGGGTGTCTGATTAGTGATAGAAAATTAACAACACTTTTCACCTTGCTCATATATGTAATTGTATTTTTACATTCCTTTTTGTTGGAAATAAGAGAAAACAAGAGTGAGAGCAATTGAGAATTAAAGTCATTAGCAAAACTTGCTTCTAATTTTTTATTGTATTAATCTGATGTGCCTCTTAGTGCCTACATCCTTGTCACGTGTTAAATAAATTTCTTAATATGGCATACCACATTAGTATTGTTAATTATAGAGTCAACAATAAGCTATTTTTATGAAAATTAAAAGTTTGAGTATTTTATTTAAAATAGTTTGAACTAATTTTAAAATAGATATATTTTAGATTTTTATAATTAATTTCTATTAGACAAAGCTTTAAATTTTTTTGTTTAAAAATTACACGCGATATTTTTTATTAACAAAAGTAGCACACATTCCTTGTTATGTTACTATTAAAAGCAAAGAAGTCGTAACCTCTTTATTGACTCTTAAAACCACCAAGCACCACTTTCTCACATAATCAATAAATGTATTCATCATTATTCAGTGAATAAATATTACAAAACTATATTATTACATATTTTCGTAAGTATAATACCACAAATAGTTACAACATTACCAATATTAGAATAGATTCTAACACTTGTTCTCCTGGTCTAATTAGTTCTAGTTGGCCAAATCCACCTTTAGTTAGAGCTATAGCAGCTGTCCTAGTACTAAGGATACTAGAGAAGGATCCAGATTAGCTTGTGAAGGCAACAAGGAAGGCTCTAGAGGTTTTGAAAGCTAAAAGATGAAGGCTAAAATAACTCTCGAGTAGGTACTATCATAGTGTATGCAAAGCTCGTTTCATTTGCTCTTACATTGAATTAATAACCAAGTGGATTTCTTCTAAAAGAAATGGTGTAAGGAGTTGCACTAATCTCAAAACCTCAAAGATTCCACAAATTAATCTCTTAGATGATTATCGTGTATATAGGCTTAGACTTGTGTTATCATTATTGTTTGATTGTGTTCTAAGTGTTTATGTAGTTTAGAGCATGATTTCAATATTAAATTTATGTTTCATGAGGTGTTTGTTGTGCTTATGAGTGTTAGAAGTCAAGTAATTAAAGAATGAAGAAGATGGAGGAAGCCTAAAGGAAGGCACGATCGTGCACAAGGAGCACAATCATGACAGATGTGTATGGAATGTCGCGATCATGATAAAAAGATTGAATTAAGGGAGCACAATCTTGACTCCAAGGTCATGATCGTGACAAAGGTTTTTCCTGGTGTGAGATTTTTTGTATCTTTAGAGTTTGGGGCTGTTTTTGGAGCCAAAAAAGTGGGGGAACCCTAGACACAACCCTGGAACCCTAATGCACTATATAAGAACATGAAAGACACAAGAAAAAGGTAGCAACCACAAATCAAAATTGATCAAAAAAGAGCTTCAGGAAATTCTAGAATTCCAAATCAAGGAGTCAAACAAAGTTTTTATTATTTTCCTTTATTTTCTTCATTATCCTTTATGTGCAATTGGATTTCTATGATGTTTAACATGTCTATGGATTTGTTAATCTAGATTAGGAATTGTTCTGGAATTATTTTGTGAACTTGTAATTTTTTTTAGTTCAATACATAGTTGAATGTTTGTGATAATTTTCATTTATTAACTTAACAAAAAATCAAGAAAGTGATTTAAAGTAATTAGTGTTAGGTTGTACAATGAGAGCTGGTAGCTTAATAGGCCTGCAATTATCAAATTAAAGATTAATCTAAGAGAGATCTTGGTTGTAAAATTAATTATCTAATAGCTTACTTCAGATCTAATTGAATAAGTTAGGAATAGTTTTGTGAATTGAGAGATTACAAATATATAATTATCAAATTCAATTACGATTAATTGATTAGATCTTGATAGAGAATAATCAAAACATTAGGAAGTTTGGGATCAAACATAATTGAGTCGTCAAGATTAAGGAAATCAAAATAAGGATAGAATAGTTCCTAAGTGTTAAACTTTGATCAAACCCTACTTTTATTGACAGCTTATTTATTATTTGCTTATTTTTTTCATTTATTTATTTGTTTCAATATCTGTTATTTAAATTTAATTCAAATAAATTTCATATTACTTTAGACAAATTTAGATTCAAATTGTTTAAGTGTTTATAAATCCTAGTGAGAATGATAACCTTAATGCTATAAGATACAATTCGTATACTTGCAGGTATTGAGAGTTTTATTATATATGTAATTTGCTCAACAATTGTGCCATATATCATTTCATGCTTTGAATTCTTCATCTTTTCTTCATTTTCTTGTTTCCCTCCACTTACAAACACATTAAACACCTCTTGAAATATAAAATTAAGATCAAATTCTTACTCTAAACTAATCAAATAATTAGAACACATATAAAAATTAACAAGAACACAATTCTAAGTCTATACACATAATAATCCTCTAAGAAACATTTGAAAACACACTTAAACACTTAGAAAATCATATGATAATCTATAACTATTAACCACCTTTAATAGTGCTTCACAATTAGCTCAGCGATTATCCAACTTGATTGGTCTATAACTTAAGCAACCATCATTTACAATCTTTGCCTTCCTTTAACAATAAAGATTATAATTCAAATAATGTCAGTCTCTTATAGAGAAGATACATAATATGCTTGGAAGTTAGTGTAACAAAGACCTATCACAAGTAGGTTGAGTTCTTTTAATATGGTTGGTACTCAATTCACTTCATAATTATTGGTCCTCCCATATATTTCTTGAAAAAAGGCCTAATTAAAACTCTAGAGAAGCTTATAAGGAACTTCTTATAGGGAGGTAAGGAAAATAGAAGAGGATAAGCTAAAATCAAATGGAGTGAGGTTTGTAAACCTTTAAAGGAAGGAGTGCTAGGAATTAATCCCATTAGATAAACCAATAAGGTGCTAATAGGGAAAAATACTAGAAACTTATGGAAAATAATGATTACTTGTGGATCAAGTAGATCCGCACATACTTCTTAAAAGGAAAAGGAATATGGGAAATAGGAATTAGGCCCTCCTCCTCTTGACGTCTAATTCAACTGCTGAAAATCAGAGGAATCCTTGCCTTAAACGTCAAATGTGTGATACATAATGGTGAATTAACCTCCTTATTCTTTGATAAATGGAGTAAAATAGGCTCCAGTCAACAATTGATGCTTTCACTTCTTTTATAATACATCCTTAAAAATTCTAAGTTAAAAGTATGACTTGAGGCTGATCAATGGAGTAACTTGCCTACTGAACTATCTCACATCTTATCCAACAAAGCTCTTAACATTGATAGGAAAGACAAATAAAATATTGCTTGGAACCTCATTTGCATTTCACTGTTCATTCTTAAAAATTATTGTTAAGACCTGCTATTGAGATTAAGGCATGACACAAGGATATCTGGAGCAAGAATCTTTCTCTTCATGTATCTATTCTACTTTAGCTAGATATCAATAGAAAAATGGATACAATAAACATTAAATTTTCTTAATTTATCCAAAATACTTGCTACTTATGCAAAGATGATAATGAAAATTTAGTAAATCTTTTAGAGTGTCCAACCTAATAGCAATAGTTCCTGGAGTTGGAGGAAAATCTTAGCAGTCAGGGATAAATTAGGGAACCAATTCAGATTTAGGATTGGTAATGGAGCTTCTACTTACTTTTTGCTAGATCCTTGGCACCCAATAGGTATCCTCCAGCATCTCTCCACTGCAAGGGCCATTAATGGATCTGATTTGAAATTGACAGCCACAGTTTCCGAGGTGATCCGGAATAACACTTGGAGCTGGCAAGAGTTAATTGGAGACACCCTGGGCTTTCTGGAACGACTCCAATACCTACCGATTAGCTCTCAATCGGGTAGCTTGGAGTGGCTAGCTGGTTCAGCGAACAGAAAAGTCTACACTAATTCATCGGCGCATTCCTTTTTAAGACCACCACAACGAACTACCCCTTGGTATACCCTAGTTTGGTTCAACAAAAATAGTCCAAGATGCTTTTTCATCCTCTGGTTGGCTTTCTGTGGCAAATTACAAACTCGAGACAAACTATCTTATCTCCTCACCCCTAATCATTGCTCCTTATGTCTCAAAGACAATGAATCTATTGACCACCTTTTCTTTGATTGCTTTTTTCCAAATCAGTTTGGACTTACACCCTCTCCTACTTTCATATCAACCTTCCACCCTAACTAAACCTTCATACTATTCCTATATGGCTTAATAACCCCCATAACCATTTTGGAACCTTCACTTCCAACATTTTTCCAATTATCCTTTCAGTGACCGTTTACTCTTTGTGGTAAGAAAGGAATACCCGAACTTTTAAAGATGAAACTATGGAGGTGGATGGCCTGAAAGCTAGAGTCCTCACCCTCGTTTAGGAGCATCTCAGAGCAAACACCGAGGGAAGGCAAAGGTAGGAGAGTCTTTTTATCACTAACATCCTTTTTGCAGGGTTTTTGTTTCAGGTTACAGTATGGAAATTTTGGCGAAAGGTCATAGCTACTTTACATATGGAAGGAGAGCTTCGACCTTCATCTGTAGTGGTAGCGAAGGGGAGTCAATCATCAAGGTTCTTTTTTTCAAGGAACTAGTTGGCAGCAGTAGATCACCCGATAACAAATTCAGCGAAGCAAGGACCAATGACTTTCAGCTATTCCTTCCGACACACAGCAGACTTTCAACATCATCCCTCACAACTACCGAAGGAAGACCAGATGATAGTAGCTGATGTTCTCATCATTTAGTCCAGCATAGCAGATCAGCTGGGAAGTTGTTCACGGTACCAGTTAGTTTGAATGTTTGTTAGCCTTTGTTAAGATCTATGTTCTTGAGTTACTGCTGATTGTTTCAGCCATTAGGGCCACTTGGGAGCATTGTTTCTGTCAGGTTTTAAAGTGTATCGGTGCCATTAGGGAAGGTTTTTCTGGTTTATCTTATCAGATTAGGGGTTCTCTTTTGACTGGTTTAAGATGAGTTGTAGAACTATCTCTACCCTTGTACATATCCTTTTTGTTTTATTAATCTTATTCCTGATTTACCAAAAAAAACTTTATGTGATATAGCCATATGTATTAAATGAAATGATGATTTAAAATTTTGAAAAGTTAAAATTGTTTAAGTTTAAGTAGAAATTAAACATTGAGAATGCTGAAGCATTTCGATGAGATCGATTTGGTGATTCTTAATTTATCGGTTATCTATAGGGAATGAGATTCTCTGGTGAGTACTTTCACAACAAAATTCCATAAGGATATGGATTTGTGTAAGGAGTTACATATAATATGAGATATTGTAGGATGCAACATTATTTCTTCTATAGCGATGCCTATTACAATAATTTACCTTCTACAGTTCCAGTTGAATCAATTAGCTAGATTTCATATTAGATATGAAATGCTAGGTCTTTGAAAGAGTCAAAGTTAATGA
>JAOSBP010000005.1:14674122-14684366 GCA_027563825.1 Erythroxylum mucronatum
CCGAGGTTCAGCTACGCTGCAATCCTTGGTATAAATTTATTTTGACCGGTTTCCAAGGTCGATTTTCTTAAATCGAATGACAAAGTCGCGATCAAGCATACATCCAAAACCAAGAAGTAGCAGTAGCACTAATAATTTTCTTCCTTTCTTTCTTCTTCAATTTTTTAATCCATATATTGCATATTTCTCTACCCTACGCCACTTTTCTTCCTCTTATATGTTCAGAGATTTGTGGGTTTAGTCTTAGTTGTTGTCTTAGTTGCGTAGCCGATTTGAACTTTTGCGTAGTCAATTTGAACTTTCTTTGTATCTGGGTAAAGTTTATATCCCTTTTTTATGGTGTTACATATTCTTTCTTCTTCAAATTTGTTGTAGTTGGATTGTTTTATGAATTGGATTGAGCTTAAATTCATCGTTTATATCAAACGTGTAGATGTATGGTTTTACAAAGCCTACGAGAACGGATTCCATTGTATGCTTACTTAAAATCAAGGCAACTAAGTAGAAGGATAAGAAGAAGGTAAACAAGTTCTGCTATTTAATCTAATCTGATTGGTGGGGTTGAATGGGATAACTGATGATAACGTGAAACTGATGGTAGGGCTAAATGGGATAACGTGAATGGGATCTCTAGTTGAAAGAAAGATCAGTGGCATCTATTACCTGATTTAGCTTCTTTGCATACTCATATTGCACATTCATGTTTATACAAGGGCAGGTACAATTCCATTATTGAGAAAGAGGAAAGAAAGATGCGATATTTCCAAAGAAGTAGCATATGGAAATTAAGTTTACAAATAGAAATTTTTTGTCCAAAATTTATTATGAAGCTAGCCTTTTGGGATCCCAATTCTTTAAGGGTAAAGTGGAACTCAAGTTTGCATCAGAACAAGTCTTGGCACTTGTACTAATGTCTAGTAGAGTCAAATATTTTGTGTAATCATGTGATTATCCACATTTTGGAATCTTTCTAATTTATTCTTTTCTTTATTTATTCTGTTAATTTGATACGAATATGTTCAACTATGGCCCCTTGATAGAAATATGACTTAAAATGTCCTCAAAAGATATGTATAGCTGAAGAAAAGCATTTTTGTATGTCTAACTTGGACAATAGGATAGTTGTTCTCTGACAATTGATTTTTCGAAACCATCTGTGGTCTTGATTTTCTTCATAATTGTAACATAATATTTTACATCATTTAATACATTGTTGTTGAATGTACGAGGTTTTTCTTTAGAATACATCTCAATAATCTGTCTTGCTTTTTGGGCTCATTTTTTGTATGTTTCGTTGTACAACTTGGCCTCTATTTTTTGAAAGGCTAGACTAACTTGTTTTGCAAATGAACCAATCGTCTGAATTTCACTTCTGGTTGAGAACAGCATATTATTTCTCAATCAACTTGAGACTTAACGGCTATGTGTTGAAAGTTGGGTTACCAAAGGACAAGTCAAGGACTTAGTGTTGGGGGCTTGGGCTTGCAGTGAAGAATGGGATCTTGGTGCTTTTGTACTGGAATTTGTACTGTAGGTTCTGTAACTAATTATGAATATAGATTAGTTGAATGGATTGTAATCTGTTCAGATTCTGTACTTTGGTGCATTTTCAATTGCTAAAAAGGTCAAGGGATGTGAAGTCTATCTTGTTCCTGACTAATTATCCTTATTAAGATGAGATTAGGGTGTCAAATATTGCAGTTTTAAAGCTATAATACATTGTTTTTGTATCTAATACAGGACATTTCCTTTGTTTTATAACTTTGTATGTTCTTTTCCCATTCATGCAGTCCTCTGTGTGTAAAGAACTAAATCTGGGATTCTCTTGCTATAATTCAAGACACTGTAAGTTCATAAATTTCTTTCTTTTTATGCCTTCTCTTAATAAATGAAAAGAATCAACTTAACGTTTCATTTTCTGAAGTTTTTTTGTACTTTAATCATTGGTTTTGGGTCCTTGTAATAGTGTAGTGATCATTGGTTGCTATAAAATGTGTCCTCGCATGCAATGTTATGTTTATGAGCTTTGTAGTACCTTTAATGGTTAAGATAGTGATATTTGGGTGCATAGCTTCAGAATCCATATTTTTATTTTGTATGCCTAGAAATGATTCTTGAGCATTCCTACAATGCGTGGCACCTCTTCTTCCCGCTCCCAAACTGCATTGATACAATTGCCCTGAATTGGTTTGTAACAAGGCATATGATCAATGATGAATATAGAAAGATATTGTTATTTTACATTATACTCACGCTGTTTTCAGTGTTTTTAGCAATACTACTTGTTAAGATGAAGATCTCACGATCAATCTCTTCTTTTGTAATGAAAACTTGACTTTTATGCAGCACATGTTATACTTTCAGTGCTAATAAAGCTTTTTAACCATTGCTGCAAGTATCTCAAATGTCATAAGTTGGTCATAAATGGTAATTACTAAAACTTAAACTGTGATAACTTCCTTTACCACTCAGCCACAAGTTCGTTGGTAAATCTAGGAAACTTCACTTGTACCATCAATCCCAGTTCGTATAAATATAACACCTTTGCAACGGAAAGCTAAGATGGTGAATGAATCGAACTGAACAGACCTTTCTTTTTCTCTCTTTTCTTTTAATCGAAGAGCATATCTTGACATAGTCATATGCAGGGGCGGATCCAGAAATTTTTTTAAGTGGGGGCAAAATTTTATTTTTAATAGGGACAAAATTTTAATGGAGATAAAAAATGTTCAGTGGGGGCAAATTTTATTTTATTGAATAAAAAATTTTAAAATAATAATATTTTATATAATTTTTTCAGAAAAAATTGGGAGCAGTTGGGGCAAGTGGGTTATTTTATTGAATAAAAAATTTAAAATAATAATATTTTATATAATTTTTTCAGAAAAAAATTCCGCCTCTGGTCATATGAATTGTCAACTAATAAACAGTGCTGTTACAGGAAACATAGCCAATAGCTTAAGATGCCATACTATAGTGTATGACATAAAACATACATTAGTTCAGAATTATTAAAAGAAGAGTTTCTAGCTTGTAAAATACTATAAAAATAGTTTTTACTGAATCTATTTTAAAGTAATGCACTATTAAAATCAAGTCACTGTCTTATAAAACGATATATGGTAAAATAATTTACAAAAATTTAACAAAAGATTTATTTTTAATAGTAATTTTTTTCTTCAAATTATTGTATTCTGATAAAGAGTAAACTGGAAAAAGGGTGTAAATATTTTACCCAACACATCATATTGGAAAACAGGGAATTGATTGCATTCCTACATGGCGTCCACAAGAAATGCGGGGGCAGAGGTGCAAGGAGGGGTTATTAGGAATGACTTTAGGTGCTTAATGAACTGCTTGGACTTCTCAAGGTTCACCGCATGCCCTGCATTCTTTATAATCACCAACTCTGCGTTGTCTCCCACGTGGCTGTTAAAAGACAAACAGATAATGCTATAGTTATATATATTTTTAAAGAAACTAGTTGATGAAGGAATGATATTGAAGGGTTTTCCTTGTACCTTTTCAATCTGTAGCTCAATTCCACCGGAAAAACTTGATCTTCTTCTCCCCATATTATTAAGCTTTGCTGCTTTCAGACAAAACAATAGATGTACAAAAGTACGAAAACGGAAAATACCATTAGAATGTAAGAGAATTGAAACTGTAGCTTTGGTGTTTATGATTCTTACAAAGTTCTCGATCAATCTGGCGAAAAAACGGTATTTGATAGAAGAAATATATGTCAAATCTTTGACGTTAAACTTGAGTCCAAAAAGAATGTAATTTTATGTGATCTGAAAAAAGTAAAACTCCTACTTCTTTGATTAGAATATGAAGCTATTTAGATATACTGCTCCTGTGTATGTAGAATTTGTTATAGAAGCTGCAAGGACATGCAGTTGAGATCTATATAAATTGTTCAGGCAGACCTTATCATACAGGACAGTTTCACATATGCTCAATCATTTACCGTCATGATACAATAGGCAAGAATGTGAAGATACCTGTGTGATCTTTGGTAGATCAGAAAACTTGCGATTTTGAAGAATGGCACGGATCAGCTCTCTCTTCTCTTCAACAAATTCAGTACACATGACCTGTACCAGCAGACATGGACACAAACCGCAATATATTATTGGAATACAGCACTTAGCAGATACGTACAATTAATCAATCTGTCGGAAGGTTACGCAATCGAAATTAATATACCATGTCATAATTTTCTTATTTGTGAAGAGTGATTTATATATATGTAAGAAGATTAATATCTCAGCTCAAGATAACTTAAGCATTGAATTACGAACTTATTCTTATATAAAAATCCTCCTTAATCTTTTTGCGGGAATTGAAAATTTTTTATTAAAAAATTGTTGTTCTTTGGCACATCAAAAAACCCAGAATAGGGGTTTTTATTAAATTTAAGATGTCCTAACATTTCCATAAGTTTCAGTCATATATAAAAATCTGAATAAACTACGTACTTACATCAATGAAATCCCAAAGAAAGCAAGAGGGCACACCCCTTATTGGCTTTACGAAGGAAAGCCGCATCAACTCCCTCAATTTCTCAGGTGTCTGTGGCAGTAAAATGTTGGCGGCTTCGTCTAAATCAGCCACCTTAAACAAACCATCCTCCATATCCTTTTCCTCCAAGCAAACCCCCGCACAACACAACACAAGCTTCTCAATAGCGTCTGGAAACTGCGAAGCCATGCTATACCCAACAAATCCTCCATAGCTAATCCCAACGAGGTTCATTCTGACAATTCCATGAGTCTCCATTAGCCTCATGACACATTGAGCCTGAAACGACTCGGTCCGTTCGCGCCTAGTCGTGTAAGAATGACCGAAGAAAAGAAGGTCTGGGACGTAGACGTTGAAACGTGGCGTGAAATGGCGCAGATGTTCCCCGTATTGCCACATTGCATTAGCACCGAAGCCATGGACGAGAAGAAGATTGGGTTTGGAAGGTTTGTAGGTTCTTGGCACCCAACAGTTCATGACGGTCCCATCGCCGAAGTCCGTCGACACGGCCCTGAGACCGGCGCTGGCAAAAGAGTTGCGGAAGAACCAATCACGGGATGCTGTGAAGCTAAACCATCTGGACATCTTGGCGATCAAACAAGAAATTTAATTGATTAAAATTTTTAAAGTTGATATCTTCCAAATGCTTCCAATTCATGGGAAAATGCAAAACATAAAAAGGCCTTTGGTCGATGCCAAGTAACAAACAACCGAATCAAGCCTTGTTAGGGTGTTCTGCCTGAATAGTCAAGGGCAGAAATAGACCCTCAGGCTCATAGGGATTTCGCTAATGTTTGATGAAAACAAAGATGAGATATAGGACATTTGGAGTGGATTTTAAAGTAAAGTTAATTTATTATTACCTTCGCTTTGGATTAAGAAAACATGATGATATTGTTGTCGGTTGGATTTCTTACATAAACCTTCAATTTTGAATTATTAAATTATACTAATTTATTGAATTCTATTTATGAATACCGATGTGACCAATTTTTTAAAGTCTGAGGGCCCATCGATGCTATTTTAAGTAATATCCTACTATATAAAATTATTTAATTTGGGAATTTAGGGTTTGAAACCTCACATTCCCAAATTCAATCCCTCATTATCGCCACTTTACTTTGAAATGACAGTGGAAAAAGATCGATATATAAAGGAGATAGCTTCTCTTTATTTTGTAAACTTTTATGGCTCATGAAGTTGTGTCTAGATTGTTTTTGGTTTACTTTTGGTGCAGAAAAATTGAATAAAACAATCGATTACTAGCATAAACATTTGAGGCACCAACACCTGCTTTAAAACTAATACCTGTAATTTTTTTAGGTAGCAAAAAGACAGTTGAGAAGGTTTCTAAAAGGAAATAGGAAAATATATATATATATATATATATATAATATTACAATCTATTCATTTTTTAAGTAACATTTCACTATATTACATTATAAATTATTTTATTTCTTCATCTAATAATTTTTTAATATTATATTTATTTATATTTTATTCGATTATAAATTATTTAATTTAATTTTATTAAAAACCTAAACGTTGCCTTAGCTAACATTTGGTAACGGGATAGTACACATCATATTGTGCTGTAAATTAAATTGAATTAAAAAGCCTTCAGCTGTGTTTAGATGAGTTTTAAAATTTTAAAGAATTCTCAGCCATCAGAGTAGCGAAAAAAAGTCCAACTTTGAATGAGTGTACGGTCCCAAGAAGATGAATTATTGGGACAACTAAAGGCTTTATTAAATAAGACAAGGTTTGAGTGCCCATAGCTTGGGAATAAAGAGAGAGAGAGAGAGTTTGTTTGCCGTTTTGATGAAAAAATAAAAACAGAATTTTAGAAATTAAATAGTAGAATTTTGTAGTAGAATGTCAACATAGCATCAGTGGACTCCTCAAATTTAAAAAATAGTTTAATCAACATTTATAAACAAGAAAATTTGAGATTTTGTCAATTTGAAAATTGTTATAATCATTTTAAACTTTAACAAACATTTAAGTTTGAATTAAATTTTCTACAAATTTTAAGAACCAAAACGTATTTTTTACCATTTTCTTAAAAAATGACATTATTTTATATTGTTAATACTTAACGTTAGCTTTATTAATTTAGTTTTATATTATATCTATTAATTAAAATCTTAAACTGTCTATATATATTTAAGGAATATATTTTCTTTTAAGTTACCATCTTAAAAATTGACAACAATTTTTTTCATTTCTATTCAAGTAAATATTAAATAAAAATTAATTGTAGGAGGAAAAGTTAAAATAATGAGATTTGCATTACAGAAACATGGAATATAATTTAAGGAAACAAAATTTGATGAAGTGTGTCATAAAAGCTTTCAATGATGACTTCTCTGAGTTTAATAGTGGGTTATGATAAACACTCTTGTTGAATTTCTATAATTGTTTGATGAATGTTGACACAAACTCCCAATTTCTACTAAAGTAGGTTGTTCAACTATAATTACACTTTGTATTTTCATTTTTAATGAGAAATTAGAAAACAATTGGGCATTAACTCATTAGCTAATGGAATTGTGAAATCACAACAACCTTCGTTTTATAATGCAACCAGGGTTATATCAGCCTTGTAACTCTAGCAAAGATTTGACTTAAGATCTTGCTTATTATCAATTTAGAAAACAAGTACTAATCACTAGTTTAGTCTTTCAATTATCTTCAATTTTAGCCCAATGTTATTTATTGTTCTCTCAATGCCCTCAGTTCTTTATTTTCTGTTTGTCTTCTAATGCCCCAAATTACTCTCGCATTACAACATACTATGCAATTAGTGTGAGGAAATCAGGGTTGCGTAATATGAAAATCGAAGGGTGAGAGCGTCAAGAGAATAAACTAAAAATGAAGAGAAAAAACTGGAATCAAAGCATACGGTCATCAAAGGATGCGTAATCTAATTTAAGTCATTTTTAAACAATGACATCGTTTCATTAATCTTTATTTATTGTATTAATTTTGGCTAACGTGTATTAATAGTTAAGGTTTCTGAAACACGTAACTAGTCACGTCAGCAAACTTACCGGAAACGCTAACGTTGAGCTATAATTGAAAAAAATGAAAATTTGAGCACTTTATTGCTACTTTTTGAAGTTCAGGCTAGAATTGAAAAAAATTGAAAGTTTTAGCATTTTATTGCTGCTTTTAAAGTTCGAGCTATAATTAAAATTTTGAGCTTTTTCGGTAATTAACCCTTTATTTTATATTCACAAATACTCATATAAAAAGGATTAATGATGTAGAAATGCTATCAAATTATTTACCGAAAAAATAAAATGCCTTTTGCATGATAAAAATTAAAATAAAGAGTTCTCAGCATTAAGTATCTTAAACAATTAATTTCTTGTGAAATTAAAGTTAGAACTTTAGTAGAATTTGAAAGTATTGGGGAGATGTTGGAAATCAAACTATTAAAATTGGAAGAATACTTAAAAAGGCGAGTGACGTTATAATTTGTAAAAAAATTGATTTGAAACTTTGTACCGTTAAATTTCACGAGCCATATGTTTCCATCAATGTCATCTTTTTTAAAGTTTAAGAAGTTAACTTTGAGCATAAAAACATTTTTAAAAAACACATTTTGTAAAAGAATTGAGGAATTTAGGAAAAGACCCTAGAAAATTAAAGATAGGAACAAATGTTATTTTTTATTGACTTATACTTTCTATCAATTAAAGTTGAAGGTAATTTTTATTTTATATCTTCTAATTTATAGTTAAAGGTGTTAATTTAATTTCCTTATATTTGAAGTGGACTTGTAAAAAGTACTATATTCATATTCTTTATTAAGTGAGAAGGTCATTCTTTTTATGATGTACTTTAAAAATTGTTTTGATAATTATGAAATATATAAATTGACAATCATTTTCATAGAAACTATATTTTTTAAAATGTAAGCTATATGTAATTAATAGGAGATGATAACTCATTATTTGATTATGTTTTGTAATATTATGATATGGAATATTTTATATGTAAAATCTTTCATAATTTTAGTATATATAAATTTGTTTATGATTTTGAAAGGACAAATTTATAGTCATAGGTTCCTATCCCATGACTATAAAAGAAAAAGAAAAAGAAAAGAAAGAAAAATGTTTGAATAAAAATATTAAGGATGAAATACATTTGTTTTGAAAAGTTGTGCATGATTGATTTCTCCTCCTAAAATTGTATTGAATGAGTGATTTGCTTATAATGTATATGAGGTAGATGTGGCTTTGAAGGATCACTCCTTATAGTTTAAATGTATTGATATCATCGATTTTTACGAGTGATTCCTTCTAATTTGTTATACTTCATTGGCTCATGGTGTGAGAGCTTGAATTTGAGCTGTGAAGTATAAATGTTGCATTCTTTACAACTGACGGTACCTAGTTTTAAATCAATGTTAACTGGTGTGCTTTATATCTTATTCAATGTTACTTTTGCTTCACTAGCTTGATGACTTTTATGCTACATTACCGAAATACATTTCACCTTACCCTTACCCACATTACAACCTTAGAAAAGTTTTTTGATTCATGATTATACATGTGACTTTTGGTGGTGGAGAAATGAAATACTTTGCAAAGTTGTGTAATGTCAAGATTATGAATGGTAATTGAGTATACTCGTGAATCTATCTTATTTAAATACATTTTGTCTAAGACTACCTCTAGATTGCTCAGTTTCTAAAGTTGATGAATGTTGATTAGTCGTGAGTAGAAGCACTGAATGTTATGTTCTTTCTATGGTTTTGAAAGTTGTTTCTCTTTACTTATGACTATATATTCTTGGGAAATATGGGAAATGAGTAAATTTTTTAGGTCTGTGACTTTGATTTTGATGTTTTGCTAGAGGACGGTCAAAAGCTAAGTATGGGGGAAATTGATATGTGCTTAATTTTTAATACATTTAACCTTTGTCACTTAGTGATTAATGCTTTGAAATGCTTAAGATACTCACTTTAGTTCATATTTGATTTTAGGTACAATTCAAAAGCGAAAGAACTAAAGTATTTGAGTCGTCTTCTTGAGATTCACACTTACTCTTCTTCATGAAGCAAAAAGAAGAAGAATTAGAGAAAGAGAAGACAAGAAAAGAATTCATGCATAAAAACTGGACTTATCTTGTCCAACTGGCTGATTCTTGAAAATGGATTTCCATGCATCCAAATAGCTGATTATTGAAAAATGGATTTCATGCTTAATTCACATTTCGTGATCTCGCTAACATTCATGCTCATTCAATTCATGACAAGTTCAAACAATGTCATGTAATGCTATAATTCTCGCATAATGACAATCATCAATCAACTTACAAACAATCAATGCACAATCAATGCTCATTTTCAAGGTAGTTGGAAAACATTAATTTCATTAGTTGAGATAGCATTAAATACTTACTAACATAAAGATAAAAATGAAACCCACCTAAAACTTGCTTAATTCTTGCCTAAGGAAGCTCCTCTTCTTGCTCTTCTTCTCTCTCTTACCCTTCTTAATCTTCTTCATTCAAGACAAAATTTCCAAAATCAACATAACTTAAATTGAAAACCTTCATAACCCAAAGCATGAAATTTATTCCAAAATCACTAAACCCACTTCATTTCTAAGCTTTCTAACTCATAACCCAAACAAAATCTAAAGCTTGAACATGAGACTTACCTTGAACCCTTAACCAACCAAGTGATTTCTTGGTTCAAA
>JAOSBP010000005.1:14696794-14707519 GCA_027563825.1 Erythroxylum mucronatum
AAAATCATCAAATTAAACCTCAAAGTAATTTAAACATGCGTCAAAATAATTTAATCATGCTGATTACGAATCGGGGCCCAACATATTAAGCCTTCTAATGTTCCATGAAAGAATTAACATTAGGAAGGAGAACTTGTCTTACCATTCTGCTTTCTTTTAGAATCCCTATTAGTTATACTATTAAAGTCTTTATCCATCATAGATTCTTCTATTGTTTTGTCAGTAGAGGAGCAAGGAGAACTAACAGTAGGATAAGCTATCTTTAAGGGAGTTATAAGAGTTTTTTGAGGTAATAATGGAAGTAACATCGACATAATTCTCCTTACCTTATTATAGTCCTAGTTGTTCAGCTTATTATTAGTTGACATTTTCTAGTAAGGGAAACAAATGATAGTTCTACAAAATGGAGGGGAAAGGCCTAGAAAGAACTAAAGTAGAAATAAGTTAAGAAAATGAAGGAATCAATATACAAATCTAAAAGACATTCTAATAAGGAGAGTTAGACACTCCAATAAGGAGAGTTGGATAGAAGATGTAACATAAGGGAAAGGGGAATGGAAGTGTACGGTAGAGTTAGAGGAAGAGGATAATAAAAGAGAGAATGAAAACAGGTTACCTGAAGTTTAAAATGTATCGGCAAAATGACATCATTTTAAGTAAAATAATGTCGTTTTTTATTTTTAATTTAAATTTTTTTGGTCGAACCAGGTCAATTGAACTTAGCTTTGGGTGGGCTTGACCTGATCCGACCAAACGATGTCATTTTTATTTTTAATTAAAAATTAAAAAATTTCAAATCTAGCCAGATCAAACTGGAATTAACCTTTGGCAAGTCCAACGTATTGTCATCCTTAAGTTTGAGAAGAACACAAGAAGCTGAAGACGAAGTAACAAAGAAGAGAAAGAAAACTAAGCTAAAGACGAAGTAACAAAGAAGAGAAAGAAAACTAAGGAACTGTGTAAAATTATGCACCAAATATGAAGAATTTTAAGTATAACATTCAGCATGATACAAAAATAAGATTTTTTTTTCACTACTCAATTTTGTTAAAATTTAACATATTAAATACTAGAGAGAAAAATATAATAGATCCTTTCTAGCAGTTAGATTTATAATCTTTTGAAGAAAGACGTATCATTGAAGATATAAAATTTCTAAAATAATAAAAATCATGAGATGATTAACTTTTGAATTATTTTTAATAAGATTTTGTTCATATTCCTTTTATAAATCAAACATTTATATAATTATAATTAAGATAAAAATTGAGAGAACATGTTTGAAGTTAAATTTGCTGTTTTATTTTGATTTCTCTTATTTTTAAAAATTGAAAAAAATTAAAATTAAAATTCATTTATTGTAAAGCGACTTATTTTTGAGTGTAGAGCAAAATATAGAGAACGACGAATCTACAAAGTTAACATGAGTATTTAGATGATATAAACTAGACAAAATAAACAAATTTTATGAAAAAACTCTCTTATCCACAAGTCGAAGCTAAAAGATTGGAATCAAACCCCAATTATTAACAAAATGATAGGAATCTTTTTCTAATTCCTGTACCGCATCAATCTAAATTCTCTATGCTTGCCTTGCCTCTCTTGTCCGACGATGGCTTTGCCAAGTCTTACACATGATAAAGCGTCTCCATATGAGTGCCATATGTCAGACGTTATGGCGATCAGGCGTCCATGTCACCCAGCTCAATCAGCAACGTAATAAAATTTTGTTTTATCCTATAATTCATTACTGTCTTGGGCCCCTCGTTGCCCATAACCGTTTGACTGGTCGTTGCGCTTTTAAATTAATTGATTCTTTCCCTGTTTCTTACATTGCACTAAGGACAGTTCAAAAGACATGAAACTAAACAAAACCGGTTAAGTTACATAGACATAAATCAAAATTTCAATAACGTCATGACATGTGAGTACTTCTCAAGACGTTTGAAGTTACCTGGGTTTTTCTTCATGCTACAAAGCGAAGAACTTTATACCTCTTGGAGAGTTGCTTACTAGTTTGTTCTAACTGAAGATAATGTGTTCAAGTTCATATCTTTTTGACAGGTTGTGTATGTTACTCTTTGATTACTTTCTTGGCTCAATCCTTTTGCCATATTTTGTCAAGCAATTTTCTTACGAATTCGCTGACTAGCATGTTATAATCTAAAATCCAATTAGCCACCTTAAATCCTGCTAATAATATAAAATTAAAATCATATAAAATATCCAATTTGATGTTATCAGATAAAATTTATTTCTCTTATTTTAATTATCTATTATATATTATATAGTATATGTACATGCACAAAGTTTTCAGAAATTGTCTAGACTAGACACATGTACGTACATATTATAGTCGTAATTAATGGGGAAATATATTATATTATATTAAGCTTTGTCTATAACGTGACTTATCGAATGTAATCACAATCGCATAATCATACTAAATAATTAGCTAATGAAATTACATTAATTATTCCAGCTGTATGTCGAATTATGTCTCTTAGTAACTTTAATAATCGTTAGAAGGCCTCTCTTTCTCTCTCTATATGTACATAGTATATATAAGCATTCCATTACAATCTACCAAATACCATCCGAATGTAATAGATTGCTATAATAGACAAAGTACTAGATGGAGTGACGAATTAAGAATGTGAGGATCAAATTACAGCTTAGGTTGTTACGAAAATTCGTCGATGAAGCCACTGATTTTTTATATAGTGAAGCTCTTACGTACATATAACGTTACATATTTAGATGGAAAATTGCTTGCCTACATCCATATGGATATTCTATTTATTCATAAAAAATAGTTTATGAAGTTGAAGAACTGTATGTTGTTTCGTCTAATCTTTACGTTATAGGGAAAGCTGACAGTAATATTTTACCAGTCCAGGCAGTTAATATCATAACTACGTAGTCATGAAATTACATAATCAACAGCTTCTGGGAATATTATATGCTCCCTTCAAAGGTCGGAAGAACCCTTATAAAATACATTTTCAGCATAAATTAGTCTACATAAGCTGTGCGGATACCCGGAAATTACCTCGTAAGTTCTCTGACATATTTTAACATTAATTTAACTATCACATATAACTGTCATTTTTGGCTTGAAAAGGTGGGGCGTCACTGTGCTTCAGCTTGATTAATTAGCACAAGCCAACATACGGACATATCACATCAACGAGAGAATGCTTGTCGAACCTCCAAAAATTTTCATCAAAATTAGAAACATATTACCATGAAGATGTCGCCTGGTGTGGTTTTGTTCAATCTAAATTTAAAGATCGATCGCGTGATGAAAAACGTGCATGTAAAAATTTGACATAAAAGAATTGAATCCACCGAGATCCAACCTTTTGCTCTGTTCACATATCTGTATATTAACCTGTTCACTGAACCTTTTGAAATAAGTAAAAAGTAAAGAAGAAGAAAAAATACTGCCAGGTTAATATTAAGAATCTGTCTGCTCACTAGAACAAGCAAGTTTTAGATTGATTTAAGGTCGTATCACTTTAATCAAACTTTTTGTTCATTATATATCTATATAATCATATTTTATATTTCTCTCTTCTACATCTACTGGCTGTAGATGTTAGATCCATTGCATCTTTGAAGTTTTTGTATAAAATTGCTTGAAAGTACTCTTTTCAAGTTAATAATGTGAAAATCACTACCAGATTGATGTGTACTTGGCACTTAGCAACTTACCATTTTCTATATGTCTGGCTATGCCGGCCATGCCCGTATAATTAATTGAGCAATCTTCAGAAATGTTGGTGTTATATCATAGACCATCATCCTTACCTAAGCTTAATTTCTCCTCACCCTCGTTAAAGAAACTCATCCCACCGTCATCACCACCCTCATAACTCTCTTTGATTTCTTTGATCGGCATATAAGCATAAAGCTTATATGATATACTATGCTGGCTAGTTCAATGATGAAGGGAGGGTATGAAGTGGTTCACGGGGCTCTTGATATCATTCAACCCCATGAACCATGGGACTATGCTTCTCTTGGATTTCCAGCTAAGGTTTCTGGTTCCTCGCCTAAGCCAGGAATTGAAAATCGGAATGTCAACTTGGAGAAGAACGAGCTCTCTGTGTGGGTAGAACATGTAACTAAGCAACTCATAAGTGACCTGCCGGACACGGCAAGTGAAAGCTTGCAAGGCGACAGTTCAATGGTCTACGAGCATAATAATGTCGTCCAATCGCTATTGGGTGGTCAATACAGACCAAGAAAAACCATCAGAAGAAATTACTTTGATGGCAATGGGGAGGACTTCCAATGGTGCAATGAGCTCGGAAGCCAAGCAAATCTTTGTGAAAATCCAGAAACTGCAAGAGGTATATGTTTGAGTAGAACAGACGAGCGGAGTTTGAGCCTCATAACCCATCTCTTGGACTGTGCTGTTGCGATATCGGTTGATAATCTCGGCGAAGCTCATAAAATGTTGCTCGAGCTCTCCCAAATGGCATCTCCATATGGCCCTTCTGCTGAGAGAATTGTGGCTTATTTTGCTAAGGCCATGTCAAGTAGGGTCATCAACTCTTGGCTTGGTATGTGCTCTCCACTGATCAACCACAAAAACATTCACTGTGCCTTTCAAGTCCTAAACAATGTCTCTCCTTTCATCAAATTCGCACATTTTACCTCGAACCAAGCAATCCTCGAAGCTTTCCAGCGGCGAGATAGAGTACATATCATCGACCTTGATATCATGCAAGGCTTGCAATGGCCAGCGTTATTTCACATCTTAGCAACCAGAATGGAAGGTCCTCCACATGTTAGAATGACAGGTTTGGGTAGTTCAATGGAGATCTTGACAGAAACAGGAAAACAACTTTCCAATTTCGCTAAAAGGCTTGGCATGCCATTTGAGTTCCACGCAGTTGCGAAGAAATTTGGAGAAATCGATGTCTCAATGATACCGGTCAGGAGAGGAGAGACAATAGCGGTGCATTGGCTACAACATTCACTCTATGACGCCACAGGACCCGATTGGAAGACGATGAGATTGCTGGAAGCATTGGCACCAAGAGTAATCACCTTGGTTGAGCAAGACATCTCACATGGAGGCTCTTTCTTGGACCGTTTTGTTGGCTGTCTACATTACTACTCCTCATTATTCGATTCGCTAGGTGCATACTTACCCTATGAGGACTCCAGCAGGCTTAAAGTAGAACATTGCCTTCTCTACAGGGAAATCAACAACATATTGGCCATAGGAGGACCTGCTAGGAGTGGAGAGGAGAAGTTTAGACATTGGAGGAGTGAGCTTGCTGGAAGCTCTTTTCTGCAAGTTCCCATGAGTGGTAATTCCATGGCACAAGCACAACTTATATTAAACATGTTCCCTCCTGCTCATGGTTATAGCCTTGTACAAGGCGATGGGACATTGAGGCTTGGATGGAAGGAAACTAGCTTGTTTAGTGCGTCTTCTTGGACCTCACAAGCTTCTAGATAGCTGCCAAAACTAATTGATTGCTTTAACTTCATGTCTTTCAAATTGTGAGAATGAGTTGCAGAGATTGTTTCACGTGCTGTTCAGATATGATATCGAAGTAGCAAGCTAGCTAGGTTAAATCAGTTGTAGGAATTGTACATTGGACGTCCTTTAACTTGTCAACGACACCCTAATATTTTGTCACGAATGAATGGGTGGAATTTTTCTTGTATTCTGTTATTAGAAAAAAGACCAATATCTACAAGCGAGTTGAGTCAACTCACCCAATGACTTAGTCTTGGGGGGGCTGGCAGGGGCTATAGCCTCCCCAAGACTAAAAATTTTTCAGAATATATACAGATATATAGTTCCTTGCCCCTACAAAAAATTTGTGGTTTAAGTTCTTGCCCCCCCAAGACTAAAATCCTGGATTCGTCGTTGTCTATGAAGCACCTTGTCAAGGCATAAGCATAAAATTTGAGCTTGTCAATCAATCACTCCCTTGAATTGTAGCAAGCACAAGTAGAAAACCAAGTGGAATAGCTAATCGACATGAACAGCTTTGCTCCCTAATACAACATATATGATTATTTTATTACATACCAACAGTGTCTAAACTTTGTGCAACTGGAAGAACACCAACTGTAGATACAGCCCCATGAGACGGCCGATACCCAAGAATACCAGTAAACGCTGCTGGAATTCTTATGCATCCAACTGTATCAGTACCTGTACATCACAGAACAACAACAAGAATGTTATATCTATATTTTCAGCAGCAAATAACATATACTGGCGTCTATAATAATCATACCAACAAAATTACATATCCATCCGCAATCTGATCATTGAAGAGTTACAAGGAAGGAGATACCTAAAGCAAAATCAACAAGCTGAGCAGCAACAGCCACAGCTGAACCACTAGAAGAACCACCAGGAACACAAGATGGCGCTTTGGGGTTTATAGGAGTTCCGTAATGCTTACTCTCTCCGGTTATCCTGAAAACCAAATAAAATAGTTTGATCTTTTCAATCTTTGAGAGAGAGATGAGTAAACAACATAAAACATATTTACCCAAATCCCAATTCGTCCATAACAGTCTTGCCAATGCAAGAAGCCCCATTCTTCAACAAGGCGGTCACAACAACTGCCATCTTTTCAGCATTTTCATGACTTTTCTTCCATGCCGGACTCCCAAAACTCGTCACATGATCCTTCACTTCAAATCTAATCCAAACCCAAAAACAAATTTAAAAAAATAACAACTTTCATATCATATCGAAATGGAAAATGACATAAGAGAAGAAGAAGAATAGTACATGTCCTTAATAGCAAAAGAGAGGTTGGACAGGGATTGCTTGGCGGCAGGAGGGGGAGGCTGAGGGAATGGAAGTATCTCGAACCTTTCGACGAAGGCCCCGAAATCGGCTCTATTCGATTTCAGCCTCCTTCGCCGCCGCGTCTCCGCCAGCACGACGATTCCGGCTACCGTAACGCCGATGAGGACCCACACCTTCGGGTTAGAGGCGTTGGATCTGAACACGTCCAGTGACTTTGGCATAGTTTAAGCAGAGAAGGGCTTCGGAGAATGGTTTAAGGAGGGTTTTAGAAGGAAGAAACGGCGCAGGGGAATTTTGATCGCTTTGTCATGTTAACTTGGCATGTGGCTATCGTGAGCCGAGGTTTACGGTTGAGGTTAAGGTTAAGGAGGTAGTCTCATAAATGCGTGATGATTACGCGCGAATCTTCTTCTGGCTGCTTCTTCAGAGCGTTCTTGTCTTGTTGAGTAGCGGCAGCAAAGCGTGCTAATCTTTTTAAATTTTTTAGAAAAGATAAATTCATTTAAGACTCCTATTTTATTTTTATTTTAAATTAAGTTAAGAATTTTATTGAGATCATTTTTATTCATGCTTTTAAAATTAGTTTTAATTTTATTTTTTACTAATTAAATATATTATTTAATTTAATATCAACATAAAAATAATTATTTAATTTCTTTTAATTTTACAGTAATATAATAAATTTTAAAATATCAAGTATTTAATTTTAAATAATAAAATGGTTATAATGATTAAAATAAATATTAGCTTACAAATAATTTTACAATAAATAATTAATTTATATTGAACAATAAATGGCCCAGAGTTTCAGGATGGTGCTTGCTTAGATACCGTGTATAATCTTAGGCCAATTGAGATTGGTCAATTTATGCAGAGTAGCTATATATTCTACTCTTGGCAACCAACCACATGAAAAAACAAAGCTTTGGTAGTAAATTGATACTCCAAACTGAGCTGTCTTGTTCTGCTTAGCCGAGAAGTTCTCTATTTGTGAAGCATCAAGAGATGTGGTCAGGTACAAAGGGGGCAACATCAATAGAGAAATTAGACCATTAATCCACAAATTCACCTTAGAAGAGCTTAGAATTGTGCTTCGTACTTCTAACATTGTTTAAGAGCCAAAGAGAGGTCTAACATTGCTCCAACTATCATAGTGCGGAGATGTTCCTCCATCCCTAATTTTGCATTTAAGACTACCAACCAGCTGGCTTCTTAGTTTTAGAAGCTAGAAAAGAAACTATTTAAAGTAGGTGGCATTTTAGAGATTTCGCAAAAGCTTTCTCCTATTAGGAAATATGTGTGGATCCACCTAACCTATAAAGCATTTTTATTTGACAATAGCCTCCAAATTCTCTTCCCTATGAATACTTATATCGTTCAGATTAACACGAGTTATTCCCGAGCAATAAGTTTGCATACTTCCTCCCAACTCACTTTGGCATTGAATTTTCTAACATTCTTTCTTCACCAAACCAAACACCTTCCTTATAGGCTTGGTAAGTCCTTTAGAAAGAAATATGTGCAATGACCAACATATATAAAACGAGTTGATGACTGAATTAATTAATTACGATCTTCCTATAAAAGAAAAGTTTATGTTACACATTTTCTTTTGTATCTTTTCTATTAGTCGTATGCATTCAGTGACGTGTGATATCCTTACTATAATTAGAAAGCGTAAATAAGTGAAGGGGGAACTTAATGGAGTCATGATATAGAACAAATGCCAAGCTACAGTAAGGTGTGCACTTGTTAATACAATTATGAAACTTTTGCTTGTGTTGATTGCCAAACCTAATAGTTCAGTCTAGTGTTGTTCAAATTTGTTGGTATCAAGAAGAGAAAGATGATAATATGCTTACTCGAGTATATGGAGGATCCTTTTGTATTGGTAAGCCAAGTTGATCAAGTGCTTCATGTAGTTGATTGTTTTAAGAAAGGTTATCATTATATGAAGAAGAAGGCACCTAAGTATCTTTTTGATGTACCTTTGGATGATAATGAAAATGTTGAAGAAACATATTAGGGAGCACCAAATGACTATATCAATGATTTCTTTAGAAATAATAGTGATGTGAACCCCAATTAGTCTAGAGAAGATTTACCTATAGTCACGATTGACATACCTCCAAACATCTTAAATATTGAAACAAATAATGATGATGAAGATGATGATTCAAACCTTGATGATACTGACAAGGATTGGAAGGATATTTATCAATAATTTTTTATACAAGGTCCTTATTTATTTTTCTTTCTCTGTTAAAAAGAAAATTTTTGTTATTATATGTTTAAATATACTTTACTAATCTAATTATGTATATATGGTTATTAACAACAATATTCTTAATTTTTCAAGGTCTTCACAATGACAAAAGGGAAGAAGCAACATATGCGACCAAATTTGTTGCACTAGTGTTTATGGCTAACTATTTGAGAAAGTAGAAGAAGAAGACTCAAGCTTATGAGCTACAAGATTCATTTGAATTCTCATACAGAGAGGTAGAGCATTTGGAGGACAGTAAAGAGCAATGCCAATTCAATAAAGAAAAGGCACATGTTTCCTCATTTAATTCAGTAATATAGATGTGATTATTCTAATATTAAATTTTGTTTGCATATAGTTGCCATAGTAACAATTAATTTTGGTTCTCTTTATATTATGATTTTTTTATATTGATATAGATTAAAAAACTTGTAATTTTTTTTTCTTTCTAATGGTTTTAATTGTCACAAATTTTAATAGAAAGGGAAGGACCACCATAACCTTTATATTCTTCAAGTAGTGTATGGATATGATATTAGCATGGATATGGTAGAAATTGCTACTACTCAATGCAAAGGTAATCATATATTATACTGTTATTTGAATAATTTCTTTTTTGTATACTAACATTAATAATTATTTTGAATATAGAATTATGAAGAAGAAGGGGAGAGGTTCAACTTTGCTCAAGGAGGTTCATGTAAAATCCACGGAGCAATTGAAACCAATTTTTTTTCAATGCTCTTAATCAAGCAATTGGTCCTGATGAGAAGACACTGATTGAATTCACACTTTTATTAGGTACTGTAGCTTATAAACAAAATCTCGCACCTTTAAACGATGTTAATTGACATAAGATTCCCAAAGAAACTATTTGGAAATATGTTAATGTAAGAAATCATTATCTTAATGTTCCTTTCAATTTTGATTTATAAAATTTAAATGAACATTTATTACATTGTAGAAGAGATATATTTTTCCATTAGAAGATGAAGAATGGACTTTGAAAATTGTTGGAGATGTATGGAGAAGTTATAAGTCTAGAGTGAAGCGAAAGCATTTCAAATAGTATAAGATGTAGAAAGAATGGCCAATAATTCTAACTATATAAGCAAAAGTCTTTAAGGAGCCCATTTCAATTTGGAACCACCCAGATGTGAAGGTATGATAATTGTTAGTAATTTTTTACAAATTAGTTACATGATATCTAATATTTTGTTTTAATATGTAGAAAATTATTGAAAAATATTCGAAATAGTAATCAACAAACTGAAATGCACACACAACTAGTCCTAAGCGCTTTACAAGTATTTTTGTTAAGTTGGTATGTTCTTTAATAAGTTACTGTAACACCCAAATACCCCCTGGGAGGATACATGGATGCCACCCAAGACAGAACAAATAATACCAAACATCACACTGATATTTATTTTATTTAATAACTCAAACCCACACACATATATTACATATCATAATTTCAGAAACTAAAATTCAAAGAATATTTACAAGTCCAAACAAAGGAAACAAAATACATTTTCAAACAGCGTGAACAGATTCCTTTGGCCAGTACAATAAACTTGTCTCAGTCTTTAAACTCTTCGCTCTGAACCTACACGGGGCAAATCCACCGTGCTAAGCATATAGCTTAGTGAGTAATAAC
>JAOSBP010000005.1:14707619-14725705 GCA_027563825.1 Erythroxylum mucronatum
GAATGGTTATGAAGTGATTTTGCATGATAAGAAGTGAAAATTATGAAGTTTATAAGTGTATATGATGTTAGGAAGGTAGTAGGAAGCATGAAAGAAGGTTTGGAGGGCTATGGGGAGGCCCCATGTCTGTTTAACGAACATAAGGTCCGTTTAACGGACCTTCTTGGGTCAAAAAGGACCCCTTGCCTAGTCTATGTCCGTTAAATGGACATGGGAGTCCGTTTAACAGACCTTCTCAGGTGAAATGGTGCAGTTTGGTTGATTCATGTCCGTTAAACGGACATGCACGAGAAAGATGGCAAATTTTGACACTGTTAGAGGCAGAATCAGACTTTGTGGTCTTCATGAAAGTTGTAGGTCTAGATGTCTTCTTTTTAATGGTCCAAAAATGAAATCAATCCGACATCTAGATTGAAAGTTATGGCATTCGCGCCAAGAGAGGTACAAATCGATTTAGGGTTTAAACATGGTTTATTCTTTTGAGCATAAATCCCTCATCCGACCTCCAATTGAAGTGATTCTTGGACCAATAGATTCCTAAGACATGTATCTATCTCTACATGAACATTTGTATCATTTGGAGTTGATTTTAGAGAGTTTGCATTAGAACAAGTGAGGGGTCGATTAGGAGGGCATGATTAGGGTATGAACACATTTTGGTATTTTGATGATATCTTGAGCTGTAGAGCTCCGTTTGAGGTGATTCTTATTTCAAAATAAACAAGAGACATAGAGCTATGATTTATATGAAGAAGTCAAATTAAAATTCAGATTTGAGGATTTCCAAATTTTGTTCGCAAACAGGAGGAATGAGTTTGAGCATGGTGACTGTTTTGTATGGGGGCGCCATTGAACAAATTGTGAGTGAATTTTTGGATCGTTATGAGAGTGAAGATGAATTGATAATGTCTAACAAAGGTTCAAATATATATATATATATATATATAAAACCCTTCAAGGTTATATGCACGCTCACATTTCATGATTTTCGCAAGAAAGTTGGGTTCCGAAAACGGGATCCAACAACACTACTTCATCTACATATAAAAATTATTATGTAAATCATGCTCAATCATATAACAATTTTATTAAATGACTTCATGATATACCTTCATTATCAAATATTTCTTCGAAAAAACTATTTGTTGAATGAATGGTCTCTATTGTATTCATATTCTTTATACTTGTGACATTATAAAAAATTAAACTTAATGTAAAATGATGGATGGTCATTAAACTTATAAGAAATAATTAACTAACATATTATAAAATATAGAGTTCACCTTTAATATTTTGAGCACTTAACCAACTTAAAGCATATATTAGGGCTTCCACAATTTTAGGATGAAGTCGATTATGGTGAAAACTCACTATGCGAGTATTAGTACTAAAAGCATACTCAAAGCAATTATAAATACTAGACTTGCTAATAAGTTGTTGTTGCAGCTACTTACATAATCAAACAATAAACTCCATATATGATCAAATATGTACTTAAAGAAAGTGAGACTTCAAAAACTAATAGGTAATTTTAAAGCGTTAAAGATGACGAAAATTGAGTCAATTTTGGACTATTGTATAAGAGTGAAACAATTTCATATGCAATTTATCTTTTAAATCATAGTCCTATAAAGATCTTGAAAGATGTTACTCTATAAAAGGCAAACTAAGGTTAATACTATGACATGCCAAGAGGGCCTAATTAGCCCAATAAGTATCAATACAAACACCAATACACATTCATACATATCACATTATCCATAACATTCATACTCCACAAAGATCCAATCATAATCATCAAAGCCGATGCAATGTTGTATTCCATCAAATTCCCATAGAACATATTCAGTAAACTCTAACTATAAACATTTACCAACCAATCATAACTATAATTAGACTTAAAAATGACAACTCAATCCAATGTAGCATATAGTAATTTGAGTCAGTAAATATAAAGGTGTGAACAATCTATCATTTATTAGGTTGTATATTAACGAAGTAACATAATGTACACAAATGACAAATTCAAAATTATTGAAGGAGATTGAACTCCCAATCCCTTTAGAACTTAACATTGAAATTTTAAACAACATTGTTCGATTTTAATTTTATTAAATAATTACAGTTACTGTATCATGCATCAGTATATAATTTTTGTGATAATAAGTCATTATACAAAAAAATAAATACAAAATATCAGTTACTATACAATCAACTGCAAATATTGTACCAAAGTTAAATTTCAAAATTTAAGACATAATCAATATTCTAGTTCCAAATAATATGATATAGAATGTTAGTAATTATTTAAATCTAAAAATATGATAATATCAGTATTTTAATTAATTAGTTTCAGAAATTATGTTTTAATTAGTTTTAGAAATTATGTTTTAATTAGTTTCAGAAAGCCCTTAAATTGATTTCTTAATTTGTAAGAATAAACAATTAACTCCAAAACAAATTAGAAAAAAACAAAAAAAATCAACCCAACAAAGGTTCATCATCGGAGAAAGGAGGGGCAGAGAACATGACGTTACCTTCCGTTTGGAGCGTCGGAGAAGACCATGTCGGCGACGCACCAGGTCAACGGTGACAACTCACTCCAGACGACGGCAATGGCAGGTGATAGGCGGCAGATGGAGGAGGAAGAAGATGAGGAAGTGGCGGGCGTAGGCTCTGGGTAGGGAGGAAAAGAAAGGGCTTCGTTGGCTTTAATAATAACCAAAGGACGTCGTTTTGGGTTGAACCAAAACGACGTAGTTTTGGTTATCTTTTACCGTTTAAATGATAGCTTAACCTAAAACGACGTCATTTTGGTAATCTGTTATACGTTTAACTAAGTACTAAAATGACGTCATTTTTGTTTATCACCAAACGACGTCCAACCACGTCGTTTTAGTGATTATTTAAACATATAACAGATAACCCATACGACGTCGTTTCGTTTTTAAAAACCTCAACAAAACGACGTCATATGGTTGAACAATTATACGACGTCATTTTGTTTATCAATTCAACCTCTGCAACTTTCACAAAACGACGTCGTATGGTTCCAAACCTATACGACATCGTTTTGGTTATTTTAATCCTCCAGCCTAGCGACGTCGTTTTATTAGGGTTAGAATTCGACAACTAAAACGAAATTGTACCAACGTATTTATCGATGAAACTAGCTGTCGGTAAACCTTTTCGCCTATTTTAGCGACGGAATTGATTACCGTCGTCAAATTTATATTTCCCTACCAACATTACCGACGTCTATGCTTGTTCCGTCGATAATTTCCCACGGTTTTATTTCCGTCGGTAAATGTCCGTCGCCAATTTACAGTTTTCTTGTAGTGGATGTTGTAATGAAGTATGTTGCTGCTTGTAGCAATTTTGTTAATAATGAAGAGTTCTTGCATGAAGTTTGTCCTCTTTCTAAACAAGTTAGAAGTGTTTTTCCATTAAGTCATACAAGAGTAGCTAAGATTTTTGAGTTATTACATGTTGATATTTGGGGACCTTATAAAGAAATATCTCTTTGTGGGGCACATTATTTTTTTACTATTATTGATGATAAAAGCAGATGTACTTGGATTTTTCTAATAATACATAAAGCACAAACTAGTTATATTCTGGAGAAGTTTCTCGTATTTGTTGAAAGGCAATATAATGGAGTTATGAAGATAGTTAGAAACGACAATGGTTCTGAATTCTTGGGTAACAGTACTCAAGCAGTAGGGGCATTGATCATCATAAAACTTGTGTTTATACTCCTCAACAGAATGGTGCTGTGGAGAGGAAGCATCGACATTTACTTCAGGTGGCACGGGCATTACTGATTCAATCCGGCCTTCCAAAGCAATTTTGGGGACATAGTATTTTACATGCAGCTTACATTATTAATCAATTGCTAAGTCAGATACTAGATTGGAAGTCTCCATATGAATTGTTATAAGGGAAGCAGCCCAGTTATACTGAATTGAAAAATTTTGGATGTTTATATTTTGCTACGAACACTATACCTCATAAAGACAAGTTGGATAGGGTGAAGCTACTTTGTTGGTGTAGATTTTGTGTAAATCATTGATACCAATTACTCTTTAGTGCAAGAGATCTGATCAACTACCTAATTGCCTGAACATTCACCATAAAATATCATGTTAGTTTATGAAATTAGTTGGTTTGTCGTACCAATATAAAAATATTTATACTTCATTTAAATTATTCGTTTAGTCAAGAAATTATGTTATATATAAATATTGTTTAAAAGACTAGAGTAACATAATTGAAATTCATCTTATTTTATATATAATGTTCTTATTTGTTAAAAATATTATTCTACTAAAAGAACAAAGATATATTGACATATTTTAAATAAATTATTAAATTTTAAACCGACTCAAACCATTTAATTAAAACAAAATGTATTTAAATTTATTTAAACTTTCATATGGTTTTATTTGTTTTAAATTAAAAATTTTATTTAATTATTATTTAAAAACTTTCATATGCATTACTTATCTCTTCATTCCCTTGACCTACAAGTTATAGCAGTTGTAATCTTGCGTTTTCCCTGGACTTATAGATAAGTTATAGAGTCTACTACAAGGATAATTAGAGAAAGCAATAACTTAAAATTACATGGTTATAGTTTGAGAAATTTGCCTCAGAACAAGAAGATAGTGAGCTTATAAGTACTGGAGAAAAGGTATCTTGAAAGTGTGAATATAAAGTTATGGGCGACATCAAATCCATTTTAGGAAGAGAGTGAATTAGAAAAACTAGGCACCTTGAATACTGGATAAAGAGTCGAGATAGCGAATTAATCAATCAACTAGTTACTCGGTAAAGTGTCTACATCTACATGCCGCTCCGTTGCAGAAAAGATTCCGTATCTTGCAGAAGTTGGATATTCGTAGAAACCGTGCGATGTAAGTTGACCTGTTAAATATATATATAATATAGTTGATGAAGCCTCTTACAAGAATCCAAGTATGTGTGTATATATATATATATATATTTATTTATTAAATTCCCTTCTCCGTGTTATATTCTCTATGAATACTTGAAGCCATGTTATCAATGAAATCTTTTTTTTTTCCTCCTTATAATTGAAGTCGGTTATAATTAACTTGGAAACAGATTCTACTACACAACACGAGGTTGTCCTTCCTCACGTTAATACATGTATAATCATGTTACCTCCTAGCAGACTAATAGCTAAACGGGATTCATATCTTTAAGTATCCGAGTTCATTTTTCTGGCTGAAGTATAATATTTATTTTATATATATGTATATACGCAACAATCTGTAAACGGTACTGGACTTGGCTGTAAACCAATAAAATATTATGCTTTTGACCATGAGGTACCCTCGTTGCTGATCATTCTCCTCTATGCAAGCTGTTGAAGAACTGAATTGTATAAATTTGGATCTTTCAACTGTGACAAGCAGATCAGAAGTTGGAAAAAGACTACCGAGTCAGATCCCAGAAAGCACTTGTCTTCTTGGCAAGTTTATGATTCCGGGTGCAACTTTGTGTTTCCCTTCTCTACGTTGCTTCAATGTTTCTCTTCTTTCCTATACTGAACTCTAACTACTTATTATTCAAGTGTTGCATCAGATATATTTGTTTTTGCAGAAACTGAACTCGTATTTCAGGTTTTATTACAGGTATATTAGTTTTAAGGATTTCATATCATCAAGTCTTTTGCTGCTGCAAGCCTACAGTTCTCAATGCTTTAAGTCTTAGTTGTTCTAAAACAACTGACAAGCAACCTATCTTGAAGTGGTTTTCATGGCCCAGGAGATGGAGGAGAACGAGATAAATGATGGTGCAAGGAAAAGCCTTGAATTGGAGGAGAAATTTTCCGGTCTGAACCAGAACGCGGCAGTGCCTGATGACGGTAAAGGAGATGGGAAATATAAAACGATGCCATTTCACAAGCTCTTTTCATTTTCGGACTTGACAGATATTTTCTTGATGATCATTGGGACTGTTGGAGCTGTTGGCAATGGAGTATGTGTACCTGTTATGACAATCTTGTTGAGAGAAGTGACAGATTCTTTTGGAGAAATTCAACATTACAATGAAATCTTGCACACTGTTGCTAAGGTAAAAAAAAAAAAAGTGGCAAAATGTTTTAAGTATGAAATGACTTAACCCCGAGTGAATGCCCTTACATTGGGTTTCTTCTCTTTATTCTAAATTACAGTTATCAGTGTCATTGTTTAACTTACGTTTTCAATCTGGCTATTTTCTTCTAAAAGTTTGTATTTGCTTTACATTTATAAGAATTGTACTGATTCTTATCCTGGTGAAATTCAGGTTTGTCTAAAGATCGTATACTTCGCAGTTGGGAGCGCTTTAGCTTCATTTCTACGTATGAAAATACATAACAATGTCCATTTGACAGTAATTAACAAACTTTTTCAGACATTAAATTCTTGTTTTGTTGTTTCCAGAGGTATCTTGTTGGCAAGTCACAGGAGAAAGACAGGCTTCACGAATAAGATGTTTATATTTAGAAGCTGTACTGAGACAAGATATTGGTTTCTGCGATAGACATATGAACACCGGAGAGGTCATTGATAGACTGTCTGGGGACAGCATTCTTATTCAGGAAGCCATGGGTGAGAAGGTAATTTACAATTCCAAAAGTTCTTCTGAAATTGAAGACAATCAGAATACCTTTTGTAAAATTTCAAGGCTGCTTATCGCACTCAGGTTGGGAAGTTCCTACAACTGACATCAGCATTTGTTGGAGCATTTATTGTTGCATTTGTAAATGGGTGGCTTCTGACGCTCATCCTATTACCATTTGCTGCGTTTGTAATCCTAACTGGTGCAACCATGTCCTTCGTGATAGCTAGGATGGGATCTGTTGCACAAAAGGCTTATGCAAAGGCAGCAACCGTTGCTCAACAGACGATCGGACTAATCAGAACTGTATATTTCCAGTTTTTGAGTTCCTTAGTAGATCCATGATTGGACAAGAAAAATAACTAAATTATTCTCACTGGTTGAGTCATATTACATGGTATAGGTAGCATCATTTACCGGCGAGAAGGACGCGGCAGAGAATTATACAAAGTTTCTTGTTGGTGCCTACAGATCAGGGGTTCATGAAGGCTTTGCTTCTGGAATAGGTCTTGGAATAATGAGATTAATGTCTTTCTGCAGTTATGCTTTGGCACTTTGGTTTGGTTCGAAGATGATACTAGAAAATGGGTATGAAGGAGGTGCAGTGATTAATGTTATTGTCGCGGTATTCAATGGTTCCATGTAAGCTCCATTTTAAGCCAAACACAAGCACATACACACAACGGCGTCCATACAAGTAGCATTTCTACTTTGAGTGCAATGTCTTTTTTTATGACATCCTATGCTAATATTTTCCCCTACTTGTGGAGGTTTTAGGTCCTTAGGTGAGATACCTTCCTGCATCAGTGCATTTGGTGCTGGCCAAGCTGCAGCTTGTAAGATGTTTGAGACTATAAGCAGGAAGTCAGAAATAGACGCTTATGATATCTCGGGAATAGTTTTGGATGACATCCAAGGAGATATAGAGTTGAGGGACATAGTTTTTAGTTATCCAGCTAGACCAGATGAGCAAATATTCTGCGGATTCTCTCTATCTTTTCTATCTGGCAAAACAACAGCATTGGTTGGACAAACAGGAAGTGGCAAATCAACAGTTATTAGTCTAATAGAGAGGTTTTATGATCCACAAGGGGGCCAAGTTCTCATAGATGGAATTAACCTCAAGGAATTTCAACTTAAATGGATTAGAGGGAAAATTGGTCTCGTCAGCCAGGAACCTATTCTGTTTACATGCAGCATTAAGGACAACATCGCATATGGAAAACATGGTGCAACCATTGAAGAGATAAGAACTGCAGCTGAATTGGCGAATGCTATTAAATTCATCGATAAACTCCCTCAGGTTTCATTTTATTCCCACCTAAAATCTGTTGCTGTAATCTTTCCTTTAATTACTGTCATGAAAAGTTGAATTTCTATTGGCATTCTTAATTTTGTATCCAGGGATTAGACACAATTGTAGGGGAACATGGAACTCATTTGTCAGGTGGACAGAAGCAAAGAATTGCAATAGCTAGAGCAATCCTGAAGGATCCACGTATCTTACTTTTAGATGAAGCTACAAGTGCCCTTGATGTCGACTCTGAGAGGACAGTACAGGATGCACTAGAAAGAATCATGATTAACAGAACAACAGTCATTGTTGCACATAGATTGAGCACTGTCAAAGAAGCTGACATGATTGCAGTCATTCACCAGGGGAAGGTAGCAGAAAAAGGTATCCCAATATTGTGCCTGCACACTTATGCATCATTAAGAAATCCATTAAATTCTTTTCTGTGTTTTTTCATCAGTAAACGTTTCATTAAATTTCTTATCTTGTTGTTAGGATCCCATAAAGAACTACTTAATCATCCCGACGGAGCATATTCTCGGCTCATAAGCATGCAGGAATCAAGCCAAGTAGTAGAGATTGATGAAAAGTCTAACAAAAGAATAGAATCATTCAGACAATTGAGTGAAAGAATGTCATTTAGAAGGTCTGTAAGTCGGGTGTCATCTGGATTGGGAAACAGCAGTCACCACTCCTTGTCTGTAATACTTGATTTACACACCAGATTTGATGTTCTTGATAGTGGACTGGAAGACGAAAGAGCTCCTCCACCTGAGCCAGAAGCTCCTAATATCCCAATCCTTCGACTGGCAAATCTTAACAAACCAGAGGCTTCACTGCTTGTAGCTGGGAGTATGGCTGCTGTAGTAAATGGTGTAATTTTCCCAGTTTATGGTATATTACTATCAAAAGTGATCAAAACAGTTTATGAATCACCTTATGAACTGAGAAAGGATTCAAAATTTTGGTCACTGATGTTTTTGATACTTGGTCTAGTATCGGTTGTAGTATATCCATTGCAATCGTATTTATTTGCAGTGGCAGGATGTAAATTAGTACAACGGATTCGATCTATGTGTTTTGCGAAGGTTGTTTGCATGGAGATTGGATGGTTCGACGAAGTTGAGCATTCAAGCGGAGCAATTTGCGGTAGGCTTTCGGAAGATGCAACAAAAGTACGTTGTCTAGTTGGAGATAACCTAGCTCAGATGGTCCAAATCACTTCATCAGTAATTGCAGCCCTTGTTGTTGCCTTTACAGCCAACTGGACATTGTCCTTTATAGTCCTTGGTTTACTACCTTTGATTGGAATTAATGGATATATCCAAGTGAAGTCAATTAAGAAACTAGGAGCTCATGGAAAGGTAGGCTTCCATTTCTTATGATGTACTGATCCCTGTTACATATGTCATGACATGAAGAGAATTAACTCCTCCTAGGAGATAATTTCACTCCTATTATAAGATTTAACTTTAGAAAACCATAACACTTGATATTGCTTTATGACTTTTTGATGTGAGATGGTGGTTGCAGTTGATTTACGAGGAAGCAAGTCAACTTGCCTACGACGCAGTGGCAAGCTTAAGAACCATAGCTTCTTTCTGCGCAGAAGAGAAAGTGATAAGATTATACAAAGAGAAACATGTACGGCTTCTAGATCTAGGAATACGAAAAGGGCTGATCGCAGGTGCAGGGTTCGGACTCTCATATTTATTGATGTATAATTCAAACGCTGCCAGCTTCTATGCTGGAGCACGACTTCTTGAACATGGCAAAGCAAAATTCCAAGATATCTTTCAGGTATGCACATCTTCCTCATTTGAGCAACTTTTTGTTCATAGTAGTGAAAGTTTGAAGGAGATTGATTCATACGTCTACTTTTCAGGTTTTCTTTGCACTATCCATGACGGCTAGTGCAATCTCATGGTCAAGTTCATTTGCTCCTGATTCTTCTAAAGCAAAGGCTGCTGTGGCCTCACTCTTTACAATTATTGATCGGACTTCGACAATCGACCCAAGTGATGAATCAGGTTTGATATTAGAAAAGGTGGACGGAAAGATTGAACTTCATAGTATAAGGTTCAGTTATCCATCAAGACCAGAGACTCTGATTTTTCGAGACCTCAACTTGGCCATTCAATCCGGCCAGGTAGACCAGTCATGCACCTTCCATTTCAAGCTTACGATATTGATAATTTAAACTAATTAAAGAAACTATTCTTTCAGACGGTTGCTCTAGTCGGAGAAAGTGGAAGTGGGAAATCAACTATAATATCTTTATTGCAGAGATTTTATGACCCTGATTCAGGTCATATAACTCTTGACGGAATTGAAATCCAAAAGCTACAACTCAAGTGGTTGAGACAACAAATGGGCTTGGTAAGTCAAGAACCGGTATTGTTCAACGACACAATCCGTGAAAATATCGCATACGGTCAAGGTGGAAATGCTACAGAAACAGAAATCATAGCAGCTGCAGAGTTAGCCAATGCTCAAAATTTTATCAGCAGCTTACATCAGGTAAGAATTTAGCCGTCTCAAAAATATATACTGTACAAAATTCAGCTTCATTGAACCCAAAACCAAAAACTACAAAATTAATCATGCCTCCATTGAGAATGCAGGGTTATGATACGGTGGTGGGAGAGAGGGGTGTTCAATTGTCAGGAGGACAAAAACAGAGAGTGGCCATTGCTCGTGCAATAGTGAAATGTCCAAAAATAATGCTATTTGACGAGGCTACAAGTGCACTAGATGCAGAGTCTGAAAGAGTGGTTCAAGATGCATTAAACCGAGTGATGGCCAACCGAACCACAGTAGTTGTAGCACATAGGTTGTCCACTATCAAGAATGCAGATGTTATTGCTGTTGTTAAAAATGGGATTATTGCAGAGAAAGGAAAGCACTGCACTTTGATGAATATCAAAGACGGCTGCTATGCCTCTCTCGTTGCATTGCATACAAACAGTTCTTCCTCTTGAAGTGTAAACTTCAAAGTCCTTCAGATAATTGTTGATGAGGAACTTGGAGGAAGAATGTACATTCATGCTTTTTGATCAAAATAAAAAATTAAGAAAAAGGTATGCATACATCAAGTTGTATGTTTGATCTCTAGTTTTATAAGAGAAAGTGTTAAGTTGAAGCTATTTTAATTTTACGTTTTTTTCATCTTATTTATTTTTCTTGAGAAATTAAATGCATTGAATGAATGAAGATGATACAAATGAGGAGTTAAACTCAAACAAGACCAAAATCCAAGCTCATAAAAATTGACAGCGGAACACAAAATCATAAGGGCCTAAGGAGTCAAGGATGTTCAAATTTGGTTTCTTTAACACTAACAAAACTCCTCCTGCGTATGTCATATCATAGAGATTCCATTTTGCATCATATCCTATACAAAGTTTTAGAAGATGTTTATTGAATCCTATAGTTGGTTAACGACGTCAAATCTTTTGGTTCACTTTTTGTGGACCAATTCTGTGTCACTGCATCTGAACCGTCCATTTTTGTGAGTCCCATATAAATAAACGGGTCAGATACAATGACACAGAGTTGGTCCACAAAAAGTGGACCAGAGGATCTGGCTCCTTGGTTAACTATAAATTTATACATTCTTAAGTACATTTAATTGCTTATTAATCAGGTTCTTCAATTCATATAATGATGCTTCTTTGAATTGCGTGACAATCTTGGAGAGTATCAATTAGTTTTGCTTCAGCTTGGAGTTGTTGTCTTCAAAAGAAACTAAAAGCTGATTGTTGTTCCCGTATGCACTCACATAAAAAAAGAATCAGACTCCAAAAAAAAATCAAACTCCTCTTTTAATCTCATAGGTTTTCAAGTTGTAGGTATAAGGTCTCCTATGTTAGGAACGTTTTCCTCCTAGTCTTAGTTACATTGTCCTTTTTGTGTATTGTTCTTCTTGCATTCATAATCTTTAGCTCCTATTTTATAAAGTGAAGTGTTCTAACATATATTTAAGATTTGACCCTTGTAATTCTTTCTCAAATATTTTGAGAATTGCTTCCTAAAATCTCTCCTCAGTTAAGAAATTGTTAAATCTAAAAGGTCTCCTTGTTCTCTCTTTGGTGAAAATTTTTTATAATGATGATAAGGTTATGATCAAATATCTCGGGACTCTCAAAAAATTGCTAAATTTTTTAGGAATACATCCATTCAACCTCCATTTACAAGGACTCTATCTAAATTCTTTTTTAATCTCCATTTGGAAGTTTATTTATTACTCTATAAGAATAAGCTTTCCTTATACCTCAAGTAAATGACTCCCATCTTCTAGGTACATTCTTTGAGGTAACTTGAGAAAATTCTTAGAATAGTATTCCTTTCAACATCATTTCTGTACATATTACTATTAAGATAACATATGATCATCCATGTCCCTTTTATTGATAGCTGGAAACTTGATAGCTTATTCACAATTCTCTTCTTTGGAAGCAAAAGTTTGAGGCATAGAAAAAGGTGATATGCACCTTTTACTTCTCTTTGATAAACCAAATTGTAATATGTATTAGTTTATCAGTAGTCTCTAGCTAGTTCACTTTGACTTACTTGGATCAAAAGCCAATACAATACAACCATAACAGTGGTGTTGGTGGTTTGACCCAAAAAAAAACATTATTTTCCTAGGATCCTTAGCTAGGAGATATTTTCTTGAGTTCAATTTTATTTCTATTAATCCTATAATAGCTAGTTATACATCATAGACAAAATCTTTTAGAGCTAATTGTTTTTTGGGGAAATTAATTCCCCTAATATTCTAGGATATTATTGATATGAAGTTTGGTTTTTGACCTTAGATCCCTTACTTATATTCTTCCTCCCATTCTGCCATTATTTTGGAATTCCTAATTCTCATGGTATTTTGGAAAAAAAATTTAGCATCTTCTATAACTGTGGCCCCTTGGTGCTCCCTTAAGATTTTGTTAACTTCCAAATCTATGAAACTTTAACCTTGAGATGTAGTTTCATTCTCCATTACAAGAATTTCTTCCTTTGGTAACTTCTTAATAGTGCCTATATTGAGAGTGGTCTCCTTATTTTGATTTACATTTTGGTTTTGTTTTTTCCCTACTACGTCATTCTATGAGTTACAGTGCTATTTTTCTATTTGTTAAACATCTAATCCAATTAATTCCATATAATCACCTTTAGCAAGCTTCCTCCTTGTGGCCCTATACTATTTACCTTATTATGTTAGTGATGGCTTCTAGTGGTAGGAATCTAACATTGATTCCTTGTATAGATAGTCATCTTACCCTAGTCTTATTAAGGGAATAGTGTCAGGTAGTTCTTTATTAAGCTATGCATTGATGCATAATTGAGCATAGTCCACTCTCTTCCTCTTTGTGGTTAACTCATCCATGAAAATTGGTTTTATAAGGTGGCTAGTTATTGATCCTAAGCCTTTAGTTAATCAGTACTCTAATGGGATGTTATGTATGTAACCCTAATAAGAACATTTTATGTAGGATAATCTCTAAATTGATTTCTAGTTTCTAGGCTTATAGAAAATAGGGAAATTATCGATATGCCAAGGACGATTCTCTAACACTCTTTTAACCTCAAAGTCTAAGGAGAACTTGAAGAGAACATGGTCTTCTTCTAATAATAACACTTCTTGAAGACCTTTACCCCTTTATCCTTTGTGACCCTATATTTTGACTATAGGGAAGGGGTCTTTTACCTAGAAAAAATACCGTAAGTGTTGAGTTCCAGCTTCTAGGCCCTTCTTTTAGTACCTTTAGTTCTTGAGAGAGTATAATACTACCATTAGAGTTATGCTTGAAGAATCTCTAACAACTTGTTTCCAATTTAATTTCTTGAATGGTTATTTTAGTTTTACAATTATGGAGCTTAAGGTTCCCTCCTTGATTGGCATCTCCACAGTGTTTTTCTTTATCATTGTAGGCATGAATGTATTTTTCATCTAGCTTATCTTAACTAGTTCCAAAACACTAATATTTATAGATGAAAAAATACAAAGCTTCAGGTCTCAATTTTTAGGACTTTAAAATAATTATGGCTTAAAACAATAATTAAAAGAAAAGGCAAGAATTTAATTTAATAGAAGTTCCAAAATTGCCACTAGGTACACCCAAGTTAGAGAGAGGATTGATTGACGATCAAAAGAGTGGAGGAGAAAAATATAGTACAAGGTTAGAGAGCTTGCTAATGGCTAGAAAGGAAGAGTTTGAGCCAGCTACCGAAGAGTGAGAGGGAAGGTTTAAGGAGGGAGAAGGGAGGAGAGTTAAATACTGACAGTGCGTTGTAACACTAATCAAAATAAGATAACTAGACTACTACTATAGCAGTAGTGAGTCTAGGTCAATCTCACAAAAAGTGTGTATAAAGTTGTTAAAATGAAATTAGTCGGTGTTTAGGTTAAAGGTTTTGGATTTTCCAAACAAGAAGATAAAATGAAGCTAGACTAATAAAAAATGAAGGAAAATATGCGAAAAATGATAAAAGTGGGGAATTTAGTAGAGATTCGATTCTTTGGTTCAATCTCGACCTACATCCTAATTAAGCATATTTCATTGATTTGTTATTCTTAAGCCTATCCTAGCAATTATTAATCGTAGGTTAATAATTTACCTGAGTTTTTCCTTAGGTTTTGTTTAATCAAGATATAATCATTAATTAAACCTAACTACTGAATAACCTACGATATGATCTCTAGATTTAATTAGGCAGTAGCATTACGAATTAGGAAAACTAATTAATCAAGGCAACAATCACATATGATGCGTCATTTAACCTAGATTATGTTATCCCTAATGATTACGAATCATTAGTCTCTACACATGAATTTCAACGTAACAATTAAAGATTATATTGAAATTCTAGCATGGGTTTGCAAATAAACAATTCAATAAATGCATTAAAATAATTCTTTCACAGTACCAAATGGGTTCATACATAAAATAACTGAACAATAATGAAAATATGATTATCCATAGACAAACAAATCAATTAATATAGGATAACACAAATTTCTAATGAGAGAAACAAGCAACAAAAACAGTGAATTATGAGTTCCCATATCGGTTGAAAAGGAGAACAAAGTATGTCTTATAAGAGCATGGATACCTCTCCTCCTAAGACGCGTTTTTCGAGGGATGGGAAGAGCAAAACTATTAGGGGTTTGACCTAAGGGGCAACCTAAAGAGGACAATATCTGTGAGCGAGTAGTCTGGGATGTTACAAAGGTATCAGAGCCGGTTCCCGACCCGATGTGCTAGCGTAGGACACTGGACCTTAAAGGGGCTAGGCCCTAAGGGGGTGGATTGTAAGATTTCACATGGACTGAAGAGGAGAACAAGGTACGCCTTATAAGGATATGATACCTCTCTCCCATAAAAAGCGTTTTCCTAAGGGTGGGAAGAGCAAAATCATGGGGGGTTTGGCTCTAGAGGCAACTCAAAGCGGACAATATATGTAGGTGGGTAGTCTGGGCTATTACAACTGGTATCAGAGCCAGTACCCAAACCGTTGTGCCAGCTAGGCTGGGCCCTAAGGAGGGTGAAGAGTATGAGATCCCACATTAGTTGGAGAAGAGAATGAAGTATGCGTTATAAGGGTATGGATACCTCTCCCCCTAAGACGCGTTTTCTTAGGGGTGGAAAGAGCAAAACCATGAGGGGTTTGACCCAAGGGGCAACCCAAAGCAGACAATATCTATAGGCGGGTAGTCCGAGGTGTTACAAATAATATCAGAGCCAGTACTCGAACCATTGTGCTAGCTAGGCTGGGCCCTAAGGGGGGTGGAGAGTGTAAGGTCCCACATCAGATGGAGAGGAGAACGAAGTATGTCTTATAAGGGTATGGATACTTCTCCCACACAAGACGCATTTTTCCAAGGGTAGGAAGAGCAAAACCGTAAGGGGTTTAGCCCAAGTGGCAATCCAAAGTGGACAATATCTGTGAGTGGGTGGTCCGGGCTGTTACAGAAATACACTTAACCCAAGTTATCAGCGTCGATGTCACCTCCTAACCTGTGTCAGGATGTCTAGCCCTTCATGGGTCTCTCCCAAGAAAATGCTTCAACCCCTACATTATCACCCAGCCGAAGACCCTTCTTACGCCTCCACTCTTATGTTTTTCTCTCCAACCTCGCTACTATTCTCTTGATGTGAAAAATTAATGCTTGGTCCATGTATACTGTTCACCTCTTCACTTAAAGCAAATGCATCTATTATGCCTAGAAAACGTCTGTGTTTCACAGACATCATCTTGCCTACTTTTGCTCAGGATGTCAAATATCGTCTGCGTTGTGTTAAACGTATACGCTTGTGTTGTTTGTGTTTAATTCAAACTTTTCCCAATTCACTGCACTATCGTTTCTTCTTGGCCATTGTTGTAGTGCACTACATTTCATCTCCTACTACTTGTGTAACCTTACTAGAAGAGATAAGGTTAGAAATGTGACGGTAAGAGACAAATTAAAGGTGACTATTATTAATGAAAAATTAAGAGAGAAGAGACTTAGTTGGTTCAGACATGTTAAAAGGAGACACTCTGACGCTCTAATGAGAAGATATAAGAAAATAGTACTTATAAGAGGGGGAAAAAAAGGAAAGCTCAAGAAGAATTGGGGAGAAATGATCAAGAATAACATGGCTCTGCTAGAACTTATATAGGAAATCATCATCATCATCATCACCCAGTCCGAAATCCCGCAATGAAGTAGGATCTGGGGAGGTCCGATAGTACGCAGCCTTACCCCTATATAGTAAAGAGGTTGTTTCCGATGGACCCGCATGCAAATGAGACAATATAAGAATGATGCAGGTAACATAAACGATTCATAAAACATAAAATAAATGAAAATACAAGTAAAGGAGAAATAAAAACACTAAAAATAATAATAATAAAAATACCCAAATCTTAAGATATATCTAAAATAAATTCAAATAACACTAATAATGCTAATCACAAATAATAATAATAATAATAATAATAATAATAAATAAATAAATAAATAAATAAAACAAATACAAAAAGTCAATAAATAAATAAATAATATAATATAATAGTAATAAAATAGACCGAAGGAAAGTAATACCAAAGTTCCAACCGAAGGGGTACTCAGTCCTAATTTACTGTTAAAATTGAGAAAGGAAGAGAAGCTTGGACAGTTGATCAAGCAGGGGTCCGTTGTTCAACCCGAATACACATGAAACATTTCTTCATATCTAACCTAGGCCTTTGAAAAAAGCGAAGTAAAAAAAAAGACACAGCCACCAATCCAGAGATACTAAATGACCCATTGACAGAAAATTCAGTAGTGACCGATTAACACAGGCGTAAACAGCAACGCAAGAATGGCAGAATCGAATTTGTAAAGAAAATGACAGAAAAATAAAAAGAAACAATAGGGTACGTAACCATTGTCTAAACATAAGTACTAGTACTCATCTTTTTGAGAATTTTATAAAGTCCAACACTCCATGAATGAAGTTTTTTATATTTTCTTTTGAAAAATGCTTTTAATGAAGCCTTACCATCACCATTCTCCTTCACGGAATTCAGCCAATCAACAACGTTGATCAGCATATTTTTTATAAGTCAAGTTGTTGGTTGTTATCTTTGTCATACCTCATCAAATATATCCCTCATGTATTGTGCAAAACCTTCAACTTCAATACTAAATTGTGTTGTTTGTGGTAAAAAAGAAAATTAATAAGCTTCTTTGGTTGACTTCTTGAAAGTATCCCAAAAGGACTCTTACTAGTTAAACTATTTATAGAACTATTATAACCAAATTTTGTCATAGGATCTTTAAAAACATATCACCGCCATAAAAATAGAATCATAACTTTTTATAGATTTAATAATTCCCAAGACAAAATCCATCCTTATATCTTGCCGTAGTTCATAAGATACAGGTAGTGGTGTGTTTAGTCTAGAATTAACCAACTAACATGCTTGACATTGTCATATTTGTAAGTGAAAGTCGTGTACAAGTCGACTTGTACAATGGGTAAGTCGACTTACACGCATTCAGTACCGACAAGTCGACTTGTACAAGGGATAAGTCGACTTGTTTATGGACGGTACTGTTTATTTGTGCCCTAAAGGCAATCCCCTTTAGCGCGTTTTATTCATAGTCGTGTGCAGACTTTATGAATAAATAAAG
>JAOSBP010000005.1:14739629-14749903 GCA_027563825.1 Erythroxylum mucronatum
TGCACAATTTTACTAACAAATTGCATAAAACATAAGCTCACCGCAAGGGACTAATTTAAGCACAAAATCACGAATTAAGAGTCAAAAAGTACATTAAAAGCCATGAAAGTGTAGCCAATTTATATGATAAACTTGGGCTCAATCAGTTATTCAAGCTGGTCTATAGCATGTTCTCAACAAACCTTTACTTCTCCACTTATGGAGACATGGACTGAAGTTAGAGGAAATCAAACAAGAGAACATTCCTAGTTGGATATGTATCCATGAAGTCCCTTTGGAATATCAGACAATAAGTGGGCTTAGCCACCTTGCAAATTATATTGGCAAGCCTATCTTAATGGACCAAGCAATTATTGATACAAAGAGGGTGAATTTTGTAAGAATGTGCATTATGGTTTCCTCAATGGTTGAATTACCTAAGTCCATACCATTCACAAGACTCAGTGAGGATCTTCAACCAATTAATATGGAAGTATACCCTTTGCTCTTTGGAATTAAGGTAGTGGAAGTTGTGTTCATTTCCTTTAATAGCTTCCTATTTATGAGGAGCTCCGTTATGGCATCTTTTACCATTCTGCCAGTTTTAGGCCTTATTTTCTTTTAAAAAATATGTTCAATCCATCAGGCTCCGGGGCCTTAAAAAGGATCGGTGATTTGAAAACTTCTTCCATTTTAGAAGGACTAAAAGGACTAAACAAATTAGCAATTTCAACAAGAGTTAAATGATCATACACAATTTCTTAAACTAGGAGATATGAAAACTAGGCAGTAGAAGACGATCCCAAAATAGAAAAGAAGTAATTTATTACTTCTCCAAGGATACCCTGTTGTGAGGTTAATAATTAATTATTCTTTTGAATGGAAATGATTATGTTAGAAGATCATCTAGCTGTAACACTTCTATGAAAACAAAAGACAAAGTTATTGTCCCCTTCAATAAGCCACAAAATTCTTGACCTTTGTTTTATAATCAAGTAGTCAAAGTTCAAGGCCTGAGTATAGATAGATAAAGCTTATTATTTCCATCTCTTATAATTAGAGGGTTATGGTATAAATTGGCTTGAGATTTGGCAAATTGGTTGTTAGTAATATCTAAAAGGTGATGAGTATTGCTAGTTCTTTCCATTTAAGAGCCTTAAGTTCATCTTTGATGCATTAAAGTTTCTTCATGTAGATAAACTATTTAGTGCCATATATAATCACATCGAGTCCTCTTTGAATGGATTTAGTAAAATCCTCTATATCAATAAGGAAGTCGTTAAATTTGAATAGTTATTTGAAACCTTTGGACTTATTAGACATGTGAACAGCTATTAGAGAGTGATCAAAGAAGGAGGGTTAGGGAATATTAATCTAGATTATGGGAAAGCTTGAAACCACTCCAAATTGGCTAACAGTTATCTAGTTTTTTCCTAAAAAATAATCTATTTATTCCTCCATGTGAAAAGGTTTCCTCTAAATGGAAGATTTGTAAGTTGTATATCCATTGCTTATTTGTTAGTATTAGATGTGCATTTGGTATTCCACCATTTTCTATAGTTAAATTTAGTTGACTTTGACTTGTGATTTTTGTATTAGTGTTGTTGCCAACGTATATAAACTCCTGAGAGCCTCCTGTTTTTAAGACTCTGCCTATAGTTTTCCATATCTTGGAGGTGTTCAATGGTTTAGGCTTCCACAAATAAAAAACTTTCACTATATCCTCAACTAGATCAAAAGCATCATTGAGTCTTAGTATAGGAATTTTAGATGGAAGATATTTTAAGCCATCTACTACTATACTAACTCTAGTAAAATTTAAGCGCTTGATCTAGATAGACGGGCTTTCCCATAAAACTAGCAATGTAGTTGAGATCACTTATGGTCCAATATTCCAAAAGCACCTTATAAACACACATCCAAACTAGAATATTGATGAATTTAGTTTCTTTAAGACTGAGACCCAACCTTCAATTATGAAGTAAATGTAGCCTATTTTGAGTATGACCACTTGATCTCCAATATTCCAAAAGGCACCCTATCAACACACATCCAAACTATAATATTAGTGAATCTAGTTTTTTCAAGACTGAGACCTGACCTTCAATTATGAAGCAAATGTAGTCTATTTTGAATATGCCATAGCCCTTCTTCAATTACTCTTTTTGCATTATAAAGGCTATCAAATTTAAAGAAGAAATTATCTTTTGTGTTAACAAGTAAGTATATCAATTCTAGTTATTTTTTGTTATTATAAGCCTAAGTTTTCATAGTGCGAAGGACACTCTCCTATCATAGAAGTAGTTAATAAGTGCGGAACTCCACTGAGCTACACTTTCCCTTAGTGTTTCAAGTGGAGGAGCAACTACCTATGATCCTCCAAAGAGTTAGGAGGAGATTAAAAGAGTTTGATGTCTGAGTTTGGCTCTCCTACAACCTATAACCAGGATTGCTTAAAAGGAGCTGATAAAAAATCATAATCTAGTACAATTCCACATAAAAAAAAGGAGGATAATTATCGATTATAAATTATAGATTAGGCCTCCATAACAACATTAATGTTGGACCCCAAATTTTATTTATTTATTTTCTTAGAATTTAGTCATTAATTTAGCAAGCATAAAAAGAAATTAGAATTTTGAATAGAAATGTTAGAATTAAGGTAGATGATAATAGGCCAAACATGGTATTTAATAGACCAAAGGAACAAGAAGACATTGCATTAAATGAGGAAGGGTAAAATTGGAAAAACAAGACAAAAAGTAGTCTCAAAATGAGAAAGAAGAGAGAAAAAAACATGGGAAAGAAAGAAAGAAGAAGAAGAAATTGTGGGAGAAGCTAGGAAAGAAGAAGAGAACGTGGAGAAGGAGAAGAAAGAAGAAGGAAGAGAAATCAACTTGTCTTAGGTAATCTCTATCATCTTTTCTTCTTGCTTGGGTAGAAAAAGAGGTAGAGAGATGAGTTTTGTGTTGAGAGGAAGAGGAGAACCGAGGAACCCATTTTAATTTTCGTGGATTTCTAATCTAGGTTTTAGTTTTGCTAACCTAGATAAATTATGGGTAGATTGAATCTAAGCTTAATTTTTATTTGTTTTTGATTATTGAAGCTTTATGGATTTTCCATTGGAATATTGGTTTGAATGAAAATTTGGTTTATTTGAAAGAAACCAAGAAAATCCCATGTAAGAGCAAGAGGAAAGGCAAACTTGAGTTTGGATTTCTAAGCAATTTAGGTGGGTAATAATATGTTTATAGTTATTGTGGAGATGGGCAAAATTTCTTACCTATATGTGTATGCTTAATTCCTTGATTTTGAATTATTGTGATTATTGGAAAAATGCGTTATGATTTATTATCATGTTATGCTTGAATGATGTTATGACATTTGGTATAATTAAAAGAGAAAATAACATAAGAAGCATGAGAATGTGAATATGTGATGGAATGAATTGAGCATAAAAATTTTGTGTTTGGGCAAGAGAGATACCATTTCGTTCGTCACGTACATGTTGACTTAAAGCCTTCTCCCGGCTGCTCGCTTGTGGCATATGAGTTCCTAAGAAATGGGCTCATTTAGTTCATGGTGTAAACTTCAGTTTTTCCATTTCGATCAATGGGACTCTCAAGCCATTATGTTTGTGCATTTATTTTGATTTGTTAAGTATTCTACACAATTGAATGTTATGCTTTGATGGTTGAATATATAGGATAGGTTCTATGTGATGACATTTTAACTTTGCATCTGTGAGCTAGAATAGTTGATGATTGAATTGCTAGATAAAAATGAGATATATGTATAGATATTTATATATATAAATATGCTTGATTGTGTGGCTCATTACTGATGACTATAAAAATATTAGCCACTGAGCTTCATAGCTCAATCCATTATTTGTCTCTTCTCAGGTGCAGAACGAGAAGGTTATTGATCCTTGCAAGGCTTTGGGCAAACTCCAAGATAACTACATTTTGTAACTAAGTTAGTTCGACTATTTTTGGGTAGCTTTATAAGCATATCAAACATAAGCATCCATTTGTATTTTGTATTAAGCTATTGATGTGGTTGTTAATATTTAACTAAAGCTATCCTCAAACTTCATTTTTGTTTTAGTAATGAGATTAAGAATTGAAGAAGTTCCTTTTGTATGTGTTCACATCTATCTTTTGTTGAGTTGTAAATGGTTGTGAAATTGTATGTGCAGATTAGTGTTGGTTTGTTAGGTTTGGGTTGCGGAGTCAAAGGTTTCGCCGCAACGAACCTTTCCCGAAAAGTGTTTTTGCCTCGATCTCGTGACTTTGCTGCGGCGAAGCCAGACTTTCGCCGCGACATATTTTTCCCGAGAGGTGCTTGTGTTTGATCTGAAAACTTCGCCGCGGCGAAGCCAGACTTTCGCCACGACGCATTTTTCCCGAAGGATGCGTTTGCTCGACCTTGAAATTTCTCCGCAGTAAAGCCAAACCTTGGTCCCGACGAACTTTTTTCGAAAGGTCATTAGTCGTATTCCTTAGTTTCGCCACATTTAAACATTTAATTTGCCGTGGCGAACCTGCCAACGCTGACAGTGAAATTTTCCTTACAAATTGAATTTTTCAACTTTCCTCTCACATGATCTTTACTTGACAGTCACAAATTGTCGCCTTGGAATAAGTAACGAGACCCTGGCCCTACATCTTTGGTATCAGAGCTTAGGGTTTTTAAGGATTCCTAGGCTTAGAATACGTAGTGGTATAATTTATTATGATGTGTAGTTAATTGTTTGCATTGTGAATTGATTGATTACATTAAGTGACATACATATCATGCATACATGTAGTAAATAAGATTAAAATGAAACTTAAGCTAATCATTAGTGTTTAAATTGAAGGAATAAGATGCCACCTCGTAAAGATCACGAGGAGTTTTACAAGGATCTGTTGCACCTGACTCTCCACTTAGAGAGGAGGGTACTGACGAGTCTAGAGCCCCAGAAAATGCTGAGGCTTCTATAGGGCACAATAGTGGGCCCTCTCGATCATAAACGCAGGAGTCACCTCTTTTGCAAGAACAAGTGCCTACTCCCCTAGATCCCAGACTGTTCCAAGCCTTTGCTTAGGCTTTTGTCCAGGCCATGGGCCAAATGCTGCAAACTTTTGCTCCAGCCCCAGCTAAGAAAGGAAAACAGTTTGATAAGCTTAGGAAGTATGGGGCAGTGGATTTCTATGAAACGACTAATCCAAAAGAAGTTGAAACATGGTTGAGGAAGATAGAAAGGATATTGGAGCAAATGGACTGTGAGGATGATGAAAAGTCAAATATGCTACAAGCTTGCTACAAGGAGATGCTCTGTATTGGTGGAAAGGTGTACCGAGGAGTCAAATGAAACCAGTGTTGACATGGAAGGACTTCCTAGCTGCTTATAAGAAGAAATATTTGTCTAAGGTATATATCCAATAGAAACAAAGGAAAATTTTGAGTCTTACCCAGAGGGAGATGACAGTGAGCGAATATGAGTGCAAATTTACACAACTGTCCCGATATGCAGTTGAGATGATGATAAGTGAAGCGGTTAAGTGCTATAGGTTTGAAGCGGGGTTGCATTTAGCCATCAAGGAAAAAGTGGCAACGTAGAATTTTCGTAACTTTCAACAGCTGGTAGAAGTGGCATTAAGGGTTGAGAATGTGGAGAATATAAAGTCGTAAACAGAAAGAGAAAAGGGAGAAAATAGTACAGAAGGGGAGGTAGTGCTCCTATGTCAGAAAGGAGTGCCAGGACTTTCCCCGTACAGTTTGAGGATAGAAGCAGTGGTGTAGGCAGGTCCAAACAGATGAGAACTGTTTCTCATCAAGCCTCAACAGCGGGAGGCAGTAGGAGGGGAGAGGGTGATAAGCCACCCATTTCTAAATGCGATCATTGCGGTAAGGGGAGTGTTATAGGCTGCCTGGTGCTTGTTTTAATTGTGGAGAAAAAGGGCACATAACTAGAGAGTAGCCACAGTATGCAAGACGGGAGGGAACTCATATGCAAGCTTTAAAAAAGGCTGAGACTGTGGGACAAAAGACTACAACTAAAGTAGAAATTTCTGAGGTAGCCAAGAAAGTGAATCCTCCAGGAAGACCGAGGGGGCAAGCTCCAGTTAGAGTGTTTGTAATGACAAGGGAAGATGTAGAAACAGCTCCAGAAGTTGTGACTGGTATGGTTAAATTGTTTAATGATGATATTATTGTTCTAATTAATCCAAGGTCTACTTATTCATTTGTTTCATCAAGTAGAATTGTGCATGATAGAAGTTTGAGCCCATTAGCTAGTTCCTTGATGGTTAGTACCCTAATCGATCAGTATATTATTATTAGTAAAATTTATAGAAATTGCGAAATATGCATTGGTGGAGAAAAGTTAGTGGTGGCATTGAATTTAATGCCATTGAAGATGGAGGGATTAGATGTGATTTTTAGCATGGATACGTTAGAAAAATATAAAGCTAATTTAGATTGCAAACAAAAGACAGTAGAGTTTGAGTTGGAGAAATGTAGAAAGGTGGTGTTTATGAGAGACAGGAAAGTAAGCCCACCACCTAAAATTATTTCGGCTCCGACAGTAGAGAAAATGATGAGGAAAGGATGTGAAGCATTCTTGGCATATGTGATAGACACAAAGGTAGATGGAGGAAAGTTAGAAGAAATTCCTGTGGTCATGGAATTCTCGGATGTCTTTTCGAAAGAATTATCAGGACTACCACCACCTAGAGGAATTGAGTTTCCCATCAAGCTTCTTCGAGGTACTGCATTGATATCAATTCCACCGTATAAAATGGGTCCAACAGAATTGAGGGAGCTTAAAGAGCAGCTAGAAGAGCTGTTGGAGAAAAGTTATACTAGACCTAGCTCTTCACCTTGGGGAGCTCTAGTTTTTTTTTTTGTAAGAAAGAAAGATGGATCGTTGAGAATGTGTGTAGACTACAAGAAGCTTAATCATGTCACTATCAAAAATAGATATCCATGTATAGATGATTTGTTTGATCAAAAGGATTTTCTCTAAGATAGATTTGAGATCATGTTACCACCAGGTAAGAATAAGGGAGTTCGATATGTCAAAGACTACTTTTAGAACATGATACGAGCATTTTGAGTTCTTAGTCATGCCTTTTGGATTAACGAATGCCCTTGCAGCTTTCATGGACTTAATGAATAGAGTCTTCAAGCCTTTCTTAGACCAATTTATCAGAGTCTTTATTGATGATATATTGGTTTATTCCAAGAGTGACAATGAGCATGAGGAACATTTAAGGATTGCTTTGGAGATACTGAGGAAGAAAGAGCTGTATGTCAAATTTAATAAATGTGAATTTTGGCTAAGGGAAGTGGCGTTTATTAGACATGTAATTTTAGAAAAAGAAGTACATGTGGATCTAAGGAAAATAAAAGTTGTGGTTAAATGGGAGGCACCTAAGAATATAGCAGAAGTAAGGAGTTTTTTTAGGTTTAGCTGGTTATTATAGAAGATTTGTAGAGAGCTTTTCCATGATAGCGGCTCCACTTGCCAAATTGACAAGGAAGAATCAGAAGTTTGTGTGGACAGAGGAATGCCAGAGAAGCTTTGAGGAATTGAAGAATAGGCTCACGACTACACTGATTTTGACCTTACCTTCTAGTATTGGTGGATATGTAGTATATAGTGATGCTTCAAGGAAGGTATTGGGATGTATGTTTATGCAAGGAGATAAAGTGATGGCCTATGCTTCTAGGCAATTAAAATCTTATAAGATAAATTATCCTACACATGACTTGGAGCTAGCTGCCATAATTTTTGCATTGAAAATATGGAGATATTACTTATATAGAGTCACCACTAATGTATCTACAAACCACAAGAGTCTTAAATATTTGATGAGCCAAAAAGAGTTAAATATAAGGCAAAGAAGGTAGTTAGAACTACTGAAGGATTATGACTTAATGATAGACTACCACTCAGGAAAAAGTTAATGTAATGGCGGATGCACTTAGTAGAAAATCTACTATGGCACATGTGGAGACAGTATATCTTCCTTTTCTGAGGGAATTAGCCAAACTTAAGGTGACATTGAGGCAAGTCGAATCTGGGTGTATATTGGCAAATTTTAGAGTAAGGTTAGTGTTGAATGAAAAGATTAAGGAATTGCAGGAGCAAGATGAGTATTTGAGCAAGCTTAGAGAAGAAGTTAAAAATGGTAAACCGTCTAAAATAGAAATAAGAGAAGATGGATTGATGGTGATAGGTGACATATTATGTATTCCAGATATTTTAGAATTGAAAGATGAGATTCTTAATGAGGCACACAATGCTACCTATGTAATGCACCCGGGGAGTACAAGAATGTATAAAGATTTAAAAGAGTACTTTTGGTGGAGAGGAATGAAGAAAGATGTTGCAGAGTATGCTAGAAAATACTTAGTGTGCCATCAAGTCAAAGCAGAACATCAAGCACCTATTGGCAAGCTTAAACCTTTGTCTATTCCTGAATGGAAGTGGGCGAAGATTACAATGGATTTCTTGACGGGATTATCAAGAACCAGCAGGAAGCATGACACAATATGGATGATTGTTGATAGGCTAACCAAGTCAGCACATTTCATGCCAATTAGACAAGTAGATTCTTTGAATGCCTTGGCCAAGAAATACGTAGATGAAATAATCAGACTTCATGGGATTCTAGGTTCTATAATCTCGGATAAAGATCCCAGATTATGGGAAAGCTTACAAGAGGCTTTGGGAACCAAGTTACATTTTAGCGCAGCTTTCCATCTACAAACTGATGGTCAATCAAAGAGGACAATACGAACATTGGAGGCAATGTTAAGAGCTTGTATTATGGACTTCAAAGGCTCATGGGATGATCATTTACCTTTAATTGAGTTTGCTTACAATAATTCCTACCACTCAGGAATTCAAATGGCACCTTATGAAGCCTTATATGGTAGGAGATGCAAAACTCTTATTTGTTAGGATGAGGAAGGTGAAAGGAGACTTTTAGGGCCTGATTTGGTATAAGCTACGGTCGAAAGATTAAATTGGTGAAGCAGAGACTCAAAGCAGCTCAAGACAAGATGAAGAGTTATACGAACGCACGTAGAAAAGAGATGGAATTTGAAGTTGGAGAAAAAGTATTTCCTAGGTCCTTTATAAGATTATTGAGAAGATAAGGCCTCTAGCCTACAAGTTAGCCATGCCAACAGAATTATCCAAAATTCACAATGTTTTTCATGTATCAATATTGAGAAAATACCGATCAGATCCTTCACACATAGTCCAACCTTTAGAGGTTCAATTAAGGGAGGATTTGACTTATGAAGAACAACTAGTAGAGATTCCAGATTCAAAGGAAAAGGTCTTGAGAAACAAGACTGTGAAGCTGGTTAAAGTCTTATGGAAGAACCATGCATGAGAGGAGGTAACATGGGAGCCTTTGACAGCCATGAAGGAGAAGTATCCACACCTTATTGTAAACTCAGGTAAGAATTTCGAGGATGAAATTCTTTAAGGGGAGGAGAATTATTGGACCCCAAATTTTATTTATTTATTTTATTTTATTTTCTTAGAATTTAGTCATTAATTTAGCAAGCATAAATAGAAATTATAATTTTGAATAGAAGTGTTAGAATTAAGCTAGATGATAATAGGCCTAACATGGTATTTAATAGACCAAAGGAGCAATGAGGCATTACATTAAATGTGGAAGGGTAAAATTGGAAAAACAAGACAAAAATTAGTCTTAAAATGAGAAAGAAGAGAGAAAAATGTGGGAAAGAAAGAAAGAAGGAGAACAAATCATGGGAGAAGCTAGGAAAGAAGAAGAGAAAGTGGGGAAGGAGAAGAAAGAAGAAGGAAGAGAAATCAACTTGTTTTAGGTAATCTCCATCGTCTTTTCTTCTTGCTTTGGTAGAAAAAGAGGTAGAGAGATGAGTTTTGTGTTGGGAGGAAGAGGAGAACCAAGGAACGCATTTTGATTTTCGTGGATTTATAAACTAGGTTTTAGTTTTGCTAACCTAGATAAACTATGAGTAGATTGAGTCTAAGCTTAAATTTTATTTATTTTTGATTATTGAAGCTTTATGAATTTTCCATTGGAATATTTGTTTGAATGGAAATTTAGTTTATTTGAAGGAAACCAAGAAAATCCCATGCAAAAGCAAGAGAAAAGGCAAACTTGAGTTTGGATTTCCAAGCAATTTAGGTGGGTAATGTAACACCCAAATACCCCCTAAGAGGATACATGGATGCCACCCAAGACAGGACAAACAAAATCAAACATTACACACATGCATTGTTTTAAAATCTGAGT
>JAOSBP010000005.1:14771943-14786249 GCA_027563825.1 Erythroxylum mucronatum
AATCGATTTTGCTTTGTATTAAATTAAAGGATTAGTAAGATATTGTGCAAATTGATGGATATGATTTTTGATTGTAAAGAATCAAATGAATTAAGATATTGGTTGAGGATGAATTCCAAATTGAGCAATTGATGATTACGATTAGAATTTGAAGAAATAAACGAATCGATGTTATGGAATGCATGATTTCAAAATGGGAAATTGAAATGACTTTGAATGATGTGTAAAAAGAATATTAATGATTAAAAAAATAAAGCAATATTAGTTAAGATATGATTCGTTGATCGATAGGTTGGGTTCCGGAAACGGGTCCTAACAAAAAGTATCATATTAGACTCATATTAGTAAACATTTAGTATTCTTGTGAGACAAAAAGGAAAAAGACATAGGGAATTAGAGAAGATCCATCTGGGAGAGCCAAAGAATAGTCACAAGAAGAATGAAGAAACCTTGGAGTGAAAAATGAAGTTCCATTAAGATTCAAAATATTAGGATTCAAGATATATGAGAATGAGTTCTTTTTTGTATTATTTCTTGTTTATTGTTAGTTTTATTTGTTTGAGTATAAAAGAAATTGGGATATAGATTTAGATTGGATAAATCTTATAGTTATTATTTTGGCTTGATTTATTGATTTAATGAAAGACCTAAATTTTATTGTGAATATATTGTTAAATTAAAATATGCTACCATTTTGATTCAATATTAGATTTCATACATAGGGATTAAGAAATCATATTAATGAATAAAAATATGACATGAATAATAGAATTTCATGGACTCGTAAAGATAGGATCACATAAAACCTCTGAGTTAAAGTAAAATCTTTCATATGAATTCATAGACAAGTTAATGCATTCTTAGGAGTTTTGATTAGAAAGAGAATTTAATCAATCAACTTAAGGACAAGGGTTATATGTCTTACGAAAAAATACATTTGTAACTTTGGACTTTATATTAGTCCAATAAAGTGAAGTTAATCATTTAATCAATATAAATCTAAGCATGAAAGGGATTCTTATCTGGATTTTGTTTCTTTATTGCTTGCTTCAATCTTATTCATCGCTTTAGTTCTTTAGTTTAAATTAGTTTAGTTAATCTTTTTTCCTTTAATTCAATCATTTAATTTATTAGATTAAATAATAGAAAGATGAATATTACTAGTAATTGTATCAACATTCAATATTCACCTAAGCTATATAGAATGATAAATGCATTTAATTGGTGATATTTAGTGTAGTTTTAATATTATACAAATTATCATACTCAACCCTAATCATTCCTAGGTACTTATAAATTACTTCATTGTATCAAGGTCATTGACTTCAAATTTAGAACTTAGTAATTGTTTGAATTTTTAATTTATTTAGCATTGTCAACTATGATGTAATAGCCCATTCCTACACTTAGGAATTTAACTGCTATATGAAGTCATATGAGTCATGTCATAACATGAAGTGCATTTCATTTACATTCATCATATTCACATACATATATGAATTATGATTTAGTACACATTGCAAAGATAGTTTATGCACTCAATTGATTTATTCCGTGGTATGAAAGATTTTAAGAACTATGAAATAGTGACATATGACTTTAGTAATAGTGTGACACATGGCTTGATTAAATAAGTGAGAAATGGTGGCTTAATTGGGTAACAAATGGTCTAGTGATTATGAGACAAGTGGACTAATTATAGAGTGACAAATGGTAGTTAAAGGATGAGACATATGGTATGGATCTTAGCATGACAAGTTTCATGCCAAGTGTCCATATTCTCACCATACACCTACACCCACGATTTTACTCTTGAAAGACCATTGTTTTGTCTTGTTTTGGCTATATGTTTTCTTCTTCTTCTTGCCACTGACCCACACCGATAACCCTTACACTTTGAGTTTTTCCTAAATTTCTACACTTTTCTACTCGAAAATTTCTGCAGCCTTCATTTTGGGATTGAAACCCCTTTCTATTTCCATCTTGTTCTTGGAGTATCCTTACTTGTTGGAAGATTAAGTTAACTTGAAGATTAAGGTGGAATTAGGGCTAATCAAGTAAGTGATGTTTTATCTCTATGGCATGTTAAAATAGAAACATTCATGATGATTAAATTGAGATGAGTGATATATAGGGTTGATTTTGAAGTTGTTCTATAATTTGATGGAGGAATGTATAGTTTCTGTTTTATTTTTTATGCTTGAAAATAGTAGATTATATAAATGGTTTAGGTTGAGATTTGAAGTGTAAATGATGATGTAACTATGCAGAAAAATGGATGTATTGGGAGTGTTCTTGAAATTGACAAGTTAGGGTTATATGTATAAAGGTGAATGATAGTTCTGTTTTAATTATAATGCATGAAAGACTATGATTTATGAGTTATCAATTAAATGAATTTGAATTGGATTTAGGGATGAATTGATGAGGATTTGAAATATCTTTAAGGTAAAATTGATGGATTAGTATGATGGTGTTAAAATTTGGAAAAGGATTGAAGGAAAGGGATGGTGAACAGTCTGTTCACCCATTTCACGATCGTGGAAGCAGTATGAGATCCTTCCCATGATCGTGGAAAATGCCCTAGAGAAGAAAAGTTTATGTTTTATCTTTCCACAATCGTGGGAAATGCTTGGGTAGTGAAAAACATTGTTTTGTGTGATTGTTGCCAACTAAGGATAAGTTACTTTACTTTGGTGTATTTGGATTTGACTAAGGTTTGAAATGAACTTAGATGGTTGTTTGATTGATTGATTAAGGGTTTGATAAGTTTAAGTTGATAATTGATGTTAGAATTAAGGAATGGATTGATTGATATCAATGTATATGAATTTGGAAAGTATGAGTTGTTAAAGAAATAAAGGTGTTCTTATGAATGCAAATGTGATGCAAGGAATATAAGTCATGAATTAGGTACGATTGAACAAGAATTAGGAAGTTGTGTGAGTATGGAATATTAGGAAAGGATGGATAAATGTATGATTAAATGAATTTAGAGTAATCGAGATTTCTTAAGGCATTGATCTAATTGCCAATAAGTTATGCACAAGATATGACGAATGAATGAGCAAGATTTGTGAATAAGGTTACATACCCGAGATAGTCAATTGAGCATGCATTAAACATGACACATATACATGTTAGTAATGATTGAGTATCCATTTGATTAAACAAGTTAGGAATGTATACATATGTGTGTATTGCATGATATAGAAGCATAAATTGACCGATTGCATCCAAACATTGCCGGGTCTTCAAGGCAATATCTATTCTGGAGCATCTTGTGAGTCAACGTAGATGTTCTCTCACCATAATCTAGTTGCTTTGTTTAAAATTCAGTTATTGAATTGCTACTCAAGTGATTGTGATAATTCCAGACCATCAATTGTCCGAGGAGATTGATATTCGAGAATGTGTTGGAAGTATTTTGTAAATGTACGTGAATATGGAAATATGTGTTCTCAACTGAATGTTGAATGTCAGACTTAGATCCGAAGAATGTGATATATGACCGAAATATATTGAATGTGAAATAATGATTGCATCATATGTGAATTATTGCATCTCATTACATTGAATTGCATGAACAAATCAAGGAGTTGTGACAGAAGTGACCAAGTGAAACAGAGCTTAAAGCTCATAAATGTGCACAAAGAGCCGTAGGCTCAGTTATCAATGAGCCCAGTATCCATAATAGGTACGGGATAGTATATAAAATGAATCCGGTATCCACAATTGATACGAACAGTTAAATAGGCGTTCGATCACAACAATGTAAAAATAAAGTGGAGTCACATATGCATTTGCATACGCATCCTTATTTATTAAATGATTGAATGGATATACCATATTAACTAATTAAATTAACATGCCCATTGAATTGAGATGAAATATTGACTGGTTGAAATCAATGAAGTATGTGATGTGATGTGAATTATTCATTTATATGACATATTTGGTAAATTGGACTATATATGTGTTGTTGAGTAGTGCTGATATGAGTGAGCACATTAATGACAATTCACTCACTGAGTTCGCAAACTCATCAAAATTGCAATGTCATTTTTCAAGTTCAAAGGAGTTCTAACTCCTAAGTAGATCAAGTAGAAATCTAGTACTTATGTTTTGGAGCAAGAATGACTTAAAGGTCTGTCAGCTAACACTAAAGAATTTAAATAGTATATTTTGGTTTGACATCCCACTTCATGTAGAACGTCTTGCAAAGAGTAGCAAACTCTTAAATGTTGTTGGTAATGTATATATGTGGATTGTGTACTGTAATGTTATGATGTATGCTCATGTTTATAAATAAAATGGGAAGTTTTGATCTTCTCAAATACTTGTGTTATATATGATGCCTTAATAAGTGAATGTGATTGCTCTAATATGCCATTCTCATAGGGTAAATTCTCGAATAATCTATGGATGTTCAGGCATAAGCACTACGGTAGTGGTGTGTACATATGATCATGAGATCATATACATACATAATTAATATAGGTTGTCTCCTACTAATTTCATGTTTAGTGAATAAAGTATGATCTTTATATCATTGTCTATATGTAAATTAAATTAAAGTAAAGCTAAATTTCTTTAACCAAGCCCTAAGGAACTGCTTTAGTTCATAAAGAGATTCAAATATCACACGTTTTTAAACCCTGTTTCTCCACAAAAAACAAAAGTTCATATGAATCTCCTTTTCCAATTCATCATTGAGGAAAGCATTCTTGATGTTTAAATAAAACTTCCTAATCCAAATTAACAATAAAATATAGTAACATCTATATAGAATTTAATTTTTCTACAAAGGAAAAAGTACCTTCATAATATGTCATATAGGTTTTAGTAAATCCTTACGCCACTAATATGGCTTATACTTGTCAACACTCCCATATGATTTGCTTTTAATAGTAAAACCCATTTGCCACCCACCACTTTCTTATCTTTATGTAACTCAATAGTATCCCAAGTATTGTTTGTAATTGGTGCCTTCATTGCCTCATAATAGTAATTTTCCAATTTGGATCCTTAAGAACTTCTTCAATATCTCATGGAAATTCCACATTGTCATAATCTCAAATATTTTATTCAAAACTATCGATATTAAGTACATGTTCTTACCCCTTTCGAACAATAATAGGAGCATCTACATCATTTTGAACGTTTGGTTCTTCCCTTGGTGGACTAATCTCTGATTGCAGTAATTTCTAAGTATGAGAAGCATAATGTTTTTGAATTATGGAATATGCTACAATAGGTTGTTCATGTTCTATTTCTTTTCTTTAAACTATCATCTCAAGTTAATAGATAGAAATTGTTCATATTATGATTTGATGTGATGAGATAAAATTTATTGTGGGTAGTTTCTCCAACATTTTGTGGTGGTTTCATATGATTAAAACTTGGAAGAGAAATAGTGGGATCTCATTAACACTTTTCTTATGATGTTTTCCTCCGAAAGAGACAAAATGGTTAATTCTCAAGAAAGGTCATACCAAAAGAGACAAAAGCTTTTCCTAATTGGACAATAGCACTTTGGGTCCTTGTTGCTTAAGAAAGGATCCAACAAATATACACTTGGTGGCTTTTGGTATAATTTAATGATTAAAAGGATTTGTTTTGAAAATATATGTTATGTAACTAAAAAAGTTTAATGAAAGGAAATTTAGAAGGATAATACAAGTATATGTACTAGAAAGCAAGGTTAAAAGATTATGAAATTAATGACTTTGGATTTATTAAATAACTACAGTTAATATAACTTTATCCCAATATTGAATTGGTACAAAATTACAAAATATAATAGTTTCAAGGAGATGACATTTTTTCTTGTCATCAACATGATTATGTTAATGAGTACAGGTGTTAGTACTTTGGTAAAAATGCCAATGTTTACTAAGATGGTAAGTAAATTTATTCAAAAGATATAATATTCCTTATTCGAAGGATATGATAAATATTGAGAAAAAAAAATTTCTTTTAGATTCGAAGAAACTCAGTAGGCGGGTCAAGCGGGCACACCTCTATGAGGGTTCAATTGGCGCACTACCTCACAGGCGGGGCAAGCGGACACATCTCATCATCAAGGGCCCAACTAGTTCTCTACCTACAAGTAAAACTCTGACTAACTTAGGCTCTTATATGAGAGGCTAGCATAGAATCGAACCTGAAATCTAACCAAAGTCAAATCTCACTCTCAACTATTGAGCTACACTCCTTGAGGGCAATATTGAGAACATATTAAGGATAAGTTTGTGAATGTTATTAGCTTTAGAATTTTCTTTTTTGAGACAAATGCAACATACGGGAGTATGATTGGTGACCTACCATTTTGTGCTTGACAGATTTTCATTACTTGAAGGTCCTGAAATATAATAACTTGCTTTTACTTTTACTTATTGTTTCTCAGGCTCAATCGGAAACGTACATGTATAGTTGGTCAGGACAATGATTACTTGGTTTTGCACATGTAAAGTGTGATGATGTGACATTTTGAACTTTTATTTGTATTGGGGACCCAATCCAATCCTTACAGCCTCATTACTTGGTTTGCATTTTGTTGGGTGTTTCAATTAAAGCACCACATAAATACCAACCAACCAACCAACCAGCTAACCCATCTTCGCAGACCAAAGCATGTAAGTTTGCGTTACTTTGGATGCAGAAATAGCAGAATAGAACAGAAAAAGAGAGAAAAAAAAAAATGGAATACTCAGTCCCAGCAGCAACCACCACACTTACAATGCTAACCATTTCCAAAGCTCTTAACCGCCACTTCGCCTCCCGACCACACCCCTCTTACCACCTCATTTCCTCTCGCTACCCTAAACTACACCTTCCCTCTTCCTCCTCCTCCTCCTCTTCCGATTTTTCCTCTCTTAGGGGCTTGTCCGCCGTGGCGCCATTGCTCGGCCGCCGTTTGCAGTGCTTCTCCGCATCTTCAGCGGAAGCGTCGCTCGGTGGTGGAAATGACAGTGGCTTTGGACCTGGCGGCGGAGGAGGGAGCGGTGGCGGTGACGGATCTTCTGACGGTGGAGGCGCCAAGTCCAATTTGGTCTCCGGAGGGGCGGATGACTTGTCAGTTCTATCTCACGAGGTCATCGTACTCGACGTCGGCGTACGTTCTTCCTCTGCTGTTGTATCAAATTCTGAATTTCTGAGCCTACCTGTTTGCCTCCTTTTTTGTTCTTATTTGTATGTAACTATTAAGTGTCTAACGTTCATCCACCACCTTGAAATTCTAAATGTTTTTTTTTCTGGCTATGATTTTAGGGAATGACATGCGGGGGATGCGCTGCCAGTGTCAAGAGAATACTGGAAAGTCAAGTAAATGATCTGGTTCTTTCTTCTTTAACTTTTTGTTTTGGTTACCCTAAAGGAGTGTGTTAACGTCAATGCAGTTTATCACATTTTCTTGCACATGGGAATAGGGAATTAGGTAGATTTTTCTTTTTCATCGTTGAATTGGGTTGTTTAAAATCAGTTTATGTTGTTTTAAGCATGTCTGGTTGCTTACTGAGTGGTTTCTGCTAACAAAAGATCTTTAACTTTCTTGGGTCTTATCTCTAGAAGATTGGATTGCCTATGCTGGTCGACCGGTAGAAGTCAAATTAGAAATATGATCGTTCTTATGAGCAGGAATTTTATACTGAGGAAAGTTGATCATAGTTGCCGGATGTGCAGAGACATTTTATTCAAAGATTCTATATGATTCTGGTGCCAATAGGTCTTTCTCTTGTAGGGTTTGTTTTCAGGATATGTTGTATGAAAAAGCTCATGCATATTTCACTAATTTTCAAGATGTTAGGCGAATTGAGCTGTTCCAGCTTTTAGTTCTGATGAGTCAGAAAAGGACTACTGAATGTTCTTCTTTCTTTTTTGTGAATATCTTGTTCTAGCGCTTCAGATTTATTTCTGGATTCTTAGTGAATGTTGTTTGTTCTTTGGTTAACATAATCATGAACAGCCACAAGTGTCTTCTGCCAGTGTCAATCTCACTACTGAGACTGCAATAGTGTGGCCCATAACTGAAGCCAAAGTTGCACCAAACTGGCAAAAACAGTTAGGAGAGTCACTTGCAAGGCATCTAACAAATTGTGGATTCAAGTCTAACCTTCGAGGTAAGAACATTGACAATACTTGGTTGTCATAAGCATTTTTGCAACTGTTGTCCACCTCAAGATGCATATATTTTGTCTCATACATGCATGATGATTGTTAGAAGTAGGTTACTCAAAATTAGTCAGTGCTAAGGGATACTTCACATCTTAGCAGATGTTTTTGAGACTCAAATACTGGTATTATTGTTCATTGTAATATTAACAACTTTGGTGTCATCAAAGTGCGTAACATGTGCAAGAGAAGCAACTTAGTACAAAAAGAAAAGAAACTTTTGGCAAAAAATGCGAGGAGAAAAGTACATACTAACTAAATCCTTTCATGTAGAACGATAAGATGTATTGAAATAAATATTTGAACCTTGCGTCAAGGATCTTACTTTTAAAGCATAGTGGTAAAGTTATGTGAGCTATGAAGAAGCATATCTGTTGTTAAACTTGCAGATTAGATGATTTTTCACTTACATGCAGCAATAAATAGTAAATTTGTTTACAAGCTCATCACTTGAGAAAAAATAAATGAACAGGTGCAATGCCAAGTGCAATAAAAGGTAGAAAAATAGCTACAATGAAAAATTTAAGTGGTTGTTAATGGATTTGAGTATGCCTATGTGTATGGCATGTACCTTTGGATAGAGTCATCTGCTTCATGATCTTTTGCTTTGAAGCATTACATTTGATTTAGATCTTTGGACATTTTTATATAACGAGTATTATGGATTGGTGTTGATATTTGACTCAGTGGTGAAAATGCTAGTAATGATTGCCATGTGGCTATAGGTCTCTCATTGGTCCCCATAATTGTAGAACATTTTCTTGGGCTGTGGTAATCTAGTAAGAGTTTTGTTGGTGCTATGTGTGAGATTTAGTTGTTATGAACATGCTTGGATTGGAAAAGATATGTGGACTACAGTCTGTATTGGTGGAGTCTTTGGATTGAAAATTGATTATGGTGGAATGCGTGTTGATGGATTTACCAATCACATAAGGGCAGTTGGTGACTGACAGGTTTGTTTGGGCCCCTAAAATTTTTCTGGATCTTAATTTGTGGGACATGATGGATATGTGCAGGGGGGTGTTCATGGGATTGATAATACAACAAATAATTTTTGTATACCTTTACCTTTGTGCCATATGCCATTCGAAATCTTGCAGCTATCTAGTGCTTTCTGTTGGTGCAAAGCCATCGATATTGGGTTGCCTATTGCTTCGTGTGTGCAGCATATATGTTAGTATTGGTTAATCCCTTGAAAATTCCAGTTTCTTGAACCACACTATAGGGCAAGGCAGTGCTCGATAACTTTGTTGCTAGAGAAATGCGATATTCAATGGCATTTTGGCAGCAAACCAACCATGAATCCTATGTCCCTACTTTGTAATCTCAGTTTAAAATTTTCATTCTTCTCTTGATCCACTTTTAGATTCATCCATTATTACAAACACCAATAATGCATCACCATAAACTCTAATACACTCTCTTCCCTCTTCATCTCTCTCTGTAAGCATGATGTAGGACAGAGAAAGGAGTACTAGGCTGTTGAAATTTTAAAGATGTAGGACAGATGAAGGAGAACCAGCTGATTAAATTTTAGATAAGGACTGGTAACTTTTAAAAGAATAAATAGAGGGATAACTCTAAGAATTGGTTTTAGGATTCACTCCTAATTATCCAATAATCACTTTTGGAGAAACTAGGGTTTAACGAGCTATTCTAATCTAACTTTAATCGGTCTTGTCTTCTCCTAACTGAAATCAGACTTCAACTCTACAATATTAACTTGATCTAATCTACTATAAACGAAAAAAAATTGAGGAAAAAGAAATCTGCATAAAATAGATGTTGTATGGAAAATGAAAATTGAGTAATCTTCATCAGAAAGCCTTGATTTGTCATAACTAAAAAGCACATTGATGAAATATGTTAGATTTTCTGGGCGTCCCCTTCTTGTGGATAACTTAGAAAATCAACCTTGAACTTTCCCCTTCTGTCCATCATACATACCCATCGTAAAAAGCCTTCAACTATTACCGTTTTAGGACTTTTGCTCTAATGATATGCTTATATACCGATTCATCTTATTTTCAGACAGAATGGTAATTTGCGTTGGTAACTGTGGGAGACTTGTTGAATGCTAAGCCACTGGATTAGCAATTATGCTATTCTCCACTAGGCATGATGTTGCCTAATATGTAAATGTATCTATTGATTTACACTTCCATGAGTGTTCCTTCAATTACAAGTTATTAAGTATTTAGTTCCTAAAAATTTAAACCAGAGTAGGTGTTAAGATATATTCAGGATGCCTTTCTGTATTCATGTGGAGTTTGGTGGGGTAGTGGCAGGTCAAGAAGCTACTGAAGGAGATGTTTGACCTTAGAAAGTTTTGGGAGAAGCAATTGTGATATTTTTGCGGTACGTCCCTGCTTCATTGAATTTTGATATCATAATAACTTATTACATAAGCAGAATCATGAAAATATCATCTCCACTATATAGGCATGAAGGAATGGTTGAAAAGTTATTAACAAAATGAATTCCGCCTTCAATAGGTGAGCCTCAGCAGCTACTTGTGGATTGAGTTGAAGAGAAGTTTCTGAACCAAGGAAGATTCAAGTTGAGGAGCTTTTTGTTGTACAATCATAGTTTACAGATTATTGGAGAGCTCCAGGATAATTCTTAGCGAAGAAATAAATATCTAGATGTAGCGAGTCAGCAATGGCAATGTTGATGTATTAATTTTTACAGTTTTCCCAGGTGTAGGGGAAGGTCCAGTACTTGTAGTCCTTTCCTTTTAGGTTCTTGCAAAGGCCTTGTATCATGCAAAGCACCATATTTGCGCTTTAAAGCGTTATGTATCTTGAAATAATGCTGTTAATTTTGTATAACTTGCTTTCTAATGTTTCAAAGCTGTTCTCTGACTATACTGACTGCCAGCAATTATAGAGCCTCCTTTTGTCATATATGTTAATGTTTCTTTTCAATTGGCAGTATTTTATCTGTTATCCTCCTTTGTGGCTTTTCTTTTTGGGAAATGGGATGACAGTTCCATCAAAATTATGCCTCTTCAAACAAAATAAAGGTGAATAAGCCAGAAACTTGGACCAGATAGTTACCTTTTGGCTTAAGCTGCTAATATGTGGTACTTCTATGTGTGCCCTTGATCATTGCATGTTTAAGTTGGTTCTTCCATTGCCTTTCTAAGTAATTATGTAATAGAACTGCTATATTTATGGAGTTCTTTCCTTTGTTTCTACTTTCCAAATTTATTGTCAACACTAGTATTTTAGTACCATCAGAATGACTATGCCAGAAATTTGTTCAACTTGCATTGTCTTATTGAACAATGTAAACAAGGTTTTGAACGTTAGATCTCATTTTTATGTCACTTTATGGACAATTTGTAATTTAAGCATAATTTGATGTTGATGGTGTGAGAAAGTGCTTAGCAGGAGTCCGAGTTGATACATATACTCACAACTTAGTTATTGGGAGCTTCTAATGCAAGTAAATAGAGTGACACTTGAAAGACCTATAACAATTTCTTTAAAGGCCACAGCGTTGGTGTTTGTAGAACTAATATTACAATCTATATCTGTAATTTCTTCAGTGAGAAACCCAAAATATTGTAGCTTCTGAGGTGAATAGCTTGATTGTATACACATGTCAAGAGCTTGAGTGTGGTAAAACTTCCGTTATCTGGATCTTTCGGTTCTTCAGGCTGTGACTTATAGGTAGTAGATTTTTCTGGTTGTCAGTTGTAATGGTGGAATTTTAATCCTTCAGGTAAATTCTTGAGTTTGAGATTTAGAAGTGACGAGATGAATCACCTGCAAGAAAACCCCTGCATTCTTGAAAGCGCTATAGAATACGAGTTAGTAAATATTAGGCATAATTGTCCTTAGGTCACGCAATTTTTTCAATATACTGGGAAAAGCTATTTTTGTTCATGCATCTTTATCTTGATTTTTTTTTTGTGATGGATGGAAGAACTATCTGAACGGTTTTGAACTAAACTTTCTATTCTTTGCTATGGTAATCTCATGTTACATGCTAGACTCCTCATACTTTTGCATTTTCAATGTGGTTTTGGTCATGTGCAATTTGATTATTTGCATAGGCAACATTTAGAGGTGATGTAATATGCATTTTTTCAGTTAAATTTGACCATGAGAGAGAGAGAGAGAGAGAGAGGAAGTAAGAGAGTGGGAAAGAGGCAGAGTGGGAGAGAGATAGATGGGGCATGATTGCTCTTTTAGGACTCTTCTTCCTCGGAGGTAAAGTTTGACCTCCTACATTGTAATATGGTGTATAGTAAGAGTTCTTGTGTTTGGTATGTTGTTTTTTCTTCTATTGGATACTTTTTGAGTAACTTATGTGCACTATAGGTTAATGTTTGTGCTAAACTTCTTTCCACTTTGGCATAAGATGGAATATCTTTCAGTTTGCTATTCATTCAGAAAAAACTCTATTATCTGATGTTTGTTTTGTGTTCCCAATTGCAACTCCTTACATTTTATAATATTGCTACTACATAAATCCACCTTACCCAAAAATATTTAAGCATTCTTACAGCTCTTGGCAAAGAGGTGCAATTATTTTCATCAGTCTATTTTCTTGGCTACATGTGTGTTGATTTTATTTTGTTCTTGATTGTTTAACATGTTTTTACGCATACTATAGTCCTTGTAATATCGACACTAGTTAGATTCATTCTTAAGTGCAGATGGAGGAAGAGAAAAGTTTTTTCAAGTTTTTGAAAGGAAGATGGAGGAGAAGCATAATCGTCTAAAAGAAAGTGGTACATATCTCATTACATTGTCATTTATGTGAAAGTTATTTCCCTTTCCAATTTACTGATATTGCAGCTACCACTCTAGTCATATAGGTTGAGCTTTATGATATATCAAAATTTAACGCAAAATGCATGTATTATGTAGGTCGTGAGCTTGCTGTCTCTTGGGCTCTATGTGCTGTGTGTCTTTTTGGCCATCTTTCTCATATTTTGGGTGCAAGGGCTTCATGGATCCATATCTTGCACTCCACAGGATTCCATCTGTCCTTGTCTCTGTTCACATTGCTTGGTCCTGGACGTCAACTTATCCTTGATGGTGTTAAAAACCTTTTCAAGGGAGCTCCAAACATGAATACTTTGGTTGGTCTTGGGGCTTTATCATCTTTTGCTGTTAGTTCTTTAGCTGTATTAGTACCAAAGCTTGTAAGTTCCTCTACCTTTACCTTGCATTGCTTTAGTATCATTTCTAGTCTTCTGTCAATACAGAACAGATGAACTATCGTCTGCACTTTTTTTTTAAAAAAAAATTAAAGCTTATAATTCAATTTGACCTTTTCCAATAGTGCCCAACTATTAGCCTTCATCCAAAAATAACACTAAGGGGGCGGATGGTTCACATGAGGTAATAATAGTAATAAGAATGAGAATGGATATAATCATTATAATTATGATGATTGGTGAGAACAAAGGAATAATTACCATTATTATTGATAATGATTGGTTTGTTGAAAATCTTGAGAAATATATTCTAATTTTAATATATTCTAATTAATTATATTTAATTAATTATATTGTTTTACTGAAAAAGAATAAATAAAATTTTGTTTTACATCAAATTTTAATATATTCTAATTAATTATATTTAATTTTAATATATTCTGATTAATTATATTGTTTTGCTCAAAAAGGAAAAAAAAGTTAAAATTTTATATGAAATTTTTATATATTCTAATTAAATATATTTAATTTTAATATATTATAATTATTTATATTTAATTAATTATACTGTTTTGCTAAAAATAAAAAATAATTAAAATTTTATTTTGTATCAAATTTTAATATATTCTAATTAATAATATCTAATTAATTATATTGTTTTGCTAAAAAAGGGAAAAGAAAAAAATTTAAATTTTTGTATCAAAATTTAATATATTCTAATTAATTATATTTAATTTTAATATATTCTAATTAATTATATATAATTAAATCTATTTAATTAAATATATTTAAAATATATTAAATTTTAATTAGTTATATTTAATATATTCTAATTAATAAAGGATTGAATCCATAAGGATATATTATATCCATTAGGATATGGATTTGTTATAGTTCCTATATCGATTAGGATTTGTTTCTGTTTTATTTTATTTTAAGTTTCCTAGTTAGGAAGGTT
>JAOSBP010000005.1:14786349-14808874 GCA_027563825.1 Erythroxylum mucronatum
AGGATCTGTCACAGGATCAAACCCCGTTTAGGAAAGATGAGTATGAGAGAGTGAAGCTTTGTGGGGCTAGAGTTCTGAGTGTTGATCAAGTGGAAGGACTTAAGGACCCGGATATACAAATGTGGGGAGATGAGGAGAGTCAGGGTGGGGACCCTCCGAGGTTGTGGGTGCAAAATGCAATGTATCCAGGGACTGCATTTACAAGGAGTGTCGGGGATAGTACAGCCGAAAGAATTGGAGTTGTTGCTGCTCCAGAGGTGTCCATGGTTCAACTCACGCCTAATCACTTGTTCTTTGTTGTTGCAAGTGATGGAGTTTTTGAGTTCCTCTCAAGTCAAGTTGTTGTTGATATGGTATGCCATTGTGACCTTCACATGTTTCACATATGTTGGCATGTTGCTTTATCATCACTTGTTCATTCTAAAATATATGTTGATAGAACAATATCATCTATCCTTCCTGATATTACCAGAGAGTATATATGGAAATCAGTATGTGCTTGTATATGGTTCTAAAAGTTATGAATTATTAACTTCATTTCTGCATGTTTTACTGGGCTCTTACAATTTATGTTTCAACGGGTTAATTTATGAAGATAATCTTGTAAGGATACCCTGCCTTATTAAATAGTTTTCAGATAGATTCTCTTTTATCCTGTGATTTTCTATTTGGCAGATATGCTTTCATATTATCAAATGATCTTTGGAAGTGAAATGCTGGTGGCAATCTTGATAAGCTAACCTAATTTATCTTGTTAAATCTATCTGGTTACCAAAAGAGTGTACATCTCCTTGTTAATGCAACGATTATTTTATAACATAGGAATTCATCACTTAGAGATGTGAGAGTCATCATTGATGAGCTTCCAGAGCAAACAGGTCATGGACGTAGTATTGCACTTTGTACATATTCCTTGCCACTTTCTGCCAATTGTCCCAATGTCCTTTGAATTGGTAATTAAGTTTTGGAATATACTTATTTGAATTTAAAAATTGATAGGTAAAGGAGAATAATTTAAGAGTGGATGGAAGTTCCATTGAGAAATGAGATTAAGAGTCAATGGATCTGTCAGATTTTGAGAATGAAAATTTTCTTGATTTTATTGAAATTCTTGCAGAGTAAGCATATCTCATCTTTTGTATCTTTGTCAACTCTGATTTTTCTTTTTCCTAGTAACAAATTTACTGAATTTTTCGCAACACAGGTGGCAAGATATAAAGATCCTCGTGATGCTTGTGCTGCTATTGCTGGAGAATCGTACAAACTGTGGCTAGAACATGAAAATCGGACTGATGATATTACGATGATTATTGTCCACATTAAAGACTTATGTGATGTAAGTAGGATTTAGATCTTCCAATGGCTACTGTTGTTGTATTTCTCTGGCTTTCTAATGCTTTGTTGTCTTATTCTTCATTAGCTTGTTTATTGGTAGTGTTGTTACCTGTGAGAATTTGAGTTTAGTTGAGAAGCTAGATTTCTCATAATTGTATGATTTTGATTTTGATTAATGCAGTCAGGTCCCGGTGCTGCTGACAGGGTTACTGCTGGCAATAGTAATCCAGCAACTTCCAGAACAGAAAAAGGAACTTCTGACATGTCCTCTGCATCTGGATCAGAAATGTTTAGATCAATTAGAAGTGAGTTATCAGAAACACCAGTTTCAGTGATTCGAAGCCCGGCCATTGTGGTTCCATCTCCTCATCAGACGCCCTTGGAATTGGTTAGCCTGCATTCACTTAATTGACTTAGCTTTGCCTTTTCCTTTTCATTTACTTCTTTAGTCCAATCAAATGGGTTAACTGGAAGTGGCCTCAACTCCTCTTCTGCTTCTGCTGTTTGCATTTAAGCTTTTTTATTCTTTTGCAAGTCTTGATTATAATAACTCAACCATCTTCCTTGTGTCAGGATGGGGGTTAATGCCCTACTACTTTATCTGGAGGCAACAATTACAAGATTTATTTGCGCAAGGATGTCTATTCTCGATTTCTAACTTGTAAACACTAACTACACGATGGCTTCAAGAGAACATAATACCCCTTTCTGCTGTAAACCTTGGCCCAGCTAATCTGAATGTAAAGGACTTTGAATTGAAATTAGAATGATTTCTGGATGTTGCGAAGGATGGTCCTGGTTTTTGTGAAAACATCTTCTCTTCATTTTTTATGCTATTGTGAAAGCAGAAACTTCGTGAGGTATGCAGCTTTGCTCTCGACTTTACAATCTCAAATATTAGATCTGAGAAGATTAGACTAAGTGTTTACAGATTTAGTAATTGGTTTTCTTTGATCTACATATCTGATGAGTCTGGTAGTCTGGTTTTCTAATCCTTAATGTTTAAGCATAGGATATGACTTTCTCATGCTCATGTCCACATTGCTAATGAAGAATGCCCACATTGCTAATGATCCTCATGTCCTGGCCTTTTGGAGCCTGAGGAATAGATGGTATTATCTTCGTTCATTACATTTCCTCTTTGTATAATGGATATTATCTCATGAAGGAGGTAGTTCCTGCTTGGAAGTGTTTCTGGGAATTGTTGAACAGGGTTACTGTGTTAGTGTTTCCAAGTTAGGATTGGAGAAGCTGACAGGAATTGTGTTTGCCATTGATACATCCATTCCTGGATCTTAGGCAACTTTATTTGGTAACTTGGCTTGATTCAGCTACATCTTATAGCTACACGGTAGATGTAAGAGTTGAAAGAAAGAAAGAAAAAGATAAAAATGTGATTGGAAGACCTCATATCTTAAAATTATAATTGGTCCTTCGTACTAGATTTCATTTTGAATCATCACAATCTATCTTGAATTCTAGGTATTAGTAGTTTTAAAGATAAAAACTTCAACTTTTCTTAACATGTATAATAATGGAAATTGACACTCATTCAAAATAGTATTTACGTATATACTGGAGAACTCAAATAATACATTTTCAGTAATATCGACTATAAAATAAACATCAGACCGAACTAAATGTTTTCTTTACTCCTTCAAAGCTATGATCTCATCGACATGTATCAATTTTATACATGGTCTAGTGTACAAAGATTGGCAAGCAGTATCAGGACATCAGTAATTTATACATTGCTTACTAATAAAACTGGCACATAACCCTTGAAGGCCTAACATAAACATAGAGGGTACAAAACTATTCCTGCTTGTTAGAAATAAATAGAAAGCTTTTGCTGTATCGAGTTTTGCAATATATTACATTGCTCCAAAAGCTTGCTTAAGTTGTCAGCTTCTGTGGTTGCCTTCCCAGAAACAGTGATTTCAGTACAAGGTGTGTTCAATGCCTCAGTTAAGCAATCAAATTTACCTGCCACAGCAAAACAAGTTGGTGCAGAAGTCCATTTATCCTCCTCCATGCCATTTGCATTAGCATAAACCTCAACATCGCCATTTGAGACAGTGCTCAGTACAGGTTGAAAAGCTTCTAAATCAAATTGAATCTTTTCTCTTACACGAGGGATGGTAATACTTGCATTGATTACCTCATCCAAAGAAGGTTGAACTAAATATGAAGTAGATGAACATCCTTCAAGCACTGAACTGTCAAGAATTGGCAAATTTGGTTCGGCATGATACGTCTTTAAAACATAGGCTGTAGAAAAGGGTCCATTGGATAGGTTTGACAAACGCCAATTGAATATCCGCCTAAAAATCAAAACCCACTTTGGCACTATATAGTAGGTAGTGTCTCGGAGCTCAAGTCGAACACTTCTTTGAAGCATTAGATGTGCCTCAGTTTTTGCAAGTGGAAGTCCCATTATGCCGCTTGACTGAGTCAGATACGTGACCAAGCTGTCCTCTAGTACTAATACTTGTGCTTCAATTTCATTGTCCAGAATGGCCCTTTTATGTAGCCATGACGTAGTATCAGCAAAAGTAGGGAGTTTACAGTTGTTTAATGCACATAAAAGTGGTTCAATGCTTGCAGATGAGCTCCATCCTATATGTGGCAAGCACCAGTTCAACTCCATATGGTCTTGATAAAGATCATCTAACAAAGCGATCTCAGGACAAGGCCAACCAGTTGAATATGAATTGCTAGCAGCAGACATTTTGTCCATGGACCAATTTAGGGCTTCATTGAAGGCTGTAACACAATGGTCTGGGCCAACTTCATAGACACTCGTCTTTTCAAGGACATCCAGGGAAGGATTCAAGTGACTAAGAATCAGTTCACGGATCCTTATGCACTGCAGATCAGGTTGAATGGGTGACTCACTCGCCAACCACTGTAGCCCTTCCCTTAATTTCTTGTCACTGAAGAATCTATCAGAGGATTCGATTTGACTGTCTTCAAGAAGAAAAACAATAGAAAAGCTACTTACCCGTGATTGGTCAATGTAATGGAGGCCCAATTCTCTCACTATAATGGAGGAAGAATCAGAAATCTCCTTATAATATGAACAACTCAAGACCAAAAGGGGTAAAGCAGAACCAGAAGGAATGGACATGATCAGGTTATAAAGCTGATTTCTCTGAAGATCCCATGGAGTAGTTTCAGCCACCAGGAACAAAATTGCACTTGCTCCAGACGCTGATTCATTGAGATTATCATATTTGACATCCTTAACCACTGACAAGCAGCAGTTAAGGTGATCATCAGATTGGCAAAGAACCTTTTTCCTCCATATTGATAGGCCAGGAGAGGATATTAGTAGATCATTGTTGTCATCACAATCATCTTCTCTGGTTGGTATCAGCTTTGAAGACAACCATGTGCCTGCAGCCCCATGCAAAGCCCCATTTGTCTGGCCCACTTCCTCTCCTTTTAGGGAATTGATTTGAGTAAAAAGAATAAGTTTCCAGCATAGACATCTAGCATCAGGGTTTCTTCTGCCAAGTATATCCACAACCGCATCTGAGACATTTAGCCTTGACCATGACCTTTCATGCTTCTCATATCTTTCCCTCATTGCAGAATCAATATCAAACTTGCTGGGGGTCCTTAAATGCTGAAGTGAAACAAAAAAGGGATCAAAAGTTATTCTTTGCTAGGGGCTAAAACGAATTAGTAGAAATAATTGGTGGATAATCTTTACCAAGTAATGACTAAATGAAAAGTCATACAAAAGGCGACTTGGAATGCAAACTGATTTGTTCAATTGAAAAGCTTACATCTGTGGTCTGTTGGATTGGTGGTCCTAGGGATAATGTACTCCGTGCAGCACTGGCAGCTATCTGCCTTTGCTCCCGTAGTTGCCTTCTTTTTGAAGAATGCCGCCTCCATAACCTAATAGAAAAGTTGTGAGTAAAGAATAGATAACAACCTGCGGCTAAATAACCAGAACAGTCAACAAACCTTATGATCAACTTGAGTTTTGCCCGACCAACTTCTTCATTTTGAAGATATTCCATCTCCTCTCTTAAATTTTCTTGACGAATATTAGAAGTACTATCATTTTTTGATTTAATAGTAATATGTGAGTTCAAGTTCTCCATAAGGTGCCCACTTGGGATTCTCCCCAGCAAAGCTGATCTAGAAACTAGTGGCATACTTGGTTTCTCTTGCAAACTTGATGTAGACACTTGTGTCATAGTTGGTCTCTCTTGCAAACCTTGTGTAAATACTTGTGTCTCACTTTCTGTAGCAGAGAGCATCTTTCTCTTGGTAGGGATTTTTGATGGAATGTCATGGGTTTGTTGATCCAAATCTCTATGTGCAACTGGCTGGGATTTGGAGGAACTGTGAACTGAAGAGAAGCGCCAAGGAGAACTGTTCATATTTTGGTGTTCATTTAGTCTCTGTTGGTCATGTATGGATCTTTGAAATATTGGTTTCACGCTTGCATTTGGAGTTGAAACAGCTTCAAAGTCAGGCATTTCTTGATCAATTTCATGTACAGGGCTCTTTCCATGCACGGCAGAAGAAGGGACAATTTTCCCCTCAGGCCTGCGGATTTTAGGCAGCTGAATCTCTTTGGTTGATGTGGCCGGTAAAGGTACAACCTGAGGTGTTGGGAAGACATCCTCAACTATCCTTCTAGATCTTTTCAACTGAACAAGTTTTGAACAATTTGTAGGGTAATCCTTCTCAGTGTTGACAATCTGGCCCTCCTTAACCATATATGGCTCTTCAAATTCCTTGATTAAAAAGCCATGGTAGTCTAACAGGCTTTCTATGTCTTCTCCCTGATTTGTGATTGCAAACAAATGTAAGAAAGTGTTGGAAAATTCTTGTCCCAAGTAACTAAACATTTTCCTTAAAAACTACCTCCATTGCAATCCATTTCGAAAGATGGGCAACAGGGAGACCTTGATTATTTTGCAGACCAGCGTGCAAAGAAGAAAGAGCCTGTGTGCGTAACTGATGAAAAGAACATCACAGAATAGGCAACATCACTGTTGAATCTTGTTCAAGTAGCATTATAAATCAAACCACCAACGAAAGTTGGACATACCTTTGCAAAGTGGGCATGCATTAAGCATGCTTGTAGATAACTTGCCTTCCTTGCAAGCCGGAAGAAGGCTATAAAATTACCTGTTCTGCAAGCCCTGGTAGAGCCAGCCATTTCACTTGTCAGGCCAAGTTTAAAACTTCAAGTGATAATACATTACATTGAAGTCTCTACCTTGCTACATCACGGGCAAACAGAATCTCTGGTGTTTGTCTTATCTCCGGTGTCATCTTAGCAAGATCAAGTGAGAGCTCTGCAGGTTCAACCTAGCAGAAATTGCTAATTTACATTGAAGGAATGGAGTGAAAAAAATATAAAATAAGCTACATGCAGATTGCTCACTTTATATCCAGGATGCTTGTCTAGTTTGAGAAGTGCATAGTATCCTCGAAATTCTTTTTCTGTTTGCACATTAATTCCTTTCTTCCTGTGGTCATCATACATCTGAAACAGTTCAACTGAAGTTTTATTCATTTGTTCAATGTTCAGGTGAGCATCAAATCCTTCTGAAAACCCCTCTCCTTTTGTGTATTCACAGAGCTCGTGCATGGCCATGATATGAAGCCTAATCTGGCATCCACAGGAACCAATACCACCATTTAGTCTTAAATGCAATACGCTAAACTTTAGACAACATATCAAACTAATTCATAGCATCCAACACACACGTCTAACTTAAGCACATATAATGATGGACCTAAAAAGGCTATCAATAGTTTAAAGTAACAAGTATGAGTTCCAAGTTGTCAGAAAACTAAGTTGAGCTATTGCTGGTTGCAAAAAGCAATGCACAAGAGATCCAAATGTATACTCTCAAAAAGACAACACTCAAACAGATCTGATAAGTACTGAGGAAGGTTTACTAGACTGGACATGCAAATGTTGACTCTCAAGCACAACAGAACAACAATCCTTGGGCAAGGAGTCATCACCACTGTAAAGGAGATGATATCTCACTTTGGTAAAATGTCATTAATGGGACACAATGCACATGCAAGTAGAAATATGAAGAAGCCTACTGCTGATCTCCAACCAAGCACAATACTTCAATAACTATATGACGTTATACAACCAAATCAACATATATGATTAATGCATGAAAGAAACAAAGCAATAAATAGAAACCATTTGCTCCAACATAGTTATTGCCTCCAGGTTGAAAATGTGCTGCATCCTCAAGTCCATTCTGATTGCTCTCATCCTATCCCATAAGAAGTTGTACAAAGAAAGAAACTTGTCATCATAAGGTCGATCTAGCAAATTGAGCAGATAATCAATAGTCTTCTGTAGGATTGGCATCGGACGTATAAGGTTTGCTTCTCTCTCTGCTGTCCTATTATACTGAGATGCATAGGTAAGAGAGAATTTTGTTATGCCTTTTAATGAATTCCAATAAAACAGACGACAATCATCTCATAAGTTGGAATGATTAGGCCACCTAAAACAGTACCTTCTTAACAGCAAGAGACTTATCAGTTTGATTTCTATCTCCATCAACACGTTCAAAATGATCAAGATCACCTTTTCTTTCTCTTTCCAGCCTCTCTGACTCTGAAAGATGAAGGAAAATTCTACATCAAATAAAGAATTTCAATCTTTTCTACATTTCTTGGCAAAGCAGTGACATCATTTCAATAGAAATTATAACAGACTGGACAAATCTGAAGGATAAGGTATGTCTCCAATTCTTTCATAGTTTCATACTCAGGGAAATAATCACCAAGAAATGATGCCTAACATCTATCTACACTCAGTTGAAGTCAAGTTACAACAAAATGACTCTTATATTAAGCAGATAGAGAAATACCAGGACACATGTCCGGACACAACCCAATGATAATATTAGGTGTTTCCTGGACATCAGCATCAGACAAATTAAAGTTACTCATGGAAACCCCTGCTGGTTCTGCGGGGCAATACTCATTGTAATTTTGAATTTTCACCATAGACTGCTCTAGCCTGCTTGTAGAAGCTATGGGGTCTTCTATATCTGCACCAATTTCAAAATCTTCACTAAGCTCTTTCTTGAAGCGTGCCAACCTCTTTGCCTTGGCTTCTATATCTCTGCAATGGGTTAATCAAATTAGTGACAAATACACAATACATGTTAGTTCTAGAAATCAACAACGTGCACCAAAATGGTTTACCGATCGCTGCCATCTTGAATGGAGTTAGAAGCCCTCTGAAAACCTTTATCAGTGATAGATGGTGGAGATCTTGTTCTTTTTTGAACAGTTAGGCCAGTGGTCCTGGTAGAAACAGCTTCAGAAGTATTGTCTTTTGCAGAGGTTGCACGCCTCTGAGGAATTTGAGAATGATAGGCACTGCTCGGAGCATTGGAGGTAATGTAAGACCTAGTAGAAGATGTTGAGGGCCTGGAAAATAAAGCAGAGACAGTTCATTTATTCATAAAGAAGTGAAAATATAACTCATGATAAGTTACTACTACAGCTACTTCGTGTTTGAACATGACAAAGATAGTTAGAGTGAAGATGAGTTTTTTTATTAAAAGAATATGCTAATATGTCTTCCAATTACCTTATAGATTTTTGGGAAGATTGAGCATCCTTCAAAAAAGTTTCATTGACAAGTGGAATAGGTGGTGACCTAGTCCACTTTTGGGCATGACCATCTCCAAATTCATTCCTATAACCTTTTCCAGAATGAAAAGACTCTCCAGGTTCACGACTTGGCAAATTGGGGGAAGTTCCCAGCATCTTTGGTCGATTTTCCAGGGTACTTGAAAGAGCAGGCCTGTGTGAAAACAAAAAGATTACCACAAGAAGATCACTGGAGAAGAGATTGCAGGAATGAAAATGATGATACAAAGGCAGCTTTCTCACAATTAGATGCAAAATGAACTACAGAATATATAAAAATTTTGGATATTGGTGATCAATTAATCACACAGATCAAACAACTTAGCAGTTAATAAAGACAAAAAGTACATTTACTAATAAAGGATTGAATCCATAAGGATATATTATATCCATTAGGATAAGGATTTGTTATAGTTCCTATATCGATTAGGATTTGTTTCTGTTTTATTTTATTTTAAGTTTCCTAGTTAGGAAGGTTTCTTGTCCAGCAAGAAAAGAAATAAGTTAGCTTTAGAAAAGGATTTCAATCAATCCTTTTCCTACTAGAATTAGGACTCTTATATACTATATAAAAGGGAGGGTTAGCATATGTTTTAGGCAGCCAAAGAGTATTATTTTAATAAAGTTTCTGCAGGAAGTTTTCCTGAGAGAGAGTGTCTTCTCTTGTTTATTAAATCATAAGTTTTATGCTTAGATTTGGTTCTGAGATTAACCTAACATCTCTACCTAATTACTTCCGCTGTGTCACTAATTAATTATATTATTTTACTAAAAAAAGGAAAGAATGACTTTCATTTCTCACATATTTGGGAGGTGTGGAGTAATCCCTAAAACTCAGATATCAAAATACTGTTCATGCAATGATAATATATAAGCAACCGACATTTTTCATTCTCATACCCATTAATGTCTTCCAAACCTATGAATTAAGCACCCCGTAAATCAGCAAACTGATCCTGCTATAGGTTTAGAAAGGTGTAGTTAGCTCCTATAAATCTCCAAAATTTTCCTTTCCATTTTCTTTTTGAAATATCTAAGGATTTAGAAATTGAATTGGTGATATGTATTTTTGCTAATATTATCCTCTTATTAATCAATATTTTGGAATATGACGTGATATGTGACAGGATTGGTTGATTAGGTTAATAGAAATTTGGATAGAGGTTGACTATGGGCCACATTTGGGAATCAAAATTGAACTTTTTATGATACAAATTAAGTTATAGGCTATAAATGAATGTTCTTTCCGAGGAATGTTTTGCCTAGTTTAATCCTTCTTCTTTATACATGAATAATTTGGCATGCAAATGATTCAATGTGTTGGTGAGTTAGTTGTTGAATACATGAATTGGCCATGTGAGCAGGGATGGAAAGTGTTCTTCGAGGAGCCAATCATGTTGATAGCTTTTGTCTTGTTAGGAAGAAATCTTGAACAAAGAGCTAAGATTAAAGCAACAAGCGATATGACAGGACTTTTAGATGTTTTACCTTCAAAGGCTCGACTTGTGGTTGATACTGATGCAAAGGACCTGGGTCCAACTGTGGAAGTTCCCTGCACTAGTCTTTCTATTGGAGACCAAATTGTGGTGCTACCTGGAGTAAGGGCTCTTGCTTTATCTTTCATTCTTTCTATTATTTTGTGCCTTTCACATGTACAGCCTTTTCCTTCAACAATCATTAATTTTTAATAAGCAAAACATCTTCTGATTCTATCTTCTTCAAACTGTACAAAATCATGTAGAGAATAGCACATTAATATTAAGATCATAATGACAATAACAATGGGAATTTCCAGTGAGTATACATCCAAGTCAGCAAAATATTGTAAATTGCTTCATGATTGGATGCCCACTCACAGCATGCATTGCAGCAGGATTCAACAGTATTTTTGTGACAAATCTAGCTGCAAAACTTCTATGAGAATCGGTATCATCAGAAACTGACCTACATGAAAAATCCCCAAAAGGGGATCAAAGCTTCTAAGCAGAGGATTTTAGCCTTTGAGTGAAGGATGGATAGCTACCATATAAAGGTGACGCAAGCAGGAGAAGAAAACCAAACATACCATTATCTCAGATATATGATATTTTCTGAGCATATTAAACGAGATTTAAAAGGTAAATACGAAAAAATGAAGACAATGAAAGACCAACTATGAAAGGTGCTTACAGACTTGAAGAAAAACCACCAAACAGGAAAATAGGGAAAGCAAAATAGTCTAAGAGTTTCTTTTAGTGGTTCTTACCACTATCCCCAAGCTCACCTGTGAAGAGGCTATTCAAAAATAAGAAACCAGGTGGGAAAGAACTCTAGTTAGAAAAACATATGAAAGAGAAGGGGATAAGGGTTACCGGAGATTCTCTCTCTAGAGTAGTGGATGTTTAGAGTGTATGAACTTCAAAGTTGGAATGTCTACTTTGTCATTATGGCCTGAGACCTTTTCTACATTTCCTTCCCTATTTATGTTGTAAATGTTGAGATACTGATTGCTTTATTTAAAACTTTGGTTATATGAAACTTCCAACTGTTCTACAATTGTCCTAGGACCGTGTTCCAGCCGATGGAACAGTAACAGCTGGTAGAAGCACTGTAGATGAGTCAAGTTTCACAGGGGAGCCATTGCCAGTTACCAAACTCCCTGGGGTACTTTTTTTATTTTCATACGGAAATTAATAATTCTATTGAATCCAAGCTTGATTGGTTGTTTAAATATTCTCCTTTGATTTTTTTGAAGTTACTTTTATGTTGTCTAAGTTGATTTTTGTCTGTTGCAGAGTGAAGTTGCAGCTGGAAGTATAAACCTTAATGGAACTCTTACAGTTGAAGTACGGAGAGCGGGTGGAGAGACTGCCATTGGCGACATTGTTCGGTTGGTAGAAGAAGCCCAGAGCAGGGAAGCTCCTGTGCAACGTTTAGCTGACAAGGTTCCTTCCTGATATCTTTCACTACTACTATTAATGTGCTAGGGTGTTACTTGTCTGGTATGATGTTTCCCTTTTCTTTTCCTAGTGAAAGAAAATAGCATTTAATTTTGTACATACTGGACCATTGCTCAGCAGAAGGCTGGTTTCTTCTTATAATTAAGGATAACATTTCTGATATAATGACGGAAAACATGAATGATGATTGTTTAGAGTAGGACCATTACACAATTCCTTCTTAGCATTAAAAACCCGTGAGGCCACCATTTGACCATATCATTGCAGCAGCCTAAAGTAATCATCTCCTTCAAGTCCAAGGTTATGTTTACACTTAGACATGTTAAACAAAGAAAGCATCTGTTGTAAATGCAATCTGAAGGGTACTATGTATTCGATTTCACTAAAATGTGGTGAACGCACTATTTTAAATTGGTCTGCTCTTGGTTTTAATTCAGTAGATTGATTCAAACATATGATGCTCCTTCATTTTGTCTGTCAAGAAGATTATGCATATCTATCCCGACTTTGTAAGTAATTGTGTAACTCATCCCTATCAATAGTGCCAATATAATCAAATCCTTATCTGATTTCTGGCATTTCTTTTTTTGTTTTCTTTGAGTTATTTTTATCAATCTTGTATCAGATTTGAAATGTACCAGAATGGAAATTGGTACATGTCTAGTCATTTCCATGTAGTCGTATAGATATAGTCACAGTTTTTAATGGTCTATTTATTTATTTAATTTGGCTGTGCCAGGTTTCTGGATACTTTACTTATGGAGTTATGGCACTCTCAGCTGCTACCTTTATGTTCTGGAATTTCTGGGGAACACGGATACTCCCTGCTGCCTTTCACCAAGGAAGCCCAGTTTCACTTGCCCTACAATTATCTTGTAGTGTTCTGGTAGGATGCTGAAGTGTCACATTATCATTTAGCAATCCCAGGACTTAACCCTTTTCAAAAGCTTGTACACTTATCTATGCTTTACGGAATTTCTTTGCCATTGACAATAACATACTTATCCATGCCATTATGCTATTTTGAGGCATAGAAACTTATCTGTTTAGTTGACCTTTCTATTTTAACATATTTGTGGCATTTAATCCTTTCTCACAGATCATCATTTTGGTCCATGCCATGATTTACGTATTATGAATTCATTGAGGGCATCTGTTATGGAATTGATACATGCTGAAGTTAACTTTCAAAAGTATTGGCAGGAAGATTTTGTTTACTTCCTGAATAGCTTTGATGATTATTTTCTAGAATAGATTTGATGCAGGACCATGTTATGGATAGGTTGAGCATACTTAGATTTATCTAGTAAAATTTCCGGTATAATCACTAAACAATCAGGTGGCAGTGGCAAGCTTGGATGTTCAAAAGTAGATTAAGTGATGTTTATTTTTTCTGTATGAAATGAAATCACTGCTATGATGATTTGATAAACATAGTGAGGTAACTATTTGAAATTTAGCCTTATTATGTATTTTACAATGTTCTTGTTTTTGAGCTTTGAATAATCATTTTATGTCATCATCAAAATTGATGTTACCAAGATGAGGCTTAATAAAAACCTGGTTGAATTGACAAACAGACAAAAACACACACACACACACGTACACAATTTGTCCTCGTGTCTGTTTATGTTTGTGCATTTCATGTAATTGTTTGCTTGCATCTTTTTCGTACCTTGAATGTTGATTTTGGACTATAGATCTTCTGCTGGATCCATTTTGGAACACATTAACCATTCCTAAACTATATGCAGGTTGTTGCTTGTCCATGTGCACTTGGCTTGGCCACACCCACAGCTGTACTGGTAGTGTTTCTATGCCATTGCTATTTCATGCAGATGATGATTGCTCCATGTTTAATTTTGGGATTTTAATTAATATGGTTTTCACAATTTCCTCTCTTATTAAGATCGGAACCTCACTGGGCGCAACAAAAGGATTGCTATTGCGCGGTGGAAATATCTTAGAGAAATTTTCACTGGTGAACACAGTTGTGTTTGACAAGACAGGGACCCTGACTATTGGAAAACCTGTTGTGGTAAAGGTTGTTATGCCTAAAGGCATACAACTAACAGATAAACAGTTGAGTTTAACCTTAACTGATGATGAATTCACTTAGTCTATTTCTTCAGCACATAAATTTTCTTGTTTGATTGTCTATATCTTGCTTAATGATTATCTTTCAATTTTACTTTGTCGTTGTCAAAAGCTCAACCTCAAAATGCTAAAGCAGTTTTGCATGACTGCTTTTTCTGCTTAAGCATGATGCGCATCCATGCAAACCTAGAAGTTAAAGAAAGTTAGAGAAATGAATGTTCCGATAACAGATCATAGCCATGGGGCTTATAGTTTATTTGTGCCTACCAGAATGCAATTTCTCAATATAAGCATGAACATGGATGAAAATTGTTTGCATTCTCCTTGTATAATTTACTGGAAGTCATAAATTTAAATTGTTCTAGACTGCAGAGTCATTTTAGGATTTGTACACGTATCTTTGATAACTGCTTGGTGTTTGATTATTGACCATTTAGTAAATAGACGAAATAGCTTTGGTGTTTTCTTTCCTAATGAACTAAAAACTATCTGGTAGAGCACCCAATCATTCATATACTAAAGTAAGATAGTCTTCAGATACTCGTTGACAACTTATCCATTCAATCATATTTTTCTTCCATCATTAGTTAATTTTCTTGTGGCCTCTCATAATCTCCATCATTATCATCACTGAGAATTTGTGCTCTGATGCTCATTTACATTCAGATAAGTTTGCTTTTGATGCAGGTTAGATTTTAACCAACAATCGTTTGAAATTGAAGTATTGACATTAGCTGCTGGTATAGAATCAAATACTGTTCACCCAATTGGAAAAGCTATAGTAGAAGCTGCTCAGGCTTTGGGTTGTAAGAAAATGAAGGTACTAAGAGCAGGAATTCTTATTGTTGGGTTGAAGAGGTGAAGAATTGAGCCATCCAATTTGTTTGTGATTCAAAACTGTGTTGATTTGATGAGGGATAAGTTATATTTGGATTATTAAAATTTCAGCAGGTTGACAAACTAAAAATAAAATCACACTTTTTTTCCTAGTATATGTCCACGTGTCTAATCTAGATTGTTCTTCACATGGATGATTGTCATTTATGATTTTAGGTTTTGTGTCTAGGTAATGTCAGACCTTTATTGTGACGTTCCAACAAGTTTTATTTCACTTTGGTCAGGTGAAAGATGGAACGTTCGTGGAGGAACCTGGTTCTGGCACATCAGGTGTCATTGATGACAAGAAGGTGTCTGTTGGAACACTAGACTGGCTTCAGAGGTACTTTGTTCATGGTTCTCTACATAAATAACCTTGGCTGCATTTTTATAGATATACCAGTATGATTGTTTAGATGCATTTTAAAGCAAGCACTATGTTACTTTTGTGGGAGAGAAAATTCTTTTAATTGTGACAGTAATGCTGAAGATATCTTCAAATGTAATGTGGTCAGTATTCATATATTGTTGTCTGCTCACCTACACAGGTTAATGCTCTTCATAATAAACATCACTTTGTTTGTGACTGTCAAATTTTGTGTAGATTTATCCATGTTTCACTGTATTAGTTGTATTGATGTTGGGAGTTGGTTCCATGTTTCAGAGCAATTAATAGTCGTTTGTAAAGCAAACTCAGAACTTTATACACTGTCATGATTACATAGTCTTATTGTGAGGTATAACTTTTCTTAGACAAAAATTACTTGATAAAAGTGATGATCTTCAACTTAGGATGTACTAACATATCTGTTACGTGCTCTTGGCATATTCAATTACAGGAATGGGGTTGTTAAGAATTCATTGCAGGAGTTGGAGGATACGACAAATCAATCTGTTGTCTACATTGGAGTAGATAATACTCTTGTTGGTCTTATTTACCTTGAAGATCAAATCAGAGAAGATGCCAGACATGTTGTTGAATCTTTGTATAGCCAAGGAATTAATGTATATATGCTGTCTGGCGACAAACGAAATACTGCTGAGCATGTTGCATCAGTTGTTAGTATTCCTAAAGATAAGGTAATGTGCTGTTATTATTGGTAGACATTTGTTAGCATTCCTAAAGAGAAGGTAATGTGCTGTTATTATTGGTCAACATATATCCAGTTATTCTCAATAGTCTTGCAGCTATTTGCATGTGGAAGCTGCGACATTGTTTAGGCTTGCTTGCTATTTGCTTTGCAAGTTGCATTTTCTAGGTGGAGTTAGAATGTTTAATCATCCTTCTCAAGTAAATATTTAGTTGCATGCAAATTGTAATACATGATTAATTTTGAACTTCTTAGATACAAACATTGTTGTTTTTATGTCGAGTTGTATATTAGTTTTATATAGGATTTAAGAAAGTAAATTTCTTGATATCCCAAAGATTTTGGGATCCCACGAGATTGTTTCTATCCTAGGAGATTGATTCCTATCTTAAGAGTTTGTTTCCTTTTTTTCTTCCATGCTAAGTTGTATATAACCGTGTAAATCAAAATCAATTGTAAGAAGACAAATTATTTTCTATTTTATGTCATGGTATTAAAGCCTTAGGGTTTTATTGGGAAGTCTTCTTCGAGCAACCTTCATTGTTGCATGTTTCTGTCTTCTTCCTTTGTCAATCTCCTTGTGCTCAATATGTTTTCATTTGAAATTACCATCTCCAACTCTCCTTACCCAATCGAAGAAGGCAATTAAATCAAAAGACCAAAGATCTACAAAACATTTTGGGGTTTGTATAGGCCTAATAGAAAGAACTGTCTGAAATGATCTCAATTTGTTTGTACATACCTGAAGGGCAAAGGTAGACAACCATCTTCTTGGAAGGGAATTAGTGAGGGGAGATCCATGGCGTGGGATGAGGAAGAATCTATGATTATGTCATGGCTATAAGACTTTATGGACGTAATGATCAGTAATATCTGTATGTTCTTGGCTAATACAAAGGAGATATTGAGACTTTATTTGTCCCCCTTATTCAAAGACTTGTGATGTTGCCAAAGTGTACGAGATTATTTTAGATTAGATAGGATCATAAAATCTGGTTAGATCAGATATGACCGTATTAGTTAGGATCAATATTGTGATTGATTATAAGAGATTATTCTATAATTAGTTGCTTTGATACCATATTACGAAGGAAGTAAGGTATTAGTTGTTCTGATCTATTAACTAAGACTGAAAAGATGGGAGCTAAGCCATGCAGTGCACCAATGATCCACATTTACAACTCACCAAAGATGGAGACTTGTTTGAAGACCCAGAGAAGTATAGGAGATCGGTTGGAAACTGAATTACCTCATAGTAACTCGCCTTTATATTGCATATTCTATCAATGTTGTAAGTCATTTTGTTTCTTCTTTAACCACTCATCATTGGGCTGCTCTAGAACAAATATTATGTTACCTAAAGAGAGCTCATGGTCTAGGGATACTATATAAAAATCATGGACATACTCATATCGTGTGTTTCTCAGATGTTGATTAGGTAGGCTCTAAGATTAACCGAAAATCCACTACTAGCTATTGTGTCTTTGTTGGAGGAAACTTCATATAGGATAATGTGGATATACTAGCTCTCAACAGAAATTGGTTTTAAAGTTTCACTACTAGCAAAGTTGTAATGTGATAATCAAGTTGCCTTACATATTGCTTCTAATCTTGTGTTCCATGAACAAACTAAACATATTGAGATAGATTGTCACTTTGTTTGTGAAAAAGGACGATAAAACTTGATCTCTATAGGTTATGTCAAAACTAGAGAACAACTTAGCGGTATTTTCACAAGAGCTTTAACTGGAGCTTGAGTTAATTATATTTGTAACAAGCTAAGCATCATTAATATCTATGCTCCAACTGGAGGGGGAGTGTTACATATTAGATAGGATCAAATAATCTGGTTAGATCAGATATAATTGTATCAATTAAGATTTATATTATGCTTGCTTATAGGAAATTATTTTGTAATTAGTTGCTGTTAAATTACTATAATAAGTATCAATACTCTATATAAAGCATGAAAACAAAATACCTTGCTTCTTAACAAAGGTCAAGACCAAAACTGGGGTGACTAAATAGGGATACAAAATTGTCACTGAATATGCTAACTTGTTGCAAAGTTTGTGGCAGGAACTTGATCATTGTTGAGTATTTAAGATGAAGTGCCTCAATGATGTTGCAATTTGAGGAATTTCATTGAAAGAGACCTTATGTATGATTTTCTAGTTGTATTAAATCCTAAAGTCAATTACATTAGAATCTAGACTCTTAGCAAGGAGGAAATTCCTTTTCTGGAGGAGACAATTTCCATAGTTAGAGCAAAGAAAAGTCGAAGGAGTGTCATGCTTGAATCTTAAATTATGGAAGGCTCAACATTGGCCACCAAGATGGACCATCGGGAGAAAGGGAAAGGTGACTTGCTAAATAATTTTGGAAAAGATAGCTTGTGGTGTAGCAAAAAGTTGAGGCATGCGAAGGAGATTTATTGGAAGTTGAATGAAAAGCCAACAAGTTGAGAGTGGAAAGCCTGCGAGGAGTAGTAGAGGTTTCAAGCGCACCTAAGTGAGTAACTCAAAATAATTGACAGTTCGGATAAAGGAGCTTTTAATAGTGAAGAGATTAAAAAACTGAGGAATTCATTGAGATCTCTGCAGAAGCCTTTTCAAATTGGTTCTTTGGCTCTCTCAAGTAAATTTTTATTTTCTTTTTGTATGAATGCCTCAGACAAGTATTATGTCAATGCTTAGATAATTGACCCCAATGCCACAAGTCATATGACTCGCTACTCATTACATACCTATACCTTATGCCCTAGTAATAGGAAGATTGTAGTGGCCAATTGTTCTTTCGCTATTGCTGCAAGAGTATAGATGTATATACTACACCTCTCTGTTTAGAAAACATTCTTCATATGCCAAAACTATTAGCTAACCTTGTATCTATCCAAAAACTTACATGACCTTAAATATTATACAATTTTTCTCTCTTCTTATTGTGTTTTTTAGGACTAGGGCTCAGAGAGGAGGATTGGACTTGCTAAGAGAAGAAATTGTCTCTATCATCTTGAATCTTTTTAGAAAATCATGAATAATTTGTCCATGTCATTTCTTAGTACTTCAAATAAAGATGTCATTTGGCTTTACTATTTACGCCTTAGTCATCTATCTTTTAGAAGTCAAGTTTCCACATTTGTTCAAAAGTTAAGATACGTTACTCTCATTATGAATTTGTGAATTGGCAAAACGTATATACTCTCCTATTAGCGCTAAAAGAAGTCCTCATGCTTTGCATTTAATCATAGTGATATTTGGGGTTTCTCATTTGTTCCTAATATTTTTGGGACTTGTTGATTTGTCTCCGTAATTGATCATTGTACTCGAGTTACATGGCTTTTCTTACTTGAAAAAGAAAATTTTATGTTAGCATTGTTGTTTGTAATTTTCATTCCACGATTCAAAACCAATTAGAGGTTAAGGTTAAAAGATTTAGGTTAGAGAATGCTAGAGATTAATCATTGTTGAATGTGTTGAACAGAATTTTATTCACTATATTTCAGTACATAGGAACAAGGTTTAACAAGGTTTATATACAAACATTTAGGAAATAATCTAGCTATTAACTATAGGAAATCTCTCAATTATAAGAGAGATTATAGGAGCAATCATAGGAGAGATTGTAGGAGCAATCAATGCTAATATCTCTAGTCAACAAAAGGTTAGGGTCCATGAAAACTTTCCTAAATACACAATATGTTTTCCTTCAAAGAAAAACACAACAAGTTTTCTGTTGCAAAACTAAATCCATTTACTTACTCAAATAATAGCAGGACAACATCCAAAAAGCAGCCAATAATATACACTAAACTAACAAATAATTAGAGCCATTACATTTGCCATAATTGATATTTCTCACTCAAATTGTCATGCCCACCCCCACAACAATAAGCATAAATGAGATATGAACTTACACCACTTGTGCAGCAGTCAGAGCCCTCACAGCATCAGATGTGCCAATTTGAAACACAACCTGACTTTTTTCAAGAGGGCAGGTGCGGAAAACAACAAGGTCTGTCCCCTTCTCCACAAAATCAGTGCACCCTATATATTCTGCAGAAAATTAAATTTGAGTCCTCTCTTATATTGTTAAGTACTTGCATAAATTGATGAATAAGATGCAAACCCAGTAAACTAGAAAGGAGACTAGGTGACATCTCTGTTGCTTTTTAAAATTAAAGAGCTAAAATTCAGAAGATAAGTTCAAAAACACTATTCCTGGCAGAAATTAAAGCATTTCTTTAATAGAAATGCTCCAAAGGAAGTATGTTACCTTCTAAAGCTACAATTAAAGTATTTAATATTATATATGTTATATTTGTTGCAGTGGACCACAGTTATAGTCCAGTGGACCTTATGTTTGAACCTAGTGTTCACAAATTCAGAGAATTGATCACAAAAAGTTAAATCAAAATTCTCATCATGAATGTAAACTCGTGAGTAGATCATGTAATCTTGTCATTTTCTTTTGTCCTCCAAAGGCAGTCTGCTATGGTAAACTGAATTGCTTGTGGAAGAAAATTTACCAACCCTACAATTTTCAAATTCTAGCCATGGCTTAACTCAAATTGGAGCCCCTTTGTTTTAATGCTGCAGTCAGAAAAATCAAAAGCTTTTTCCGTCCTTTTCCTCCCAGCTTTATTCACGATGATGATTGCTTTCCAATTTTTCCATATGACCAAACTTTCACGCCATTTCTTCCCTACCAACCAACCAAACAACACTTTTCTGTCTTTGAAATTCAATGCAGGCTAACTCTAATTAAATCGCAAAACTATAAGTCTTTCCTTGGATAATCAGACCAAGCTTCTGTAACTTTTGGAAAACCTAGATCTCACAGAAATCATATGTAAGAAAACCTAACGTTGCTTCTTAACAAATTTATAAAGCGCAACTCATTTTTAAGTTTCAAATTCTAAACAAACACTCAAACCAACTTGCACGTGACAACTTGAAATAAGAATAACAAATTTACTCCGAGGACAAAACTTATTTTTTATCAAATTGGATATAGTACCATTCAGCTACTTCAACATACCTATGATTTTTAATACAAATGTACAGCCTGTTGCTTTAATTCCTTCCCTTTAAACAGTCAGAACCAGAAAGCAGGAACAATATTGGTCTTAAGGATGAAATAATGATTACCAATCAAGCTGTGCTTGTATTGAACAGTTCATCAATGATCTCCTTCCTGAATGTAATATTCTTTCCATATGAAGCAGGTAACCTAACACATATGTGCCCCCAAAAAATTATACAACTTTTCAATCAGTACTTGAAAACCAACACTATATCACTGAAACTTTCTTTTTTTTCTGAAACAAATATCTTAATCATAAATTGCAAAGTGTCTACTTTTTGCCATAGCAGCAGAGTCAAAGCTGCAAGCTTATCATGTTGAAAGAAACAAAGGGAAATGTGCTATTGATCTTCATATGGCTTCAAGTAGGACAAGGTCATTCAAACCAATATAACAAATGTATGATTGAAAGTGTATACTGGTAGACGATTAATCAAATTACTTCTACGTAATTGCCAGCCATGACTGCAAATTCTCTAAACATACCATCTGGCATAGGTGGGAGGAAAAGAAAAGATAAATGAAAACAAAAACAAGGCAGTTCATGCTATAATCTAGAGTTTTACAAAGCATCGGGTCTAGATATACAATTAAGCAAAAAGAAGCAGCATAGTCCCAATTGGATTTGTTAATTCTTATTAATCCTGAACAATATGGGACAATCCAGTAGACAAAGAAACTCCCAAAGAATACCTAACAAAGCCTCATAAGCTTTTATCTAAGTTAAGAAAAATCAAGAATGAAAATGCAAGATAAATTGGAAGAAGCAAATTGATGAGCAACTTACGCAATAACCCAACATCTGTATTTAGACAGTAATTGGTTACAACAGAATGTATTTACACCATACAAGTTTCCAGCAGGTTGTTATACACTAGGCACAATATTATATGAATAAATAATTAGTTACAATTCTTAACAATCTACAATGGGATTGGCCACTACAAATTATGTGACAAACTCAGCAAGACTTTGGCTTCTTGTAGAGAATCCCGTAATAGTAGACAGTCCCCTTAATTAAGGGATTATCCTTAGCTGTAATATCTAGCTATATTAGGGATATTTCCAAATAAAGAGTCTTCCTAAATTAGGAAGACTCCCATAACTATGTACCCTAGCTCTACATAAGGACCGCAGCATATGTAAATAATAACTTTTGAATATATACCGAAGTTTTTACATGGTATCAGAGCCTCACGCTCTTCCATGAATTACAAGGCTACAATGGTGGGATCTTGATCTTCATCCCTTGAGACCACCAGCAGCTCTACCCCTTTCTCTGGATCAGGAAATCAACCTAATTCAGTTAGCATACAACCAGAAAATTCCTTACAAATTTCAATCCAGAAGCTGAATGGAAGAAACTACCTAGAATGGTCCCAATCAGCCCATCTCGTAATTACTGGAAAAGGAAAGATAGGGTACATA
>JAOSBP010000005.1:14835723-14872539 GCA_027563825.1 Erythroxylum mucronatum
AAAAGATTACACAATTCAACCCCCCTTCTTGTGTATTTGATTATCATTGTACTAACGTGTGATTCACTTCAGTATTAGGGCGTTACATTTGCATATAGTTATAGCACATAAATCCTTTAATAATTAAGAAGAATTTTGTTTTGATATTTAAGGAAAGCCTGTTGATATTTAAACAAACGTTGGGTAGCTTTTAAAGTGATTTTCAATCAATTTATTATCAAGAAGGTGTGTTTTCATCATTGAAAAAGACTTGGTTAGATTAGTTAATCGGAGAAAGAAGAAAACGGTTCTAAATATGTGATATCTATGAGGTTAAGACATAGATTAGCCAAACCCCCAATAGAACAGAACAAGGATACCTAAATGTGCCCAAAAACTTATCATTGTAATACCTAGTTTGTGTATCTAATTACCATTTATATTGATTTTGAGTATAAATAGACTAAAATTGAATTTTGAAAAGAACCTTTAGCATACTAGAGAGTCTTTCATAACCTTAAGAATCTAAGAAGCATATATGCAAATTATATACCATATATATACCTTTAGTTAATTGATGCAAAAAAAGGAACTTTTGAGTTATATAGTCGCGAAATTGTTGCAATTAGAAAATTTACTTGAGTTACACTTTGTGAGAGTTTTCTATAGACCTTGAATAAGATTTGTAAAGGGTTACTCTTTATTAGTGACAAAACAAGAAGTTCTAAAAGGTTTCACTTCACTAGGGGCAAAAAAGAAGGCACATATGCAAATTACATATCATATATATACCTTTAGTTAATTGATGCGAAAAAAGAAAAGGAACTTTTGAGCTGTATAGTTGTGAAGTTATTACAATTAGAAATTTTACTTGACTTACACTTTATGAGAGTTTTCTATTGACCTTGAATAAGATTTGTAAAGAGTTACTCTTTACTAATGACAAAGCAAGAAGTTCCAATGAGTCTCACTTCACCCGTGGCAGAAAAGAAGTTATATGGAGGGGTCCTTTCACACATTAAAGGAATAAAATAGTGAATTCCTAAGCAGGGCTTAAAAAGTGGGTGTAGGCTAAGGATTGTTTGATGAACTATTATACATTGATTTTATTTCTCTTTTCTTACTCTTCTATTATTTCTAATATTGATTTTTATGAAATTATTTTTATTTGAATTTGCCGTAATCATTCATTCAAATAAACAGCTCAATTCATTAGTTATCAAATAGGCTAAAAAGTAAACATACAACTTCTCTTTAGTGCTATTCAAGGACCAACAATTAATATCATAATAAGTCTCATTTATTGCATATATATTTTTTACAAAATTTGAGCAAAGATTATTATAGTACAACTTTCATCTCTTTTCAGTCAAGAAGGTTAAAATATTATTATTACTTCATTTCTCAACCAAAAAGATTATTTGTTTTTGGGGAACAGGAATGAAAGTCTTTCTAATGATCAAAGATTTTGATTTATAGGAGATTGCAAAGATGAGGGGGTAGCATAGAAATTACAATAAACTCATTGTATTTAATGTTAAGGCAATATATATTTTATTTTTCACATTAGATAGATATGTTTTTTCTAATGTTTCAAAGTGTAAAAAAACTCATGATATTTAGCACAAACTTAATCTTACATATGATATTGATTGCTATGATGATACTAGTGATAATAATATTACTTATGATGAGCTTTTTGAGAATCTAGATGAAAATTAATTATAGAGTTAAAAGAATGAGAAGCATAACCTAAAGAAAAAGAGAGTACTATAGGCCACTTGGGATCATACAACTCATTTTGAAAGTGACGAATTGAATAATAAGGCGACTCCCATGCATTTTATGGCCAACAAAAACAAGTACTACGTCAGGACTGAAATGACACTTAATTAATATAGATATAAGCCTTGTTTGGCAAAGAGCTGATAAGCTCTTTTTTAGTTGTTTGACCCATTTTAGCTTATTGACTTTATGAAAAAGCTATTAGAGTTATTTGGAATCAGCTCTTTTTTAGTTGTTTGACCCATTTTAGCTTATTGACTTTATGAAAAAGCTATTAGAGTTATTTGCTTATTAGCTGGTTAGGTTAGTTGATTCAACCCAACCAACTCATTTTGGATAAGCTCTTGTAGAGGAGCATTTCAAGATAATCAGCCAAAATTTATTTGACTAATGACAATTTTACCCCGTCTCATTTCTCTCGTTTTCTCTGGATTCTTCTTCGCTCTTTCCTTGCATCTCTCACTTCTATCAGATCACCGCCATGTCCGCGCTTTCGTCAGAAAAACTCCATGTTGCCTTCCACATTGTGATGAGACACGGTTAAATCGTTCGAGTAAGCATGCATTATCATTGTTAGAGGATAAGTTGAGAACTTTTGGCAATTGTAATTTGTGGATAATCACATGTAGGTTCAACGTGAAGACGGGCAGCCAAAGCCTCTCCTCCATTCTCAACAACCCTCACGTCGGCAAATCCGAAGGCTCTTGGACCACCTGGTGGTGGTCCTCCTCCGCCGTCGCTCTCCCGAAGTTCTCTTGAAGTGAGAGGTGATTTCAGAGTTAATAGGCTAGAGGATCTAGTAGTTAGTGATATTGAAGACAGTGGAGGAAGTAAGAAGGCCCAATAGAAGAAAGAGGAAGTTCCAGAGAAGATGAAGGGTATTACGGAATTAATGTAAAAATAGCAGGCGAAAAAGAAAGCCTAAACAATTTTAGGGTTAATTAGTTTTAACATATTTTTTAATTAAAACATAAATATCACATATCCTATATAGTAGCCACGTGGTAAACAGACTTAATTTTTTTACAATTATTCTTAATTAAAATGATACCTTTTTAATGTTGCTTTTAGAAATTGCTTGTAATTTGTCACGATTGCAATTTAATATATATTGAGAAATCCTCTTGAAGTGGACATTGTAGACTCTTGCTTACACAATTTTTCGTAGTAGGAATAACTATCAAATATGGAGTAACCTTTATCGTTATAAATATGTAGTTAATATGTATATTATTCTAATCTAGTAGAAGTTAGTTGTGAAATTTTAATCTTTGTATAATAGTAAACATAAATTATCATAATAATTGTAAGTTTTTATGGTTATAATTTAATTTTAAAAATTAATTATTTTCAATATTATAACGAAGATGCTACCTTAATGCAATAAATTTGTTATTCATTATCATTAATTCTTAATCTTGTTTAAAATGATGATTATAAGGCTTCACATCAGAGTTGAATATTATAATATAATATCACATCATAAAGTTTGAATTAATTTATAAACTTAATTTTTCTAAAATTAAATCTCTAAAATTTAAATTCGTATAAGAATATTCAATGAAATACTAAGATATATAATATTCATACTCTTATAATTTGTTTTAAAATCATGTCCTTATAAGTCATTTTACACATAAACAGCTAATTTTACCAAACATCTCTAACAAACAGCTAATGCAATCCACTATTCAAATTAATTATCAACTAACAACTGATAGAATCAGTTAACTGCTAATGCAATTAGTTGTTTACCAAATAGAGCCATAACCTTGTCAATGATTTCATCAATTTAGGTTTAAATTTAAATACTTTCAAAATATTAGAGTTCTTTTTTAATGCTTCAAAATGTATCTTACCTATATTTTAGTACAAATGTTAAAAATACACTTATGCTAATTTATGAAACCATCAAGGGTTTAGTTTAAGGACGTCACTGATGATTATTAAAATTATGTTAGAAAGGATTGTAATAAGACCGAAGTGGTACTTAATTATCATAAATATAATCTCATCAATGATTTCATTAATGTAGGTTTAAATTTAAATGAATTCAAAATATTAGAGTTTTTTTAATGCTTCAAAATGTATCTGACCTATATTTTAGTACAAATATTAAAAATACAATTATGCCAATTTATGAAACCATGAAGGGTTTAGTTTGAGGACAAAGGTTATTACCTTTTCACCCATTATTATTAAAATTATGTTATAAATACTTGTAATAATAATTACTCAAGTTGTCCTAAATTTCTTCTTTAATAAGATTCCTCTAAAAGAATTAAAATATACTTTCATGTCTCTCATCCCCAAAATTCTCAATCCTGATTCTATTAATAATCATAAGGCAATTTCTTGTATAATATTATTTACAAAACTATTTCTAGCAAGCTAGTAGTTAGAGTTAAAGTTATTATACATTTTATCATCTCTTCTTCTTAATCAACCTTTGTGCCTAAGAAAAATATTGGGATAACATCTTAATCATTTAGAACTTAAATAAGGATTATCAAAAAGTCACTACCAATAAAAGATGTTTGATAAAATAACTTTTAAAAAAGTTTTCGACTATATCAATGAAGTTTTCCCTTCTTCTAAGGGTAATAGAGTTTCATTCTCAATTTTTCCTTTACGCCTATAACTCTATTGTCTCATGTTATGTTCTTGCAAACAAATAACCCACTTAAGTATTTAATGGTGAAAAGAGGACTAGATATGGAGATCCCTTATTTCCTTGTCATTTTTTCTTTGGTGATAGAAATGTTAATCCACATATTAACAAGTCTATTTCTACCATTCGTTAATTTAAATTTCATTATAAATGTTCTAATTTTAAGCTTTTTAGATTTTTTTCTTTTATTTTAAGCTTTTTAGATTTTTTTTCTTTTTTGCAAATGATGTCCTATTAAGGTGTTCATTGAGAAAATAAATCATTTTAAGGATGTATCAAGGCTAATCATTAACTTTTCCAAGTTCCAAATCTTTTTCTCTACTAAAACAAGGAATCTTTCGTCTCTTTTGTTTACAACAAAGAGTTTCAATAAGGGTAATCTACTTATAAAATATCTAAGTATCCCTCTCATTACCACTTGACTTATGAATAGTGATTGTTTTCTGACGGCCTAAGTGAGATCCTAACTCCTAGTTTTGATGTTAACAAAAAACATTGCTATTAATGAAATTCTTTTGGTGATATTAACAAATTTATTACAACTAAAATTAGGAAATATATGAGAGATTCAATGGAAGAGTAGAGTGAGGAAAGAAGTCAATTGAAAAAATTAAGCAATTAAAAGATAAAGAAAATAAGCAAAGTGGAGCACATATGCAACTCAAGAAAGTTTCAAGACAATTCTATTAAAAAAATAAGAAGGAATCAAGTACATCAAGATTTAAAAATCATGATAATCCTTCTTGTAACTTTATCTTGGTTATTTTAATGAATTAAGAGCTCAACAATTGTATGATCATTTACATATAGTTATAGCACATAAATCTTTTAATAATTAAGAAGAATTTTGGTTTGATCTTTGAAGAAAGCCTATTGATATCCAAACAAACTTTGGATAGACTTAAGTAATTAGAAAGTAAAAGTATACTTAAGTATTTCAAGACTATTTATAAGCATGAAGGCCACAAAGCCACCTTTACTTTAAAAGAAAAAATGTTATAACATTATGTTATATCGTTAACGTTAAAGACATTAATTCACTTTAACGTTATAGTGTTGTAAATTGTTCAAGCAAGCTGACATTAAAGTCATTAACTGCGTCACTTCTTAGAGTTTAGGGAGGGGGCCTTTGAAGTGGGCCCCCTCTTATAAATGACATTAATAGTTGCAGTGTTAATGTTATTAATGTTAAAGTCATTATTTATTGGCTAACTCGGAAGGAGTAAAAAAAAAGTCATTTAAAGTTAGTTTAAAGGGCCCCCTCTCATAAGGGGCCCTGGGCGGGTGCCCCGCTGGCCCCTGCCCAGGGCCGACACTGGGTTTCAGCAATCATATTCAGATTATTCTTTATTTATTTTTCGAGCTGGGCCTGTCCATTTGAATGTACTTGTATATGTAGATGGTCTAATTATCTCTGGCAATGATGTCTTAGCTTTACAACAGTTTAAACACTATTTGAGTCATTGCTTTCGTATGAAAGACTTAGGGAAGCTGAAATTTTTCTTGGGACTTGAAGTGGCCAAAAATTCATATGGTATTTTCTTGTGCCAATGTAAGTATGCATTAGATGTGATTGCTGAGGCTGGATTACTGGGTTCTAAGCCGGCTGCCACACCTCTTAAACAATATCATAGGCTCGCCTTTACAAAGAGCAATGTGATGGATGATCCTGCTCGGTATAGATGGTTGGTGGGGCGGCTTATCTATCTTGCCATCACTTGACCCGAGTTGACTTATTGTGTGCATATTCTTGCTCAATTCATGTAGCAACCGAAGTAAGCACATTGGGAGGTTGCTCTTCGCGTGGTACATTATTTGAAAGGTAATCCAGGATAAGGTATTTTGTTACATGCCAATTGTGATCTCAAGTTGACTGCTTACTACGATTCTGACTGGGCTAGCTATCCGCTGATGAGATGATTTTTAATTGGATATTTTGTTTTTGGGAAACTCACCTATCTCTTGGAAAACTAAAAAGTAACGCACAGTGTCTCGTTCTTCTGTTAAAGCTAAATATTGATCTATGACCACCACGACTTGTGAACTGAAATGGCTAAAAGGGTTATTAGACTGCCTTGGTGTAACACATTTTGAACCTATGCGTTTGTTTTGTGACAGTCAGGCAGCTTTACATATTGCCGCTAATCCTGTATACTATGAATGTACTAAGCACATTGAAGTGGATTGTCATTTCATTCGTCATGAGATATTGACCGGCAACATTCGCCCGGCATATATACACACTTTCTTGCAACTTGCTGATATTTTCACCAAGACACTGGGAAAGGATCAGTTTCGTTTTCTTCATTGCAAGTTGGGCATTCGAGATGTCCATTCTCCAACTTGAGGGGGTACTGGAGAATCGCTGAATTAGTGGGTGTTGATTATGTGCTGCCTTATTTAGTTCATTTATTTAGGAAATCTTGTACATATCTTTACTTACCTTTTATTGTATGATCCGTCAATATTTTAGGTAGTGTAGCCTTATTTAGGAGTTCCCTAGTTAGGTTTTTCTGCTTGTATATATTTCTGGTGTGCAAGTTAATGGAGGCAAAATTCTGATTCCAAAATCACTTGGTTCGTATATACTGGTTTTCGGGTTAATGGAGGCAAAATTTTGATTCCAAAATCACTTGGTTCGTTACATAAGAGTATAAATTACACTTTTTTCCTAATAAATTTTTATAAGACAAAAATTTAATAAGTGTCTACAATATTTGTCTTTTATAATCAAACATTGAGTGATCATATTGTTAGATTTTCTTACATAACAAATTGGTCCCTTACTTTACATAAATTACTTTTCTTGAAAAGTTAAATAATAGGTGTCCTTAGAGGATTCTAACTACGGGAAGACACCTTTAAATCATCCACACCCAGACTAATCCATGCTCGAGCCGGGTAGGTCTCTTACGGGTGGCAAAGCTCTGATCCCAAGTTTTAAACGGCTGCATATATAAGGGCGGTTCGAACCCGCGACCTCACTTAAGTCAGGAGTACCCCTTACCAACTTACTTGCGCCCTGGAGTTAGGTGGTGCTCCTTTTAACTTAACAAAACAAGGTTGAAACATTGACGTCTACCCGATCTTGAAGACACCTTGTTTTATTCTATTGCTTTCTAGTGTTGTTGATCCTGTAAGCCTCTACAATCCACACCTTGAAGACACCTTGTTTTATTCTATTGCTTTCTAGTGTTGTTGATCCTGTAAGCCTCTACAATCCATAGCCTACAACTTTTAGCATCTTTGGTTAAAACAAGTTGTTCTCTTATCTGCTGTATCAACTCAGGTAGTACCTATATTTCATCATTCTTTGCCATTTTAAAACATTTACCTTTTTTTTTCTGTCTATAAGTTATACATACAAGAGCCAAAAGCTACTATATACACTTGTATGTACCATTTGGTGCAATTCCTCAAAGAGCATTGTCAGTCCACGAACTCAAGATAAAGCCAAGCCTTATCATTTAACAGAATTCCAATATTTGTCTCTTGATCATCTAGGAGAATTTGCAATTAAATAATAAACGGAAAAGATTTTTAGAGTTCTCCTTACAAAGATGGAACCTATTGGTCAAGTTTAGGAACTTTAACCTATCCATTTTGCTAAGTCTATTCTTAGCTATTAGCCACATGAATAAAAGCAATATTAGGTAGCAGATTCTTGCTCCAAACTATCTTGGACCCTTTAGTCTTTAGCCCCTCATTCTAAGAACCTCTTTGTAAGAGCTATTTGTAAATTTTTCAAAAGGCCGACTACTCTATACATAATGGCCTACATTCTTTAGATTTGGATCATATCTTAGTAATATATATAAGTTCTATAAGATAGTTTCTCTATTGATTCTTGTCGATCCATGTATTCACTTTTAAGTTGACGAGGTGTCTATCTATTAGCTTGTACATAAGTTGAGTGTTGCACAAAGGCCCAGTTTCACTTCAATTATCAAAGTATAGAGAGGATATTTCCTCACTTCCTACTAAAGCATTTGATTTCTTGCTAGTTTGTTCCTCAACTTGAGCAGTTTGGCTATAAACCATGAGAAGGAAGGCCTATGATTGATTTTATACATGCTTTACCCTTCAACAAATACATATAGACTATCTTAAATATAAAGATTCTTTTTTTTGGTATAATATAAAGATTCTTTATTCTCCACTAGCCTCCATAATTTTTTGGCCATGAAAACTTGGTTGCTAATATTTGTAAGTGTGATTCCCAGACCCCCTTCTGCCCTCGGTTTATAGACTTCAATCCATGCAGCCTTAGCATTAAACTTACTATTATGTCTCCCTGACCATAAGAAGCCCCTCATTAATGTATATATAGCCTTGGAGAGTTTTTTAGAAAGGAACACATACAATGACCAATGTATATATAGAAAGCTCAAGATAGAATTTATCAATTAGACTTTTCCAGCATATGATAATAACTTATTACACCAATTGTTTAATCTCCTTTGGACCTTTTCTAGGAGAGGGAGGCAATCTCTAAAGTGAACCTTTCTTATAGATATTAGTAATCCAAGATAGCTAAAGGGAATGTGCTTGATCTAAATATCGACAAAATTGCTGTAGCGACCCCTGTGTTATACGAAAGTAGCTAATTAAACCCTGAGATATAAAATGTTACTCTATTAACCTTATGTTTTCAATTTTGCTGCAAAAAAAACCCTTAGCCGTGTGTTGTTAAGGGGCTGTGAGTTAATAAAATTTTAACTCAGGATTTTTTTTGCTAATTTTTATATGTAAGGGTTTTTTTAGTAACTTTTGAATAACACAGGGTTATTAAGGCAATAAATTCTCTAAATATCTGTTATTACTGGAAACCATCTTGTATAAAAAAAAGCATCATTAGAGAGTAACATATATCTTTTTTTTTTTTGGGTATTTAAACCCAACCTAGATAGCTTCTTGAAGGTATAGAGAGTTATCTTAGGGTAATATACTTGTTATGAGCTTTTGAGAAAATTAAGAGGTCATTTGCAAAGGAAATGTAGAGCTTTTTGCATCTGTTATATTATTTGAAACTCTAATCTTAAGAAATGTTGCCCTTTAGCATTCTTATCAGTCTTCTATGCATGGGATGAACAGGTATAGGGATATGGAGTTCCCTTTTTCTTACTCCTCTTCACCCCTTAAACATCTATTTGGTTCTCTGTTAATAAGCTCACTTAATGATATTCTTGTTATGTATAATTTGATCCGATTCCTAAAGTGACTATAGAGTCCAAAAGCTTCTAGAAAATTGAGAATAAATTTTCTATGCAAATTTTTTATTTTATGTACATTTTTTATTTTCATAATTTTTTTTCTCATATGGTTTTTCTTTTATGATATTTAACAAGTCTTTTACTTATATTGTTTAGAATATGGAAATAAACAAGTATTAGAATTGTATTCGTTTTCTAATCAAAATCACAAAGTGTTTAATTTTATGTTTATCATAATTAGTTATAAGTTATCACGATGAACATTAAGGGCTTGACTTTTTTACTTAATTACCATTATGAGTTCTATTTTTTTTTATATTAACCGGATCTATGATTTGTTTCTTATATATAACTAACTGTGGGTGCTCCACAGGCAAAGTGAGTTCGATTTCCATTTCACTTCGAGAGAGAGAGAGCGTGTAACAATAGCAGCAGTAGTAATGAACAGCGAAAATGAAGCTCAAAACCCTAATAAATCTCCCATTTCCGACGATTCCGACTCCGACTCTGATACAGAAGACGAATCACAGCTTAGAACCCTAAAATCTAAACTTCTCCTTAATCCACAAGACTATGATGCACATGTTCAAGTAATCTCAAACTTCCTTTTTTTTTCCTTCTAGTTTTCGAATTCATTTTTTTCTTTTCAACATCGTGTTTGTTTCAATGCAGCTCATTAAGTTGTTGAGGAAGATGGGGGAGATAGAGAAGCTCAAAGAAGCAAGGGAAGCTATGAGTGCCATGTTCCCTTTGACCCCTGCCATGTGGCAACAATGGGCTCTTGATGAAGCTTCTCTTCATTCTGGGTATTTCTTAACCTTTAAAATTTCTTATACCTCCTTGTCTTTGGACCTATGACTCCCGTATGTTTTGCCGTTGCTTTTTAATTTTTTGAACTGTTACCATTTATTTAATTTCTCAACCAATATTCAGGCCTGAGGCTTTGTCCGCAATTGAGAAACTTTATGAGCAAGGAGTTCACGACTATGTGGTATGTTCATATTCATATTCACTTCACTTCACCTTCCATACGCATGTGTATTGTATAGTCATTTCAGATTTCAACTACAATTGGTGTCTTTGGACTTGGCTCATTTTATTGTGGCGTATAATTATTGGTTTCAAATGATGACTTTTGGGATGATGGATAGGAAAAGCGAGAACATTGGATGCAATGTAACCATATTCTTATATCCTGCAGTTTAATTGGTCTCTCAGTTCTATCAATAGTGGACCCATATTTGGGACTATAGTTAATATTTGTGTTAGATATAAACTTTGTTCTTATCCAACATTGGGCCTTTATTCTTGTGAGACTTTAATATTTATCTAGAGAGTTTCTTGCAACATATGAACTTTATTCTTATTCAAGTTGAAGGTCATTAGCCAATTCTTTTGCTAACTCACATATGTTCAGGGACTGTACTAGGTAGCGAAAGTAGAAATGGTGCTACATGACATCTCAGTTTGATAAACACATGGTGGTTTGTTTCATGGAATTTATAATGTTGACAAGGTTTTTGTGAAGTATTTTTGTTCTTGAAAATGGACTTGTTCATTGTCAGTCCGCAACTAACTTTGCTGTAAACAGGCTTATATCTGATGTTGTTATATATTGAATGGGTTATAGAATAATGGTTTTACTCTTTGGTTTGCAAGTTGGTCAGTTTGAAAAAATTCATGGAACCTGAAAACCGTACGAGTAGCAATACTGGTATTAACCATCCACCCCTGCTTCATTTTAGTTATTTGCTTGCTACTCTTAGAACCACAATCTTCTCTCGTCCCTGAAGGAAGAAGCTGTCTTGCCTCTTCCATTTTCCATTTTATAATCTCTGTCCCATTTAATCAAGCATACACATTGAGAATTTACTGTTCCTAGTGAATCAAAGTCAACACCTTTTCAATAATTACATTTCATGATTTTCTGTCATCTTTATAATTGTTCTAGAGATTTACTTGGCAAAAGGTTTCACCTGCTCAGGTTCATTTGTTAAGAATGAAGACAAGTTTGAAGGAGGTATTGGTGCCAAGTTGGATTTGCTTCTGATCCATTGATTATGCCTAGGTTTGTAGCTAGATTTTATTGTTGGAAAGAAAGATCATATGTGGATAAAGACATCAGTGGGAATTGTTATACAACAAGTTGTGCCTTTGATAGATGCATTGAAGCCCATGTAACCCTTTAATATTTGGAGCATTAGCCTAGTAATTAAGGAGACCCATCAAAGAAAAGAGAAACAAGAAGTAGAATTATTTTTCTTCTCTTTTTGTATTTGAGAAAAAATGATACAATTAGCCATTTGATTACGATAAAGATGTTATATACTCAAGGGTGATTGCTTGTTTGATGACATTATAGAGGTTCGTAGGAGCATGGGGCTGTGGATCATGGTGATGGCGCACATTATTCTTTAGACTGGTCTCTAATGCTTGGCTCTTTGATATCCCATCATCAATCAATGTCTATGGTTTGATCAACAACAAACTTGACTATATGACCTTCAACTTGTTTAAGATGACAAACTTCCTTGTGTGAGAAAAATATTTAGACGTCACATGTCATATGTTACGTTTGCCTGCGCTTGCTTACTTGGAACCATGTTGGCAGCTTATTGGAATTAAACGCCAATTCCTGTCAAATTGGATAAAAGAGAACATTTTACAGAAAATCAGGAGTTTGATATGTGACATAAAAAGGTGTAGGTAAAGAAAATAGGAAAAGCTTGAAACTGGAAATTTAGAATGAATACATTTACAATATTTAAAATAATAAGAACTTTTCTCTAGCTGTTAAAAGATTTGTGGTTGTAAGTTGAAGTTTGAACAAACTTAGGTACTTAACCTGATTATTTTTTTCATTTCCTTTGTACAAAATTTCATTCTATCACAAAATTTCATTCTATCTCCTTCAATGTAATCTTGCTTCTGAATGCAGTCTGTCCCTCTTTGGTGTGACTACTTAAATTACATACAAGAATGTGATCCTTCAGTGCGTGGATGCTCTATTGATGGCATTTCAAAGGCCAGGAACCTTTTTGAGCGAGCTTTGACTGCTGTTGGTTTACATGTTGCTGAGGGAAATAAAATATGGGATGCGTATAGGGAATTTGAGCGGGCTGTTTTGCTTACCATTGATGAAACAGATTTAAAGGTGAAATATTTGTTTTGAATTGCTACTGTCTGCTTTTACGTTCTTAGCTTGTGAAATTCCCTTTCAGTTAATCTAATAGAAGTACTTCATTTTCAAGTTGATCCTCAAACTGAATGTTTACTTTTCAAATTCACATTTGCTCCTTTTCTGTAACTCAAAAAGAAAATTATGAATATGTTAGAGGCCAATTGACATTCCAACTTGTGAATGGAAGCTTAAAGTGTCAGGTTATAGTGGATCCACATGGTTAAATTTGTTGAACATTTCGCAACATATCCTGAGGAAAATAAGATTGTTAATTGGTTGGGAAGGACATTTTTCAGTATTGATTGAAGTTAATTGATTATTCAGAGGTAAGTGAATGGTTACTTATTGGTTTAGATTTCCTTTTAGGAAAGATTTTCTGAATGCGATTCATTTCTTGGTAACCAAATAACAATTTAACTTCAACAAAGTCACATTTAGATCATGCACTTACTTGCTTATTTCAACAACCTGCTCTCTCTTGATTAAATTTCTCAGAATAGATCAATTTGCTGTGGAAAGGTCAGAAGCTGATTTTCATGTGGATTAAAATGAGTCATTCTTACAACTTCGACAGAAATGCTGAGCCACCAATCAAAGGAGCCAATCTACACAACCACCCTAGAACTCTGAGATTTATGAAACATCTGAATATGAAAGTTGACATAACTGATGCATCTTCAATCTGATTGCAGCATTCTGGTTCTCTAAACCAATTGTGCTATTTTTGAAGTTCAAACCATATGTCTTTACTCAACCAGTCTTAATGATTTTGGTCCTGCTATTTAGTGCTTTGTTAGTTCATTATGGATTTGAGTTTCCATTATAGTGGCGGATAACTTCATGTGTATTGCTCTCATTTGGTTAATTTCTATTCAACGGCTCCTCTGCTACAAATCACCTTTTTGCCTAGACCGTTGGAAGTTCCATCTTTTCTTTTGTCTGTGAAGGTTTTTGATGAATTTCTTTTTAACGAAAAAAAAAATGATAATAGGTATGCATTAAGTTGCATTGCTTTATCTATTGTAGGCGAAGGAATCACAGATCCAATGCATTCAAAATATATTCCACCGCCAATTGTCTATCCCACTTCTTGACTTGAGGTCCACACTTCTTGCATATAAGGCTTGGGAAGTAGAACAGGGGAATGTTCTTGATACTGAGTCGAGTGATGTGGATGGGATATCCCCTAATGTTGCTTCAGCATACCAAAAGGCCTTGGAAATGTATAGTGCCCGTGTTCAGCATGAGGAGCAGGTTTCCAGGAGTGATGCGTCTGACATAGAAAAATTTCAAAATTTCATGGTACACAGAACCTAATGCTCTTTTCTTTTTCATCATGATGACACCGAAGTGCTGCTATTATCTCTTATGTAAGTTATGGCCACTTACTGCTTATTCAATGCTCTATTGACCTTTTGAATAGATGTAGGACACTACAGAGAATTTAAATGCTTGATGGAAACAAACAGGTTTCAAAACTTAGGGTTGCGGAATTTGTTACTAGGGAGTTAACAGAAACAATAGGTCTAAAAATCATTGTCAAAGTTTACAAACTAAGCATCACTTCTAGAATTTGGAATAAATATAATCTGTTAGCACCACAACAATAGGTCCAAGAAATCACTTCTATGGTTTTCAAAATCACTCTTAAATCTAGTATCCCACTTAGAAAGAAAGCATAACATTTCCGTGCTGCAAATTCCAAAAAATTTTCTTCTCTTCACAAGTGAAATATTAAACTTAGATAAAATCCAAATGATTAAATCCTACTAAGACAATGATTCTAACTCATTGTACCTTGATAGATATCAAACCCTGACCTCATAAGGACTCCAAATAAACCTACTCCAATTTAGATTCTAATAAGGGAAATTCACAAGTAAAGGAATTCATTAGAGCTACCTATTAAAGGAAATAATGGCTCAACTAATTTCCACTCCCCATTAAAAATACTTTCAATGGCTGGTTGCCATTTGCTTTTAGCTGCTTTTTGTACTTTCTATACTTTGCTGGTTTGTTACATGTGTTCTAAAAACGTGGGAAACTTGTCTCCTTGTCTTCCTTCTTTTTTCCTTTTTGGTCTAATCTTCTGTTAATGGATTTTGATTTTGTTGCAGAACTACTTGAAATTTGAAAAGTCTGTAGGTGACCCAACGCGGGTTCAAGTTCTATATGAGCGTGCAATTACCGAGTTTCCTGTGTCAACTGATTTGTGGCTTGATTATACTCAATATTTGGACAGAACTTTGAAGGTTGTCCCTCTATTTTTGTTTTCAGGAGCTTGTCTAACTTCTAACTTGCATTACTTATAAATTATTCTACTTTTTATTCTATTTCAGGTAGGAAATGTTATAAGGGATGTTTATGCAAGGGCCACAAAAAGTTGTCCCTGGGTTGGAGAACTCTGGGTTAGGTATTTGCTCTCGTTGGAACGTGGACGTGCCCCTGAAACAATGATATCTCATGTATGTTTATTGGTTATCACTTCTTCAAAGTATTTGCTTTGGTGAATGAATTCTGGTTCGGGACAGCTCTATTCGAAATTGGTTATTCCCTTTGACTGTGCTGTTTGGGCAATGACTACCTTGTGTTAGAATTTGTTCCTGAAAAATGATTTTAAATGGAACCCGTAGTGTTAATTGGCAACCCTACAAAAATAGTTGTAACTAGGTCTAACAACCTAACTATTTTTCTGTGCAATGCAGGCTAGGAATATGGTGTCAAAACTACGATTTAGAACATCTATTACTATATTGTTAAGCAGATAATCTTAACAGAAATACTAACAGTAGAAATTAATCAGAGCATCAAAGAAACACCTGCTAAGTCCAAAATTAATGCTCCTAGCGTGATTGTCTATGATAACATGGACTCTTCCATTGCCTCCAAAGAGAGCTTTGTTTTAAATTACAAAGCGATCAAGTTGCTTTGTGGTACAAGTGAAACTTGAAGATCTATCTATTCTGGCAATATCTTTTTTCTACTACTGGAGTGAGAAATGCACTATCTTTTTGTCATCTTTCAAGAAAACCATTCATTAACCAATTGTCTTTTCCTCTTTGAATGGTTATTTAACATAAAATATTTGTGAATATGCCAAATAGACTTTTAACCATCACATATTGGCAATATGTTATTTTCATTAGGATTGTGGATTAAATTTTGTTTATTGGTTTCAGGTTTTTGAAAAGTCCCTGACTTGCACCTTCTCAACATTTGAGGAGGTACTATACACATTCATTTTGCATGTGACTCTGGCTGTGTTTTCTAACATTAGCCACTGGGTATTGTCTTTGAAGTAAATATCTCTGCTTTTTAACTAGATTTTGTTTATTACAGTACCTGGAGCTGTTTCTGACACGAGTAGATGGTTTGAGGCGAAGAATTTTATCTGGTTTTGAAGCAGAGGATGTGTTGGATTATTCTTTAATTAGGGGAACATTCCAGGTGTGTGTCGTGTTACTAGTTCATGAACTTTGACTATTGTTGACATGGTTTGTTAAGAGTAAGACTTTTATCTTCAATACTTTATCTTCTCCTAATAGTTTTTGGTGGAAGGTGTAGATATTTCTTTTAACTGTGCTACTGATGTACATACTTGGTTTGACACAAAGAGGAATATGATGAACTATAGTTCACCACAAATATGCTTATGTTGGTGTCTTGAACTGCTTGTATTAATGTTGGATGTGCTGACGTTAGTTCGTTAATTTAGTGGATTTTTTTTTTGAAAATAAATCTAGTGGATTTTTCAGCAAGACATTGATGTGGAAAAACTGGAAAATGGGATTTTTCAAAGCCTTGATCTAGTATTTGGCCTAATTTAATGATCAAAAGAATATGAGCTGTATTTCTCTGGGATATTCATATGTTGCTCATATCAGAGGTACTTTATTGTGTGATCTTGTCTATGGCTTAATTTGAATGATAAAGTAGATAAATGTTCATCTGTTAGCTCTTTTGTTCAAATGGATGACATACCCACGGCCATTTATTGTATACTTCTTAGAAAGTTCAGCCTGGCTTGTATACGTGCCAAGAATGCTACACAAGCATGTAACTGTCTTTTTATTTCAGTTTCTAACTGTTTATTGTAACATGGTAGTATGCATCTGATTACCTGTCGCCACACATAAAGAATTCAGAAGGATTGCTGCGTCTGCACGCCTATTGGGCCCGCTTAGAGAATAATTTAGGTAAAGATCTAGTTGCAGCTCGTGGTGTGTGGGAGAGGTTGCTTAAAATCAGGTTTTGACACATCTCCCTTTTTTACTTTTGTTTTGGTTGATATCACTTTGAAACTTTTTGCAACTTTTAATCTTTTACTAATTTATTTTCTTTCCTTCCAGTGGTACAATGTTGGAAGCCTGGCAAGGTTACATAGCAATGGAAATTGAGTTAGGTCATGTCAATGAAGCTAGGGCCATTTATAAGAGATGCTATAGCAAAAGATTTGCTGGGACAGGCTCAGAGGTATTCATTCCCCCTCGTCCCTTGTTATGTATCCAAATTGTTTAGGCCTTCAATGTTTAGTTCCTTGCTCTTGATGATTTGTAGTGGTAGTTTGATTTTCTAAGCAAGGTAACTTTTTGCTTATTTATTTTTATGCATTTTGGGAATTGCATGTAAAGTGAAAAATAGATGGAGAGTACTGCAATATGATGCATTATAGTTTTGATACATTTATTGGGGTACCAGAGTTGTACCAAATTGTATGAGCTTTTGGCAAATTAGTTAGAAGAGAATTGTAAATGGGAAAACAAAGTAGGAATAATCCAAGGAAGCAAATGGAATATTAACACTTCGATGAGAGAGAGCATGCAGTTGGTAGCATGCCAGTTGCAGAGAATGACCATATTTAAATATTTTATCTTCAAGCAACAATTAAGAAACTTGAGAAGCCCCATACTGGAAGGAGATAGAGTACGTGGGAATACCAGAAGATAACTACTTAATACTTTAGGAAAAAAGCCTTTTCTAGCAGTATTTTGATTATGCTTACCAAATAACTTTTTAATTGCTGAAATTTGACAAAAAAGCGAGTCATCCCAAACATTTGAAAAGCCCAATAATTGCTGAGTGATGCATACGAGTAGATATAGCCTATAGTTTCTGTTAATTGAAAGAAATATTTCTTCAAATGATAAAATAAAATGGTTTCTATTCCATTACTCTTAAAGTGTCACGAATGTAGGTTATTGAAAAACTATTAGGAATTATGTGAAAACCCTAGCTAATATACAATATACCTACCATGAAACTACAGCTGCAAACAATTAAGTGCAAGTAAACTAGCTAAGCACACAATTGAATAAGATCTCTAATTTAATGCTAAACCCTACATTATTCGTAACACTTTTTCTTAATTTCTCCTGCTTGAGTTTCTCCTTTATGAAATGACGGTCAATTTCTACATTTTTAGTCTAATGATGTTGTTCTGGGTTGTGTCCGGTGCAAACACAGAATTTTTATTGCAATATAGTCTTGTTCAGCTACTTTGAATTTTTAAATCAAGTATGATCTTCATCCATTGTAGCTAACAAATTCCAAGTGTTATTGCTCAAAAATCTGCTTCTACACTTGACCTAGCTGCTACATCTTATATCGCGCTCATCCATATCTCGAGTTGTCACCAAGAAAAATATAATATCAAGTTGTGGATTCTCAATTTACTAGGCATTCTTCATAATCCACCTGTATACCATTTGTTAGATATCTACTAATATCATTTGAAAATAATTACACCTCAAGAGGGGACATCAAATATTATAGAACACTCTAAATTGCTTGCATATGTTCTTTTCCTTAAATGTTTAAACTAACTCATTACATCCACTGCATGTCTAATCTAGTGTGCAAGAGATATATCAAGCTGCCTGCCTTATCAACTGCCTCATCCCCTTTAACTTACCAATCTTTTGATTGTTGGGAAATATCCAGCTGGATATCTCCTAGATATTATTGACTCCTAAAAGTTAGCAAATCAGATCAGTTAGGATATTATGTAGAGATATTAGTTTCCTAGAATAGCCTTCTCTATTTCTATATATACTTGTACCTGTGTATTGATCAATGTGAGAATAATATACAACTATTCAGAATTTCTGCACAAGGCAATTATTGTTTCTGAATACAAAAAGAGGTCAAAGTTATTATTCTGGTTTGCATAGTGTAGAACCATTACACATGTCACAGATGGAGTGGTTTTCTATATTTGTTAAATGATGATGGCATCTTTAAACAATGCCAGCATTTCTTTACTTGCCAGTGGGACAAGTAGAGATTTTGATGAATCCTGAAAAAGGGAAAACCACTAGGAGCCTCTTTATTTAGGATTGTACACAAAGATATGATAAATAAGATTTAATTCTATTTTGATGCGGGTTATTTTGACTAAATTTCTACCACATGGAGGCATGTTGTAATTCTATAATGTTCATTTAGTATAATAAAAGATCTCTAGTATGCAGATTCTTAAGGGTATCTTTATCATGTTAAAGTTGTTGGAAGATAAGGGGATATATTTTAGAGATTAAAGGATTGTGTATTTCTCATTTCTTTCATCCTTTAAGGTTTTCGTATTTCTCTCTCTTTATTATTTTGCTTTCTGTGTGTATCACTTTACCGAAGAATAGATTTTCCTATTTCTCTCCCTTTATTGTTTTGCTTTTGGTGTGTATCACTTTACCAAAGAAGAGAAGTGATAGCGAATATCAAAAGTTAAAATGAAAGTTTTATATATGATTGGTTTTCCTTGTCAGAGAGCCCAAGCAACAGAAGTAATCAGGATGGTTACCCTTTTGAGGCTGAAAGGATAGGTCGTGATCGGTCAGAAAATTCATCTGTAAGAAGAAAGGGTAAACTGTGTCATACAAGATATTTCATCATTAAGAGTTTGAACCATCATAATATCCAACTATCAGTTGAGAAAGGAATATGGGCTACTCAAGTTATGAATGAACCAATATTGGAGGAAGCTTTTCGTGTAAGATACCTGTGTATTTAGGTATTTTCTGCTTTCTATCATGTTGCTTTATAGAGATTTATGTTCTTGTCTTGCAGGATTCTGGTAGAGTGATTTTAATATTCAGTGTCAACATGAGTGGTTTCTTCCAAGGGTATGCCCAGATGATTTCTACTGTTGGTTGGAGGCATGATAATTTCTGGAGTCAAGGAGGTGGTAAAAATAATCCTTGGGGTTGCAGTTTTAAGGTTAAATGGCTATGCTTAAATGACTTGCCTTTCCAGAAGACACTTCATCTGAAGAACCCTCTGAACGACTACAAACCTGTCAAAATTAGCAGAGATTGTCAGGTATCAATTTATTTACTGTGTGCTAATTCATTATGTAGCCCTTCATTGTAAAGTATATGACAGTATGTACTGCAGGAATTACCTGAGGATGTAGGAGAAGCTCTTTGTCAGCTCATCAGTGGGGATGGTGATGCTGATGGCATGCTGAAAAGGTATAATTGCCTTCAACCTGGAACGTCACAAGTTTAGACAATTAGCTGATAGCCATATGACTTCATACTTTTAACAGCTTTCATGGAGATGATATTCCTTCAAAAAGGTCTCGTATAGGGCCTCCTTTCTCACTAGGAGATGGCGAATATAACTTACCTACTTTGCAAATGCCATGGGCCAGGACGCCCATACCTTACTCAACTTTCTTTCACCAACATCATTCTCAATCAAATAGACATCATTTAGCACAACAGGGATCTAATGGGGTTACTTTTCCGAGAAACTTATCTTTTACTTCCGGAGGGATTGTGAGAACGACAGATTCTTGTACAAACAGAAACTTGGCTCACCAAGTGCAGGGTGATGTTCCTTCTCGAGCGGATGTTTGGGGTTTGTCAACAGAAAGCCCTCTTGCTAGTACCCTAACAGATGATGATTTTCTTGATATGGTAAACAGTTCCTTTCTGGGTTTCTCATTCCAATTAGGTGTGATTATTAAGTTAGCATATTTAACATTTGAAATTTTTTTGTTACTGGATGCTTACTTGTAACCGTAAGAGATTTAGATGAGATAATACAGAAGGTGACATTTGTTCTTTGAAAGTCTAGTGAACCTTTTCCATGGAATGTGATTGAATTTACGGATAATTGTTTGCATTGACATTTTTGAAACATTTTCTTGGTTAGTTTTGTTTGATATGATATAGTTTTATGAAAGTAGGGGAATTTTTGGAAGATCCTCCGATTACATTATCAAGTTTGGTGAAATTGAGACCTTTATTTATGGTTAAAAATTGGTTGAGGAGAATCTTGGGGTACATGCTCAATGGACATATTTTGGGCTTTTTGGTATCTAGAATCATCCTAATATTTTACTTCGTGTTTTATATTTTATTAGTTTGATTTCTTTTTACAACATAAGAGGGAATATAGTTGTCTTTTTTTGGAATGGACGAGACAGTTAATAAGTTCCAAATTATTCTTCTTTATTGTTTATTGAGAAATTATTGTGCAAATCCAGTGTTATTATCTTAAACAAAGCACGTTGCTTTTTGTCAGGAAAGCGTAATGCTGCTATGTTGACACGTTTAAGCATTTTCATTCTTGACCAGATATTGGCTGTTACCTGATGCTTTATTTCTATCATGTTCTTAGGGTTGTTACTATGTACATTAAAGTTTTCTAGATGGCTATTCATCAGTGCACATGACCAGGATCACTGATTCATGACTGATAATTGTATCTTTCATGCTCATATATATCCTTACTCATCTGTTATTGCAGACATATGAAGAGTACCTGGAAGTCCACAGCCGATGTGTCAACAGATCAAACCTCCCTGTGAGTATAACCTATAGATGCTTTATAGTATCTGCAGAAGATTAAATAGTACCTTGGAATACATGGATCAAAAGGATTTTTTTAATAATTATTCTTTGTATTAGTATTTATTGAAATATGAAAAATTAGGGAAAGGAAAATGGACATAGGATTTATGTGGTTCAGTTGTAAAGACCTTTTATGGACATGAGGCAAAATATACATATCGGACTTGATTGTTACTAGATACTCACAAATTAACTCTTAACATATAATATATCCCTTAATCATGTTTAAGAATTAGTAATGCATCGCTAAGATTTTTATTGCAGTATAGACAAGTCAAAAGTAATTCTAGTGCATTATGTAGTTATTTCCAAATAAGGATTGTTTTACTAGTAGATGTTAACATTAAGATTTGACTGATAAATGTTAAAACATTAGAGACTTACCTCAATTTTTATGAAAATTTAAAGTGGAGATGTATCTTTAACTATAGATATAACAACTAAAAGGTTATATATTTGTTAGTGATATTGTATGCCCATTACATAGTACAGAAAGTCCTATTTATAAATATTAATGATGTATATTATTAAGTAAGAAGATCTATTGATGTACATGTAAAATATCAAATTCTACAACTAATTCGAGCTCTAGTAAATCAACCATGATTGCATTCAATTGCTAAATATTCTAACCCTTAACTTGTTACAAACAAAAAGAAATCATTAACATAAAATTTTTCTCTTTTGAGAATTGCCTTATCGAGCCAACAACATTCTTCTCCCATAGGAAGAGATTCATTGAACCAACAAAAGAAAAAAAAAAAAAGACTTCTCATTTGGAAACAGATCCACTGAACCAACAATAAAAGACTCCTTTCTTCTCCCTTGAGAAGAGATTCATCGAACCAACAATAAATAGAATAAAAAACAACAAAGAACTAGTGGTAGAAAAAGAAGAAAGCAAACCTAAGAGAAATAGAAACAAAAGCCTGATAGAGAGGAAACCAGCATTCAGTAGAGAAGAATCCTTAGTGATGAAACCACTGGCAGGAGAGAAGAATGCAAAGCCCAGCAATGAAAAATCAGCAGAGACTAAACTAACAAAGAAGGAGATGGTGGCACCAAGAGAACTCCAGAGGGAAAGAGAAGATGATTGGAAATGTCCATAAAAAAGAATATGGCAGCAAGTCTTTTTATTTGCTTAACTTTCTGATAAAAAGTTGATTTTTTAAAAATCTCCATTGTAGAGGATGCGTGGTTCATATACAAGGGGAGTGCTACATTTCGATTTGAAACTTTAAGAATTGCATTTATTATATGCATACTGTCCATAATTATTGCCTCTAGTGGATGTGAGCATTTTTACACTTAATACACCCCCTGACTCCTGGAAATCAACTTTTAGTATGTGAAGTTTGTGGGATTGGATATTTGCTGTTACTCATAGGACTGGACTTGTATGGGAAGATCTGTTATTGAATTAGCAATGGTTCTAGTACCATGTTGAAATGTGAAAAATAAAGAATCATTTATAGAGGAACTTGAATATAGGATTTAGATGGTTCGACCGAAAGATCTTCTTACACATATAACAACAAAAAGGTTACATATTTCTTATAAATAATTATAGGAAGGAATGGTGTATGTATTAGGTAATACTATCTCTTGATTTATAGAATAATATCATATTCTACAATTAATTCAGATTCTAGTAAATTAAGGATAATTGTCTTCAATTTCTTGATATCCTAATGGTGTGTTTGAAAACCATTTGGTATTTTCTATATGTAATTTATTCTTATGGATTGCTTGATAATTTTGTTGAGAAATTCCTTTTTTTTCTTTTTCTTCGACTTTTTAATTTGGCATTACTTTGAGCATATGGCATCTTTCTAATTTATGACTGTTACTAATCATTAATATCTCTACTTGCATGAGCTGTATAGTTAAGGATTCTTGCCGTGCATGGAGCCATGGTCCCTGCTATATTACTCCATCCATGGTCATTGGTAATTATGGTTTTAGTTGAACAATTACACTGATAACTAAATATGTAGGAAATCCCTGGGTTTGTCTTTGAGGTTGTCACTTTTGCCTACAGCCTAATTCACCATTTTCTATTTTTTTTTTCATATAATCACATTTTGTACCAAAAAAGCCACTATTTTGTTTTGAGTAGAATAAGCAACGACTATTGTAACTTGAAAACTAAATGCTTTTAGAACGTGGAAGGTTATCAGTTTGGATGGAAATAGTCCAAACTACCCTTACAGGATGGCTGCATCCTCTGCCTTCACATTCTGGGTTCACCACTAATTGTTGCCGCTGTTCCAAATATCAAGATAACATGAGCATTGACGTATAATTTTGGGTAAAACTCAAATATTATTTCATGTTTATGTATAAGCATGATAAGTTATAGGGCATACTTTTTATTAAAACAGGTTGTTGGGATTTTCCAAAAAAGGAAAAAAAGGTTGTCAAGGGGTAATTTATCATTGAAACTGATGTTTCTTTTTGGCTCTACTGGATGACATGATCATTTCATGCTGCATGATTAAAAGCCATATGATGGCAAAAGCTTTGTCAATGGAGTGTACTATTGATTTCTATATGGTAGTGTGCGTAAATACTACGTGATAAATGTGAGGATGATGTCGTCCTTATGTCCACTATTTTTCTCTTATCTCTGTTCCATATAAGAAATATGGATCCATTTAATATTCATGGTCGTCCGTTTGCAGAGGCCCTAGTATCTTTATGTTGCTCTAGTAGTGCTATTTTGCTTAACGGTTCTCCTGCTACAGCATCAAGCACACAGTTTATGATAAAATTGATGGAAAGAAGTGCTTAGTAATGGTTGTATATGAATGGCTAGAACCATTATGCATAACTGCGTGTCCATCCATGTGTCCATCACCTTTTTGAAATTTCTCCAAACCATATAGTAGCTTTGCGGTGTTTTTTGTTCTTAACTAAGCAATTGAACACGACAGGCCACCGGAACATCATGCACAACAAAGGAACCATCTGGAAGTTCAAATGATGCTTATATGTAAGCTTATTTTATTTGATTTGTCTTTCGATTATTCGGTAAACTGTTATATAACTGTTATGCAGAAACTCGAGTTTAGTAAGTCATCAATGCAGGCCATGTAAAAGGGTACATCGCTTATCTGGGCAATGATTTCATAACTGAGGAATGTTGGAACCCTTTTCTGTTGGATGTCGTGAACGTGGTCAAGTTGCCTGTATGACGCAAGGTTACCAGTCAATCTGTTATTTTCCAGGGAATCGGGACACAATTATGTTGTCATGTTGTACACATTCTGTACTTTGATAAGTGAACACACTGGGGTTTACTGGGGGTTTTTACCAAGCTGTATAGGATTTAGATTGATAATAGCCCGCCGTTTCTTCCCAAATTGGATCATAAGATGTAGGTGGTTGTACCTATTAGATGTACTATTTCTTGATTTTGGCTAGGGCACATCCTGTATGCGATGGTACAACAAAGTGATGTAAAATAGTTTAACTTGATCCTCAGTTGTCTCAGGAATATCAACCATTTGTGAAGAGGTGTAAGAAGGCTCGTGTTTGGAAGGCTCGTGTTAATGACATAATGACATATTTTCTGACTAGTAATAGTGGAACTCTGGTCCTTGTAGAATCTGGTTGTGTTGTGTCGTAAAATTTCACCTAGTTTGATGCATTGAAGGCACCATTTTCTTTCGTTTATGAGCTGTTGTTGCTGATGGGCATGGGCCTATATCATCTGATTAAAGGTTTCAAATTATGTTTCCCTATCTTCTTTCTTAAAGCATGATGGTCCTCTCAGACAAAAAGTAAGGTCTAAAACTTTGTGTAATCCCCAAAACAAAGTAAAGCAGAAACGGAAAGAAAATTGCTTCCATAGAAATTTACCCGTTTTAGGACGACTAAGGGTTTGTTGTTGACTCGTTATCAATTTTAGTTTTTATTTTTAAATTCAGTTAAAAAAACTCAATTTTAGTTTAGTGTCTTCCGACTTTCAATGAAAATTATAAAAACTATTTTTGTTTTTTATTTTTATTTTTTTCATAATTTTATTTTTTATCAATTAAATATATATTTTTAATTATTTAATATATTAATTATTAATAAGAACTATAAATAATTTAATTTAAAATTGTATATTTAATTAAATAAAATTAATTTTTAATATGAATTCTGAATAGTTTAATTTAATTTTTGTAAATAAATATAATTATTAATAAATATAATTAAATTTAAATCATCTTCAATATATATATATTTCAAATAAAATTTGATTTAATTATTAAATATATTTAAAATAAATATTAATTTTAAACAAAAATTTAAAATTTAAAATGTGTATTTTAACAAAATAAAATAACATTTATTAATAATCTATTAATAAATATTATATAAGAGATTAAAATAAAATGATTTAATTAAAAAATTTATATTTAAGTTTTATCTCATATGTAATTATTATCAGTAATAAAAATATAACTATATCAACGTTAATAATTAAACAAATTTTAATTATAAGAAAATAAAAATAAATTAAAAATCATAACAGAAAAAAATGGATCAAAACAATCCTAAAATGTTTATTAAGTATTATTGGATTAAGATTGTATATTTTTAATCTATATTTCACGTAATAGTCATGGGGATTAACGAGTATTACTAATGTTTTAGGTTGGAACTCTTACCTTGGTATCATTGCAACACAGTTTAGGAAGAATGGAGACTCTAGATTAGCAATTCCTTCATAGGTGCAATTGGTTTGACTTGACAGGCGACTATTAACATCCAAGTTTAAAATATTTTCATGCTTCATTTCTTGATTTCAGCTCTCTGGCAATAGCATCTATGGTACCTTGGACAAATCGAAATTTGCTTTGTCCCAATTTATCATCTAGTACACTAAATAATAATTATATCGTGATTCTAGTTCGATAGTAGAATCAGAGCTGTTATCATGTTCAACGCATGCAAAAAAAGAAGTTTACACTCTTTCCTAATATGGAAATGACTATTCTTGTTAGACTTAGTTCCATCCTGGGTCACTCAGAAGCAAATACTATTATGATGTATTTGTAAAAGAGATTTCAATAAACCTGGACTTCTCTCACAACCTTAGTCTTTTTGCCTGATAATAGCTTGAAACAACAGCGCGTAGTGCACACCTATACAAATGTCGCCACTGGATTCATCACGAAACTCATTGCAGAGGAAGCTAAAGTCATGGAAGAGAAGGATGGAGATTTGTCTGTAATGTCGGAAAAACTATTGCCTTTGCACACAACTTATAGTCCTAGCTTCTTGGGATTGATACAAAATGCTAGATACGGGAATTTGGGCAAAAGAGTGACCATTGAACTTTTGTATAATATAGTTACTCCTAATCACTCTTCATTTAGTGACCCTGGAATTGTCGGAGAAAATGAATTTGCAAGCTCAACTCCTCTGGTGCTTTTGCTGTCCAAGCTGGCAAAAAAGAAAGTTGCCGCGGAAAAAGTAAAACGAAGCAGAGATTTGTTGCAGCTAGATTTTGGGTTTGTTAGTTTAAAGTTGTTTTGTTCGTAGGAATGAAGCTGGACAAATTTTTGGTGTGCTGACATGTAGGTCAAAGTTGAAATAGCATATTAAATATTTATATTTTGTTGTTATTATGTTTCGTACCTTTATACTGCTAGAGGTATTGTTTAGCTTAAATAGGTAATATTGGAGGAAGGAAAGTCGTTAGCTTAAAATAAGTAATATTGCAAAAGAAAGTTGTATCCTGCAGAAGTCTAATTTTAGATGTTTTGTATTTCTTTATATAGGGAACCAAATGGAATGTTTTGAGTGTCAACAAAAAATTCAAATCAACAAAAAAGAAGTTCCAAAACCTTGTTCCTCTATTCCTTGCTATTTTTTCCATTTTTCCACCATCAGGTGCCGAAATTCTACAAAACCGAAATTATGTTTTTTTTGTAGAATTTTCTTCAGAATTTCAATTTAAAGGAACTACAAAGGAACGCCCAGACTTACCAGAGGAACTTGAGGGACCATATTTGCTACTAATTTACCCACACTTCTACATGGTATTAGAGCTCTAATTCCTTCAGGACTGTGAAGATCAACTTTGAAATCAATTGTTCAATTTCAACCAGTGTAGCAACCATCCAAACTAGGAACTGAAGAAAATGGCAGCAATAAGTTCAGCGTCCTCCTCGATACCCAACGTCTCAATTTTTGACAGCAAGCACTTTCACATTTGGTTTGTAAAGATGCGTTTTCACCTCAAATCACAGGGACTCTAGAAGGTGGTCGAATCAGACATCGGACCACCAACTCTAAGAGAAAATCCCACATTTTTACGTCCATAATGAACATGGAATCGCCAAAGGAGATCTGGGATTGGCTAAAGGAAAAATATGATGGCTCATATAGGATCAAGGCTGCCAAGCGGTTGAGGTTACGGAGACAGTTCAAATTCTTGAAAATGAAGGAGGATGAGCTCATTGAAGCATATGCTGACAGAGTTTTGGACATTGTGAACCAGATGAAACTCCACGGTGAGGATTTGCAGACAAGAAAATTATCGAAAAAATCCTGATCAGTATTTCCCCTAAATTCGAAGCAAAGATCGCAGCGATAGAAGAAGCTGGAGATTCGGAATCTTTAACCATAGCACAGTTATGCAATAAGCTAGAAGCTCATGAGAAGAGGCTGCACATTATGTCAGAAGAAGGGCTTGAAAGGGCATTTTCTGCTCAACTAAAATTTAACCCGAAATTCAGAAAACTAGGAAACCCACCTAGAGCAAGTAGCATATTCAAAGGAAATCAAGAAGATGAATAAAGGAGAAAGATTCAATCCTGTGCACACTACAGGAAAAGCAACCATCAGATGAGTGATTGCTGGTTTAAGAAGAAAAGCAAATTCAAATGTCATTACTGCCATAAAACAGGGCACACCCAAAAATTTTGCAGAGCCAAGTAGAGGGAAGAAACAACCTCAGCTCCTCAAGAGGAAGCAAAAGTCACAACATAAGAAGTACAGCTACCTGAACATCTTTCATGGCTTTCGAAGAATCAACCGAAGCTGCCAAAATCACCTAGCTCATTGATAGTCGGTGCACCAACCACATGACACCCAACAAGTCAGCCTTTACTAAACTCAACAAATCCATTATAGGCAAGATTAAGCTTAGGAATGGACAGTTTGTCTACGCTAAAGGAAAAGGTGTTGTAGCTATAAAAATTGCCAAAGGGACCAGGTATTTTACAAATGTATTTTACATTCCTAAACTGCATATCAACCTGCTTAGTGTTCTGCAAATGCTCAACAATGGCTTTAGGGTATATTTCAAAAGAAAAACTTGCTTTATCTGTGATGATTATGATAAGGAGATTGCAAGAGTCAAAATGTCAGGAAGAAGTTTCTTGATAAACCTGGAACTAGCTACAGGAACAGTAAGCATAGCGAAGGAAGAAGGTAGCCAACTTTGGCACAGGAGACTCGGCCATATGAGTTTCAAAAAATTGCAAACTATGTCTAAAGCGGAGTTTGTGCAAGATCTGCCAGAAATCATTGAAGCGGCTCATGTATGTGCTGGATGTGCCCTTATACGACAAGTCAGGAAGCCATTTCCAAAAGGAGGAGTCAGTAGAGCTAAGCACAAGCTTGAGATTGTCCACTCTGATATTTGTGGCTCGATGCAAGTTAATTCTTTAAATGGAAGCAGGTATTTTGCGCTGTTCATTGACGATCTCACCAGGATGACCTGGATATATTTCTTGAAGGCTAAAAATGAAGTGTTTACAGCATTCAAAAGCTTCAAATCCCCGGTAGAAAATCAAAGCAGCAGTTACATCAAAGTTCTCTAGACTGACAATGGCGGTGAATACGTTTCAACAGCATTCCAGAATTTTTACAAAGCTTCAAGAATCGTCCATCAACTAACTGTAGCCTATACTCCACAACAGAATGGAGTCTCTAAGCGCAGGAATAGAACCATTATAGAGATGGCTCGAAGCATGCTATTTGACAAAAGAATTCCTAAAAAAATCTGGGCAGAAGCTACTGCTACTGCTATATTTTTGCTAAATCGCCTTCAAACGAAGGCTGTCAATCAAATGACACCGTTCCAAGCATAGACAGGCAACAAACCTTCTGTCCAAAATTTGAATATTTTTGGATCTCTTTGTTTTTATCACATTCCTGTAGAGAAGAGTTTGAAGCTAGATGAAAGGGTTGCCAAAGGAATCTTCATTGGCTATTCAACAAAAGTCAAAGGATTCAGGATCTATGATCCAATCTTGAACAAAATTGTTATTAGTAGAGATATTCAGGTGGATGAAGATCAATTATGGGATTTTGAATGCAAAGAACCATAGAAGTATTCTGATGTAGAAGTTGATGATCCTGACCAACTTTCTCAAATATAAGCAGAAGTAGAATTCTCAATCGAGGATACAACTGATGGAGCTGTCATTCGAACAAGCTCTTTGGCAAATATCTATGAAAGATGCAATTATGTCTATGCCGAACTAGCCAAATTTTCAGAAGCTGCTTAAGTTCTAGAATGGATGCAAGCTATGCGAGATGAGATTGCTGTGATTGAAAAGAATAACACCTAGCAACTTTCAAATTTACTAGTAGGAAGAAAAGCCATAGGAGTCAAGTGGATATTCAGAACCAAGTTCAATCTGGATGGCTCAATCTTCATACATAAAGCTCGATTGGTTGTTAAGGGCTTTGTACAAATTGCAGGTGTCGATTATGTAGAAATGTTTGCGCCAGTTGCTCATCATGACACCATAAGGCTGCTGTTAGCAATTGCTGGTCAGAAAGGATGGATTGTTTTCCATCTCGACGTGAAGTCAGCTTTCCTCAATGGAGAGCTTGAAGAAGAAATCTACGTCCAACAACCGAAAGGATTCGAAGTTGCTTTATAAAAAGTTTACAGGCTAAAGAAGGCGTTATACCTGGTACCAAAAGATTGACACATATCTCATAAATTTAGGTTTCAGGAGGAGCTTGAATGAAGCAACACTCTACATAAAGGAAGACCAAGGTGAAATTCTGCTGCTCGTTTCAGTTTATGTCGATGACCTGCTGATTATAGGCTCAAATTAAGATGAAATAACCAATTTCAAATTGTTCATTTGAGATGTCAGACCTTGGGTTGATGAATTACTTCCCCGGTCTGGAAGTAAGCCAAGGGCCAGTGGGAATTTATATTTCATAATAAAAATATGCTCTTTATCTCTTGAAAAGATTCAAATTGCAGAATTGCAAGGAAACGACCTCACTATTGGTCACAAATTGTCAAAGGAATCTGGAAAGAAGCTGAAGTATCCACAAGTATTTCGAAGCTTTGTGGGAAGTTTGCTGTATTTGACAGCTTCCAGGTTTAATATTATGTTTTCTACAAGTTTTTTATCAAGATTTATGTCCGAACCAAGTGAATTGCATTTATGTGCTAGTAAATGAGTTCTCAAGTTCATTAAAGGGACAATCAACGATCGAGTTTTGTATGAAAGAGGAATTTTAGTATCCTTGCAAGGGTTTTCGAATTCTAACTAAGCAGGAAGCATCGATGATATGAAGAGCACCTCTAGGTATGTCTTTACCCTCGGTTCAAGTCTAATATGCTAGAATTCCAAGAAGCAGTCGGTGGTGGCTCAATCCTCAGCTGAAGCCAAGTACGTCGCCTTGGCAGGAGCCATAAACTAAGCTGTATGGTTACAAAAGATGATGTCTAATTTGAGTTTCAAACAATTAGAGTCTACTGTTTTGTTTTACGATAACAAGTCTACAATCACAATTGCAGAAAACCCAATTTTGCATGGTAGAACTAAGCACATTAACATAAAATTTCATGCCATTCATGAAGCTGTGAAATCCAGATTGTATTTTGCCGATCTAAAAGTCAATTGGCCGACTTGTTTACCAAATCGTTAGCTCGTGGAAGAATTGATAAATTGAAAGAAATGCTGGGAGTTTGGTATGGAAAATTCAAGGAGGAGTATGTTGGAGAAGATGAATTTGCAAGCTAAACTCCTCTGCAGCTTTTGTTGTCTAAGCTGGGAAAAAGGAAGTTACTGCAAAAAAAAGTAAAAGGAAGCAGAGATTTGTTGCAACTAGATTTTAGGTTTGTTTGTTTAAAGTTGTTTTGTTCATAGGAATGGAGTTGGACAAATTTTTGGTGTGTTGGCATATTGGTCAATGCTGAAATAGCATATCAAATATTTTTGTTTTGTTGTTATTATGTTTTGTATCTTTAAGTTGCTAGAGGTATTATTTTAGCTTAAATAGGTAATATTGGAGGAAGGAAAGACTGTTAGCTTAAAATAGGTAATATTGTAGAAGAAAGTTGTGTTCTGCAAGTCTAATTTTGAATGTTTTGTATTTCTTTATATAGGGAACTAAATGGAACATTTTAAGTGTCCACAAAAAATTCGAATCAATAGAAAAGAAGTTCCAAGACCTTGTTCCTCTATTCTTTGCTATTTTCCATTTTTCCATGATTGGGTGCCAAAATTATGTTTTTTGCAGAATTTTTTATAGAATTTCAATTCAAAGGAACTACAGAGGAATGTCCAGACTTACCAAAGGAACTTGAGGGACCATATTTGCTATTAATTTACCCACACTTCTACAGGAATGCCTCCACCACCAGCCAAATGGAAACGAAAATGTGAATTCACTAGAACCACATGCAATAATAAGCTCATTAGTGCAAAGAAATTTGTAAGCAATACGAAAACCACAAAAAAATTCACTAAACGACAATGAAGGACATAGGAAGGACATGAGACTCATACGATAGCTGATAGTTCGGTGTATAAAGACTATTAGGATATATGTTATATATTTAAATAATTAGTTTTGGCATTATTTATTAATTGGGCATATGAGATATTAATTGGATAATGACTTAGATTCAAAAGGTAGATGGATAATCCTCTAGTTGAAAAAGAATCCTATCCTATTTTGAAGTTTATTATCACGTTGGTATTGAAATTATTTTACTGTTGGATTTTTATGGATAGAATAAACAGTGAAGTGGTTGTTGCACAAAAGGGCTCTTGCTAGTTATCTTGATAAAAACAGAAGGAAGAGGTAATTGCATATTTGTATATGAGACGTTGATGTTGAGTGGTTGATGTAGAACTCTTTTATTGAGTGTGTTTCTTATGTGGGTTGAACACTGAAGGGTGTGCGTGTGCAGTAAAAAGTTGACATGCGTATGTGTGGGATATAGTTTTATGTGAGCTAGTTGTCTAATAAAATAGATACTGCGTTGAGCATATAAAGTAAGAGAGGAGTGTGTTCAGTGGGTGTTAAAAAAGCAAGAGGTGTGTGTGCGGCGCATGTGATTAGGTATAGTTAAAGAACGTATCTTGCTCTTTGGGTGTTTGCTCCATTTTGTGACTCACGTTGTTGATATCTACTAATGTGAGTGTGTGTTATAAAAATGGAGTGCGTGTTGGTAATTGGGACAATGTGGCTAGTGAAATCCTTCTTGCTTGAAGTGTGGTATGCACGTCTCTATCTTAGATTCAATTTACATCTCTATCCTAGCAACAGAGATAATTTTATGTGAAAGTGCAACAACGACGATGCTGCGTGGGTTAATTGTTATTGAAAAACACAGCTACATGTGCATGCTTTTATGAGTTGAAAAATATCGTGGGCATTAGACAAGACACGTAGCATGGGCGTTAGATAAGAAACAAAGCAGTGGGCGTGAGCTTTTGATTTTTCTGGATCTTCTTAAAGATAACGTTGCTGGAATTTTTCAGAGCTGTGGCTTCGTTTTGGTGTTTATCTAAATTAGGTCATTATTGTTGCGTTGACTTCAGATTTATTTGGGTGGAGCTGAACCGATTAGGAAGTTGTCTTCTTTTCTATCTCAAGTATTATCGTTTTTGTTTCTAGTTATTTGAATCACTTGCGTTGTTCGATTAATTGTCTTTATTATCAAACAGTGTGTGAAAAATTCTCTATTGAAGTTAGTACGAGGCGGTCGTACTATTGGGTGTGACATTCTTTCACGAGAACTGAGGTTGAGAGATAGTGTCAAGGGTTGAGTGGTGTCGGCTCAGTAAAGCCTTGGGTAAATCTATTGTACTTCGGTGTAAGTTATTAAGCTGGGTGAGAGCTCTGCAGACGTAGGCAAGGTGTGTCGAATTGCGTTACCAAATTTCTGTTATTATTTGTTATTTTGTTTTTGCTTGTTTTTATTTTGTTGGTGCCAAAGAAGTTTGTGGAAAGTTTGCGAAACAATTAAGCCCCTTTGGGTTTTTCAATTGATATCAGAGAAAGGTCACCGATTTAGAACTTGGTAGCAAGTTAGTATAGATCCTATCTTCGCGAACATGGCTACAAGAGAGGCACTACAGGCGAAAATTGGAAAAAGTGTGAATGATGCGAAAGATGAATCAGACGAAAACAAAGACTTGGTACTACTCACACAAAATTTTGGTAAATGGCTGAAAAGATTAAAGAAGGACAGATCTGACTTTAAACAATATGGCGAAAGTTCATCGATTAACAATTCAAGACAACAAGTCAAGACACACAAGGGTGAACAGAAGGAAAAGAGAATTCAATGCCATGAGTGTCAAGGCTTCGGACATGCTCAAGCGAAGTGTGCTACCTCTTGAAGAAGAGAAAAGGGAAATCCTATACGAGCACTTGGAGTGATAACGAATCCGGAAGTGAAGAAGAAGTTGTGAATAGTGATGCGTTAGTTACTTTGTACAGCAAAAGTCCAGTTACTTATTTAAAAGTAACTGAGAAGGAAGTAACTAAAGACGAAAAGTGAGTAATTTGGAAAATTTCGAAAACAATCCAGCTCAAGATCCAATATTAGATTATGACAGCGGCGGAAATGGCTTAGATGATAAAAATGGAATATTTACGAGGATTACAAAGCTATGTATGAAAAATGGATGAAAAAGTATAGAAAGAATGAAAGGTTGAAGGAAGAGAATCTTTCAATGAAGAACACCATATAAGAGTTAGAAAAGAAGCTGATGTTGACATCGGATGAGCTTGGTGAAGCTAGAATGAAATTGATAAGTACTGAAAAGGGATTGAGGATGTTGAATAGAGGCACGGAAAAACTAGATAAGTTGATAGAAACTAGTAAGGTTAAAGGAAATTTCGAAGGCATAGGGTATAAAGGTGAGTGCTAGAAAGTGAATAAAGAAAAAATTGATATGTCTAGATCAGTCCAAGAGGTCGAAGCATAAAAAAAGAATCGAAGATTTATACCCACATGACATTTTTGTGGAGTCATTGGACATATAAGGCCAAGATGTTATCAGTTACTACAGATGTTGTTTCAAAGAAGTCAAAGCCAAAAAAGTATACATCCTTCACAAAAATTTCAACATCAACTTACAGTGCCAAAATCCACTTGGGTAAAAAGGAGTGAATTGCAAGCTCTAGTAGTTCATACATTAATGAAGGCAACTCTGCAACATGGTTGGTACATTGATAGTGGATGCTCATGCCATATGATAGGGGAAAAGACTTACTTAACTGATTATCAGAATTGTATGGATGGTCATGTGATCTTTGGAGATGGAAAGAAAGCTTCAGTGATTGGTAGAGGAACATTATGCATGAATGGCTTGCCTCCTCTTAAGAATGTACTCCATGTCGATGGATTAAAAGCAAATTTGGCAAGTATAAGCCAACTTTGTGATGATGGTTTGTTAATTAAATTTACAAGTTATGAGTGCAGGGTACTAACCGAACAAGGAGAATGTATTGTGACTGGTAAGCGATCAGCCGACAATTGCTATATGCTGCAGATTAAGACTACTTGTAAGTCAGGCACTCATGGTAATGATATTGATTTATGGCACCAAAGGCTTGGACACGTAAATTTTGATCTGATTAGCAAATTGACAAAATTAGAGGTTGTGAAGGGTCGAGCCAACATGAACAAAGAAGAAAATCAATGTAACCGACCATCCAAATCAGCTCAAATAAGCAACGAGACGAAATTGAAGAATTGCCCAGATCTACAGTTAGTTATTGCTAAGGAAGTAACTGTAGAAACTGATCTGCAGTTAGTTACTGCTGAGGAAGTAACTGAAGGAACTAATTTGCAGTTAGTTGCTGCAGAGGAAGTAACTGCACGAACTGAAGAACTTTTAGTTACTTCGGATGATGAATCAACCAAAACACTAGAAGCTAATTTGAACCGAGATTCTTCATCTCGAATTCGAAGAAATCATCCAGTAGAAAACGTTATTGGAGATGTTAGCGAAAGAAGAAAAAAGGTTGATTGTCGAGAGCTTGTGGAAAGTAAAACAGTCATCTTGTCACATATGTCTAGGGAAAAGCAGTTGATAGATATCTTTACAAAACCTCTTGATGCAGTAAGGTTTGAATTTCTTCGAGGGGCACAAGGATTGTGTACTTTACAGCTTTTTTATTATTTAAAAAAAGAAGAAGAAACGAAAAAAAGAAGAAGAAAAGATTTATTTTTTAGTTTTTTAGTTTTATGTTGCTATTGTCGTCTCATCTTTTTAGTAGTTTGGATTGTGACTTCTATTTGGCTCCACCGAAGACTCCTCAGCTCTCTCATCGGTATGGTCTCTCTCTCGGGTATGTCTCTCTCTCACTACACTGGCAACGCTTATCTTTATTTGCTTGGGTTTATGAATTTGATCAGTCTTATAAAGATGGAATTGAAGTAAGTAGTGATATCTTGGCATGTGTATTGACTGGTGGTAAATTGTCATATTGGTGTGCTTATGATTCTTCCGCTGCATCTTTTGTTGATTATTATGATTATGCGTTTTGATACTGTTTTGTCCCAAGGAGGAGACATCAGATTGTTTATGGTGAATGTTCCATTTAGGGGGAGATTTCAAGGTATATGTGTGACTATTTGTCCTACTTTTTGGCATCTTTTTGTCCCAAGGCGAGAAATTTAGATGATTGGATAATTGTATTGTTCTTTGGAACTTGATGTTTGATTAAGGGAGAGTATTTGTTATATGGATTGTGCCTTTGATTTATATGTCCAATTATGTTATTTAGGGGAAGTTTCATATTTGTGACAAACAATGCCAAAAAGGGAGAGATTGTTAGGATATATGTTATATATCTAAATAATTAGTTTTGACATTATTTATTAATTGGACATATAAGATATTAATT